>UFQX01000197.1:134752-537793 GCA_900497675.1 Arapaima gigas | reverse complement strand
GCCCCCCCCCCCCCCCATATTGGCACTGTGCAAGACAGCTTTGGTCCCTGTTTCTACAGTCTGCGATCATTTCTGTGCTACACGTACCACACTGCGGTAGAAAGTGTGCTCTCAAATTTGTCCTCTTAAAACATGGGTTTTACGCTGCAAGGTTTGCACATAATTGCAGCTTTTTTGAAGTAGAAGCCTGAATTTATTTTGTATAGGAAAGTACGCGGTAACATTTGTAGGTAAGGCTGCGGGTTTTGCTCTGGAGGGCTTACAGGTGACGCGGGATCATTATGGCCCCAGAAGCCGGGGTCTCGTGTTATGGCAACCGATGCACACGAACTCTAGTGTGGAGTCAGGTGTGTCGAGCCGCCATCCTACTTTAGGAACATGAAATTGCTCAGAAGGCGTTCAGAAATAAACCTTACTGATCAGTGGCAAATATGGGCAGCAAGCCTGCGAGCTGCCGTTATGTTGTCTGTATGTTCGGTGTCTTTCAGACAACAATGGTCGGTCTCCACGGTGAAGAATGAACTGACTAACCTTAATAAAAACATCCCGTGTTGCTGTTAAGGGATCATTATATTGTTGTGCTTTTGATGATACATTTAAATGGCTAATTATGCAACTGTAAGTTTTAATATAGACGCTGTAGCGGCTACGGTTTAAATTGGATCGACACACTTTAATATCAACCGAAACTTATATGTTTCTTTTAAAACACATCAATTGGATATAACATACCGTCGTATTAGGAAAAACACTTACCTGCAAGAATCAAAATGAATGTACTTTTCCACTGTTAAAGCATGGCACAAGTTGTGTGTTCTTCGCAGAAATGAAAATAATGGAGACTCCGCGTAGCCGTGTATTTCCAGCTGTGCAGAACGACCCCTGATATAAATAAACATCGAACGACAGCGATCTAACTGTACGATCCGCCCAGCCTAACAGTCCACATGCCGCGCAAGGCGTCTCGTTGCGCTGCTATTCCTCCTGCTCCGCCTCTCACCTTCCATTAGCACAGAGTGCGCCCCCTACAGGCCGTTCCGCTGCCTCCAAAATAAATACATATAATTGTCAAAAACGCAACAATAACATATACAATCAACAACACAGCAATAATTAATAGACATATGTAAAATTGTAAAATTATATTTTAAGTACTTCCAACAACAAATGATGTGTCTTTTATTAAAAAAGACCTTAATAAAGTATTTTTTTTTGGCCCTTTGTTGCTTAGGCAACATGGTTATCCAGATTATTGCAACATTTTATATGGTTGGCTATTCTGCATGAGAAACTGGTTTGCTAAGAGGTACTGCAGGTAGGCCTAATACTTCTGTGACTGCAGCACACGTGAGTGTCTACACAAATGGGCGAGGGTCTGGTGTGTATACAGTGATGTTGATTTTTTTGGATCAGAATGGACATGCTGTGACACAAAATGTCAAACATCACCAACTGTCCATCTCAACAGTTATACTTACTCCATTCATCATCTCCGATTCTATTATAAAACACTACTAATAAAAACCCTACTATAAATAGTTAAAACTGCCACATGCTACATCCCACCATTGGGGTCTTCTACATTGAGAAAAAAAGAGTAGAATACTGACCAAGGCAGCTCTGTGTCTTCCCTTTCCTCTCATACCCAGCACCGGTTGGCACAGTTTTATGGCAGGAAGGAAGGGAGGGAAGGGCCTGGTCTATGGGTGGGTGTCAGTCATTTCAGAACAATCAGCTGACCCCAGGGAGGGATCATCACACATCCCCTCATGAGGTGGAGCCAGCTGGACAGGCAGTAAAACCTACTGCATCTATGCACCATTTCAAGCCAGTGGGAGACCTTCCCATGAAACATTGAATGATGGCCTATGTGTTCCCAGGGAAAGGTATTAAAAATGTGGGGTGTTTTCTTGCTCCAGGGTAGCTCGTCACCTACCCACATTTTTGCATCATACTGGATAAGCTTTACTGAGTCTGTTGGAACTCTTATACGCAGGAGTTTACCTAGTTGTTGGTTTGCCAGGCCCTTTGGAAAATTCTTTTACAGGCAGCATGTTATAAACCCATGGCAGGCCACCTCAGTAAAGAAAACCACACAGCATCTAATGGCTAATCAAATGGGGATTTGTGGAGATATTCTCTGATGGTGTGCAGAGCATCTGAAATGCCAAAAGGTGAATCTACTTTCTGTTCTTCGAGCATTGTTGAGCCCCCCCCCCAGTAGAGACTCCATTTGAGCATGCAGCCATGGACCTCTTTGGGCCATTAAACTACAGCACACATGGTTATCATTTTGCTCTGATTACTGGAAATTATGCAACATGATACTTGGAAGCAGTGCAGTTATACAACATTTCAGCTAACACTGTTGCTGATGCACTGTTTTGTGTATTCTCCTAAGGGGAATCCTAGGGAAATCCTTACAGATCAAGGCACAACGTTTATGCTGTGCACACTGCACCAGCTGCACTGCTTACTGGGAGTCACAGCCACAAAGACACCTGTGTTCTACCTGCTAATGGATAGCTTAGTAGAATGCTTTAACTGCATGCCAAAGTACAGTATTGTGCAAAAGTCTTAGGCACCTGTGGAAAAAATGCTATAAAGTGAGGACAGTTCCAAAAATAATGCCATGAATACTTATTAATCAATAAACTTTCTAAAAAGTGTAGTAGACAAAAAAAACCTCAATCAAATCAATATTTGGTGTGACCACCCTTTGCCTTTAAAACAGCATCAATTCTCTTATGCAAACTTGCATACAGTTTAAAGTAGAGGTTGGTAGGTTCTTCCAAACATTTCGAGGAACCGGCCACAGTTCTTCTGCAGACTTTGACTGTCTCTGCATGTCCTCCCAGACTGACTTGATGATGTTGAGATCAGGGCTCTGTGGGGACCATACCATCTGTTGCAGGATTCCTTCTTTTTGCTGAAGATAGTTCTGTACGACTGAGATTGGGTGATTGAGGTCATTCTCAGGCTGCAGACTGAATTTGGGACCAATCGGAAACCTCCCTGATGGTAGATAAGAATCTGCCTGTACTTCTCAACAGACACTGAAATTGCATGCCTAAGACTTTTGCACAGTACTGTACATGGTCCAAAAATTTGTGACAGAGAGTGTGAAGCAGTGGGATAGAACATTGAACCCTTCCCTGTTCCCTGTTCCCTGTCTGGGAGGCAGGCTCCAGACCTCTACAGCGCTTTCCCCCTTTGAATTTTTGCATGGTTGCCAATCCTGTGGCATTCTAGACATTATTAGAGAAACTAGGGAAGACAATCCTAGTCCCAGCAAAAAATGAAGTCCAGTATATTCTTGACTGGTGAGCAAAGTTACACATGCTACACCAACTGTCCCAAGAGCATCTGCTGCAGACTCAGCAACAGCAGACATGCATATAACACGAGGGTCCAACTGCAACAGTTTGAAGCAGGAGATAAAGTTCTTCTTTTACTCCTCACTTCTCATTCTAAATTACTTGTTAAGTGGTAAGGGTCCTTTGTGCTCACATTGTGAATTGGGGATGTGAGTTACAAACTGATTCACTCAGATAGAGGAAATAGATGCCAGATATACCATCTCAACCTCCAAAAAAAACTGCATGATAGTATCAGATGCAGCCTTGGCCACTATCTCGCCAGACCCTATTATTCTGGGACCTGAAATTTGAAAAGTCAGTTACACAAACCCAGTTCCTATTGGTGCCAGTCTATCTGATGTGCAACAATGGGAAATGCAGAATTTACATGTAAACTTTTCTGTTGTGGGGTTCCCTAGGCCTCCACAGGTTTTCCCCTTTAAATTTTAGCATGGCCGCTAACTTTGGGGCATTCTGGACATCATTAAAAAAACCTGGGATGAAAGTTGCAGCCCCTCAAAAAATGAAGACCAGTATATTTTTGACCAGCATGTAAAAGTACGCACCCTCACCAGACTCTCCCAGGGACGTTTGCTGCAGGCCCAAGAAAACAAGCAGACGTATAATAGGAGGATGCAGATAAGGTATTTTGAGCCAGGAGATAAATTCTCCATCCAGCTACAAAACTCCCACTCAAAATTACTCACCAAGTGGCAAGGGCCCTTTATGATCATACAACGGGTAGGGGATGGAGTTTATGAGGTGGCCCAATCTGACAGGGGCAACACACACCAGTTATACCACCATAATGTCCTTAAAAATTGGCAAGAAAGGGTAGACGCTACCTTAGCCCCTACGGTGCTGAACCCTGTAGAGCCAAAATCTACCCCGGCAATTCCTGTGCTTTTGGACAACAACTTCTCAGGCACACAATACCAGGCATGTGCAAAAATTACAGAAGGAATTTGCTGAAGTGTTTTCTGCTGTCCCTGGTTAGCCAAACCTCATGCAATGTCATGTACGGCTCCAGCACTGTGCTGAAGTGCATAGCTGGCTATATCACCTTCCAGTTCATAAAGAGCAGTGGGTAAAAGGCACAAATTGATAAAAATTTTGGAGATAGGAATCATAGCAGTGTAGTCATAAAGCAAATGGAGCAGTTCAATAGTCCTGGTGCCCAAGCCTGGTGATTCTGTGCATTTTTGTGCTGATCACAGGAAAGTCAGGGATATGCAATGAAAACGTTTGATGCATACCCATATTCTGGGTAGATGATCTGCTGAGTCAGTTGGGCAGTGCTCTCTTTTGCTCAACACTGGATTTAACCAATGGCTACTGTCTGATTCCCCTGTCTCCAGAAGCCAAGGAAGTCTCAGCTTTCTCCAATCATTTTGGTTTACACCAATTTGCTACACCCCTATTTAGGCTGGGTGGGGCCCTGGCTACCTTTCAGAGACAAAATGAACAACAGACAAAATTCTACTGCCCCATAGAGAAAATGTGGCTGTCGATCTGGATCATGCCATTATCTTAAGGATTTGCATCATCATCTAACCCATCTTTTGGCAGTCCTCCAGTCTCTGAGGCAGGCAGGACTCACTGCAAACTTGGAGAAGTATGCTGTTGGGAAGAGGGAAGTATAGTATCTGGAGTTCCTTGTTGGGGTGGGTGGGATGGTTTCAGCCCCAGGCTGGCAAAATCACAGCCATCACGGATCTGTCCCTAAAATGAAATAGCAGGTCAGGTGTTTCTGGGGTTAGCAAAATACTATGCTTTATTTGTAACTTAGCACAGCTTACTAGCACCCTGTCAGACCTCATGCAGAAAGGAGCCCCAGATTGGGTCCAGTGGACAGAGTGTTGCTAGTCTGTTTTCCATCTCATTAAAGAAACCATCTGGGGGGATGTGGTCTTGGCCTACCCTAAATTTTCTCTCCCCTTTGTGTTGCAGACAGACACATTAGACAGAAGCTTTTGGGCGGTTCTTTCCCAGGAGGTGGGAGGTGATAAACAATTCTTACTGTACATCAGCCAAAAATTATCTGTGAAAACTGCACTAGAGTACAATTGAAAATGACTGTCTCGCCATCAAGTAGGCAGTCTTCAACCTTCTCCTACTACCT
Organism: Arapaima gigas; assembly: GCA_900497675.1. Taxonomy (NCBI): domain Eukaryota; kingdom Metazoa; phylum Chordata; class Actinopteri; order Osteoglossiformes; family Osteoglossidae; genus Arapaima; species Arapaima gigas. The sequence goes on along the minus strand of UFQX01000197.1, from coordinate 532,312 downwards.
CCTGGGTCAGCCATTCCACCTCTGTACTGATCAAACTCCTCTCTGCTGTGTGAACACTATTAAGGGCACTAATTCCCAGGTTACCTGCTTCTGCAACCATTCTCCTTCCAGGTGGTGCACCAGCTGGGGGCTGATCTAGATACGTTTGGAGGAGTGTAGCGTGGGTGGCCATCTGTGCATGCTGGGGGGAGGAGTCAGGTAAAAAACATCAACGGATTTCCTGATGAACATTTCAGTAGGCGGCAAGGAGAGGGAGGAGAGACAACCCATGCCACAACCTCGGAGCAATGCAAAACAAAAACAGAGAGTTGCCATTCTTAACTTTCCCTTTCCATTTCCCCACTGATGACAGCCCTGCACCACAATCTCCCCACCCCCCCTCTTTCTTGTTGAGTCATCCTGAGTTTACAATAAAGCCCACACGCATCCATTTCTGTGTCTTAGCTTGTCCTATTCTGATGGACATTGTTACAAGGGGCTACTGTAACAATTCAGTTCCCTGGTTAGCTAGCAGGGGTTCTCAGATTGTGCACATCTGCCTTCAATCACTCCATCAACCCTGCTATGAAACAGACACTCATCAGCAGTACAGAATCTCAACAGTGCTTGTGTTCTTCTTTGCCTGTCTTTGTTCCTTTTCATTGTACTTCCAGGCTTCCCAAATCCCCAGCCCATCCAGTCTACTAACCTCCATACTGCCCTGGTCTCCACATCCCCCCTCATTGCCCCGTCTCTTCTTTTTTCTAACCGTATTAAAGGTTACCAGTTTTCATAGCACCCGTTTGTCTTTGTTTGTACTCTTTGTTCACTCTATATAAACAACTGCTGCAACTGCATTCTCAATCACTTGCTCCTTTGGTGATCATGACACTAGATCACACTACATATTTTAGCTTTAATAATGAAAGTACTCTTATTTAAATTTAATGTGTATTCACAGAGTCCATCTTACTCCAGTGCAACTTTATAAGATACTAGCTAAGATATCTGGCACTGCCTGGATTAAAAGTGTAGTGGTGGAATGATAAAAAGTAATAACACATTATATAATCACCAAACTGTTTTAGCATTAAAGTGGTTCTACTTAGTACATAAATATTTTTAGTGCTGTCAGACAGGTGGACACCACAGAGCGACACGTCAGTCCTAGTCAAGTGGAAAGGAAAAAAATATATATACACGGTGCTGTGCAAAAGTCTTAGGCATGCAACTTCAGTGTCTGTTGAGAAGTACAGGTACATTCTTATCTACCATCACGGAGGTTTCTGATTGTTCCCAATTCATTCTGCAGCCTGAGAATGACCTCAAACACCCAATCTCAGTCATACAGAACTATCTTGAGCAAAAAGAAGGAATCGTGCAACAGATGGTATGGGCCCCACAGAGCCCTGATCTCAACATTACTGTACGTATATACAGTACTGTGCAAAAGTCTTAGGCACCTGTGGGAAAAATGCTATAAAGCGAGGACAGTTCCAAAAATAATGCCATGAATACTTATTAATCAATAAACTTTCTAAAAAGTGTAGTAGACAAAAAAAACCTCAATCGAATCAATATTTGGTGTGACCACCCTTTGCCTTTAAAACAGCATCAATTCTCTTATGCAAACTTGCATACAGTTTAAAGTAGAGGTTGGTAGGTTCTTCCAAACATTTTGAGGAACTGGCCACAGTTCTTCTGCAGACTTTGACTGTCTCTGCATGTCCTCCCAGACTGACTTGATGATGTTGAGATCAGGGCTCTGTGGGGACCATACCATCTGTTGCAAGATTGTTGCAGCTACAGCAATACAGTTACCACATTTTGCACATCTTAGTAGAATCTCAGCATTCTGTTTTATGAGAATATTATGCAGTATAATTTCAGCTTAACCTCAGAAACTGAAAATTTCATATTTTAAGTTTTATATTAGAGCCAACTGAAATATAATTAGTTAAATTTAAGCTGATATAACTTATAGGTTTGCCACTAAAAAAACAGTGATACTGTTGCGTAAATGTGTTGTTACAAATACTCCATTAAAGATTAATGAATATTAGATCTTTTCTTCACAATCAAACCTGACAATAAATAAAAAGGTATGTAGAGTTTTTTTTTACACCTCCCTAAATGTGGGGAACTTCACCACAGTAATTGGGTACACTATGGCAGTTATGACATTACGTGCATTTTGATTATACAGTAGTTATAGCTCCCCAAACCCAAAGAAAAATTTAACGCCTTGTGTTTATTAACATTGGTATTTAGAAAAACCAGTGAAAAGCACATGAAGAATACAAAAGATCAAAGATCAGTTCAATATTAGGTTTAACACAATCCAAACTTAATTTCTTATTTATTGATTGATGGTTCAATGAATTTTTGCTGGAACACAGTGGACAACATATCCATTTCTGGAGGAGTAATAATTTGGTCTTGTGTGAAGGTGAAGGATGTGAATATGTCCCACCAAAAGGATGAATTTGACAGTCTTCAAGTGTATACACATATGGGATTATTGGTGTTACAAACCTCCAGTTATTATACATATTTTTAAATTCTTCGTAAAGGTACTCTTTTTATTAACTGAATGATGGTCCTGTTTTAGTATGTTCTATTCACACAAACTACACAGCAGTGCAAAAGACCATTTTAGACTTATTGACCACTTTATCTGCCACTTCAGTTTGGCTGAATAACTTTAGGAATATTGTTCTTCTGGAATATTTAACAGGCAGAAATTTATAAGGCCATGGTAAAGCCAATTACTTGGATATTTTTTTTCCAATGGCAGGCACAGATAATGCACTAAAAATAAAACTACACCTATTATTAACGTACTTTACAATTAAAGCTGTAAATTAGTTTAACTGCTTTAAACCTTTAAATGGTAAAGTTTATTTTCATTTTTACAAGAAATTTTAATAACCTGTATTTTACTGTATGGCTCTATATATGAATGGCTGTCAAGTGGTTTTTGCCTTGTTTCCGCACATTACTAGAAATACGGTAAAGGACAGCGCTCGACCTCTGACGACAGCGCTACGCAGTCGCGTCACTTCTACCTCGTGACCATGTGATGTCAAAATAGGAAAAGAAACAGTACTGGTATTTGGCAGTCTGGGGTAAGTTCATTAAAAAACACTTAAAAAGCTTGCTGTTGAAATGTTTCCATCTGTTTGGGAAATTTAATTTAACGCTATATACGAAATACACACACACAAAGGTATATAACTACGTGAAAATCAGTTTGATGGGCTTAAATCGGCCATAGTTAGAACAAGATTTTTATAATCTAAAATTTGACTGAATAGCAACACTGAGGTTAGGTAGGTTTGGCCTGCCGTATCCCACAGGCTGCCAGGTAATTTCCTGCGCGGTATGAAGGTCATTGAAAGGGGTGTGGGTGTGAGGCAGATGTGTGCACAGACAGGGATCACTGTGGCCGGCTGCTAAAGGCGAGCTCGTGAGCGCGTGTCGTTCAGATCTTCGCCGTGGCCGCAGGACGTGACGTTTTTTCGCGAACGGAAGGAGAAAGACGTTAAGCTCATCTTTAATGTGTATTAATAATGTACAGTAATATTAAATGTAAAGTGCTGTGTTAGTTCTAAGTTTTCGGAAGGCGGGGATTTCCCGCACGGAGTCCCTCGGTCCACTTAGCCGCGGATAGTCGTTTTTTTACACACCTTCTGTTTTTGTCTCCCTCACCATACAGGCAGAAATTTACCTTTTTTCATTTTTAGCCTAGGGTTTTCTGTTAGCTGTTTGACAACTGCATACAGTTTTTCTTTAACCTGTGTGAATATGAAATTGAGTTTTTTTTCCCCTCTTTGGGGTTGTAGTGTACAAGGCACCGGCAGGAAAGGTGTATAAAGAGTGCACTCTTTTGGTCTGTGGACCGAGCTCCTGTAAGAGGCTAGTTAACACAAAAGCCCGAGTTATTAACCTACTAGGACTGTATGAACTCCAATACAGACATACAAATGCCCCTACTATTCTAATGAAAATAGAACTTTTTAAAGGTAATTCCCGCTTCTATTACTAGGGGCGTCACTGAGCTGAGTGGAACACTAGTATTGTTACCTGTGTATCACTGCTCCTTACTGCCTTAAACAACCGTGGATGTGGGTCTGTGTTGTGCCAAATAACACCACTAGTATCTAAATCACAGTAACAATAGCATCGCTAGTAATATCAGAAACAGTGGACTCCTAAATGGTATGAATTGAAGGCAGGGTAATGAACAAGCATAGATATAAGGACTTTAAGAATCTGGATCTGGGTCCCACCCACTGTGTTTTCCAGTTTCTTTAACTGCATCTTAAGGCTACACTTAAACTAGTAACAGGGCCCAAGTAACACTCTAGTGCTCGAGTATGTCTGTTTTGAAAGAAATGTGTGCAAATAAAAGTTTGAGGCTTTCATGATTTTCTTTGATGACAGGTGGCTGTTTATATACATTGTTTGTTTTATCTTGCTTTATGTGTGTATTTATGACAGGTGACAAAAATTTGGCAACAACGGTAAAAACATATGAGTAATAATACCAATAAAAAGCACGTAGTGTCGTGACCTGCCAACTGTTCCATGTCATTTGTTCCATCATTGTCTGCCATGTCTTGATTTTTTTTCCCATGACAGGTGCTGGAAGAAACAATGCAGAGCACAGCCAACTACCTGTGGCTCCTCTCGGACCTTTTGGGGCAGGGTGCCACGGCCAATGTCTACCGGGGAAGGCACAAGGTGGGGCATTTTCCCTTAAAACGCTCATCCTGTCCTTGACTTCCCAATCTCATGCCATGAGTTTGCGGTATAGAAGGACAATGAGGCCCTGTACTGTTAGCTGTTAATGAAATTGGAAAAAAAGTCTTACAGTGAATTTTTAATTCTTAATAACTTTATTTGATTATTTTTCAGAGTTTAACCCCAGAATAAATTGAGGGGTTAAGCTGTATTAAGATTTTGTTGACTGTGACATACTGTGATGGGCTGGGATCTCATCTAAGGCATAGGTTCATAGCCTGCCACTCAGTGATTCCAGGATAGGCTCCGGCCACATAAGACGAAGGAATGCCTCCTAAGTTGAAGTAGGGGTATGAGCCAATACTTTTCAGAAAGTCGAATTCTCATAAGCTGAGTGAGCATATCTTGGGGATGAGCGTAGTTCTTTTCTCAAGTGACTGACATGAGTGACTTGACACATAAGTGTTGTTTCTAGAATGGAAAAACAGGTTTTGCTTTTAAGGGCTTTATGTAATCTGAGACAGTGTAGGTTGAAAAGGATATGCACATCCTCAGAAAAGCACATATTTTAGAGACTAGGTTGTTCTAGCAGGGCAACTTTCATAGGTCCATAGTAACACACAGCCACACTCATAATATCACAGCATTGACTACACTGGGTTTGTGGGTGAACATGCACAACTCCGGTGGTTGGGCCATGTTGCTACAGTTGATAATTACCATTATTTGGGCTTTGGGTAAAAATTTACTGCCTTTTTGTGACCATTTCTATTTTGTTGTACTGAAGTACTTGTTGATTACATGTTGATCAGTTCTGCAGAAAGATTTTGACTTTCTTCCTGCTGTTGTTAAAAGCTGCTGTTACAAACTGCCATTGTGAGGTTTTACTTCCTCTTTCCATACTGCCAAATGGTGGCAAACTTTTGAATTCACTTTATTGTACCTCATGAATACTGCCCTCCCTTACATTTGGGAGGTGGCATTATCTCATATGTGTTTCCGTTTTTGAACTTGTACTGTTTGATTCTGTGTTTGTTTTGATTATGTTTTATGTGTTTCAATGAATGGCTGCATGTATTCTGTGTTGGAGTTGTTTATTTGGTATTACCATGATACATTTTAGGAGTGGTATGATCTACAATGGGTGGAGCCTGCTGTGTACAACACAGAGGGTGTAAGGTATACTGTAAAGGCATTAAAATTGAAGGTTTGCAGTTGTACACCTCTTGTAGATTGTATTTTATGCCATGTATTGCACTGTGTAGACCTGTAATTGTTGTAAATAGTTCTGCAATTATCCCTGGAGTATTAAAACTTTGCACTTGTATTACATTTCTGTGCCTGTGACTTTACCATCCAAGAAATCTGTGGGCCCAACTCTTTATATCAGGAAACACTACCCAAATGTTAGTTAGGTAGTATTTCAAGGGTAAAAGACACCAACGTTCAATGCAGTGTTCACTGTTTTATTACTTTATGTTTCCTTATCTCTTGATAGAAAACAGGTGACCTGTATGCTGTCAAGGTGTTCAACAATCTGAGTTTCTTGCGACCCCTGGATGTGCAGATGAGGGAGTTTGAGGTCCTCAAGAAGCTCAACCACAAGAACATTGTAAAGCTCTTTGCTGTAGAGGAAGAGGTGGGTTTTGTTTGTACTTTATACTAAATCATGTAAACACCTATGATATGAAGATAATGCTATATTCACTGAGCTGATGCTTTTATCCAGAGCAACACAGTTTTTAATGCGAAGTGAAAATAAGAAGGTAAAATACAAAACATGAAATATATTATCCAGTATTATCATTTTAATGTCAGGTTGTATAAGGAGATGTGTTTTATTACTAGAAGTTTGCCATAAATTATAGCAAGATCTATGAACAAGGACAACAGAGAACTATGCTAGAACTATACTTGTTATTGTAACTGTCTCTGATGTGATGTTGAGGAACACAGGCACACTCCACTGAATGGTACTGTCCCCATTTTTGGTCACTCTCTGCACCTCTGACTAAAAATACAAGTTTGGCCAGTGTCACTTCTGATGATTCTGCAGCAGCAGGTTATGTAGAGAAAGCTGATGAGATGGCGTAGAGGGATCTGACTGCAGACTTTAAATGGTCCACATCAAATCATATATGTATAATTCGTTACGTGTATTATAGAGTGTCTTGTGTTATGTGTCCTGTGTGTTCAGCTACTGTACTCTGAATTGCCCTGTAGGGATGAATAAAGTCTTATCCTGTACTATCCTACCCTAATTATTATTACTGTTACTGTCATTACTGTTGTTTTGTTGTTCTTTTAGCAAGGCAACATCCACTTATAAATTTAAAAAGCCAGATACTGAGGCAATGCACCTTTAATATGATGCAACAGCAGGTGAACTCTATCTTTTGTTCCCCCTCTGTCAGACAAACACACGGCACAAGGTACTGGTGATGGAGTACTGTCCTTGTGGTAGCTTGTACACTGTGTTGGAGGAGTCTTCCAATGCCTATGGGCTTCCAGAGGATGAGTTCCTTATTGTTCTGAAGGACGTGGGTGAGCACATCTGCTTTCCTTTTCATATAGCAATATGCATTGTTTGGGCTGTGATGTGCACTTGCATTTATTTAAAAATACTGATACCTCATATTATGGATTTTTGAAGATGGAAACATTTTTCGGGTTAGTTATTTGTGATAATTAAAATGTATATAATTTCTGCTGCATTGCAAAAAATGGCCTGCATTTCTGCTGTCTGCTGTTAGGGCAGAAAAATGCAGTCAAATAGAACAGAAACTCAAATTGTGCTGTTGGCAGAGGGGGGGCCAGAGCAGACAACATCATGAAGCATTTTCAGTCAGCATGCATATATATATATATATATATATAATTATTGACATATCCAAGATTTTTACTTTGTAAAAGACAGTTGCTTCAAGTCGCATTCTGCATCATGTCCAGTATTTTTAGTATAGTGGGACAATGAGACCCTGCATTGGATAAGCTCTTGATAACAGAATAATACAAGTCTTGCAGCAAATTTTATTAAATTAATAAAGTTTTGTCTGGTGTTCTTCAGAAACTAATCTGAAGAAATTGAGGGATTAACCTATATAATCTTTTATTGATTTTGGGGTAATGAGTAGACTTACAAACTATTCTGAGTTACAATCTGTCTTACAGTATCAATTATGTTGTACTTAGAGGTACAAATAAACCGTATTTTCCAGATTGATTTTTTTTTCTTCATCTCACAGGGTAGAGTGATTTAAAGTGTGATGTGAGATATATATAAAAACTGCATACCTTCTACTGTATTGTATAACATGTCATCTTCACATGCAGTTTTGGTAGCCGGTTACAGAAGAGTAACAATAAGCTTCAAATGCAACCAAGAAAAACCTGAAAACCTACAATGATGAAATTAAGTTGCACATTATATGGTTTCCAACTGAAAATAGTAACACTGCAGAAATGGACTCAAGGCTGTAATTGCTGCCAAAGGAGCCTGTACTAAATCAGTTATTTTTTGTTTAATAATTGTAATAAATTTAGATCAATTTGTATAGATTTGTTTTCATGTCTCTGCAGTGCGTCCCAAAGCAAATGTCGAGGCACAAGGTCATACGCTTTTTCCAAAAACGTTTGTAGACTGGGTTAGCATATTCCAATGACTGCTTAAAAGACCCATGGCAGGGAGAAGACTCAATCCACTGTTTCATGGCCAGGATAAAATCCACAATGCTTCTCCTTAATTGTGATGCTCAACTTTTGGACAGCGACTTCTCTCTAGTACCCTGGTATAGGCTTTACCAGGGAGGCTGAGCTGTGTGATCCCATATAGTTGGAATGCACCCTTCGATCCCCTTTTTTAAATACAGGGACCACAACCCCAGTCTGCCAGTCCAGCGATACCTTGTACACTTTTTTGCTACATTGAAGAGTCGCGTGAGCTACACAGCCCCCACCCTCTCCAGTACCTTTAACATCTCTTGTCAAATCTCATTGAACCTTGCAGTCCTACTACCATGGAGGTCACACACCACCATATCTACCTCAGGAAAAGTTACGAAGTCTGATCCATTAGAGACATCAAACATTTTTTCCAGATAAGAGAGTATATCCACTGAATTAAGGAATTCTTTAAAATGCTCTTTTCACCCCTCCACAATCTTTCACAGAAGTGGTTAGTATTTCTTCATCCTGTGTAACAGAATCTATTTTAACACAGCTTTCACTTCAGTGACTGCCTTTGGTGCAGCCCTCTTGGGTTGAAGGCACTTCTCAGATGAAATGGGAGATTCTACCGAGGCTTCCTTCTTCAGCCTAAGAGCTTCCCTCACCACTGGTGTCCACCAGTGAGTTCTAGGGTGGCCATTGTGAGAAGCACTAACTGATTGTAGGCCGCAGCTTTTGGGAGCTGCATTCTCAACTTAGGTCTTAAACATGTTCCATTCAAACTGTATGTCTCTAGCCTCACTTGGAATGAGGGCAAGTGGGCAGGTTTCGCAGAAGTGGAAATTAAATTGGTCATACACTGAGTGATCTGCCACTCATTCCAAGAAAACCGTCACAGAATGTTTGGGTCTCCCAGGTCTGTTTGGTCAGTGCCTTGTACAAAAAATCCAACTTACCACCAACTGGTGATCCCTCGACAGCTGTGCCCCACGCTTCACATGAGTGTCCATAACATACGGTCTCTAGTCAGATGATATGATCACAAAGTCTATCATCGACTTTTGGTCCAAGGTGTTCAGGTACCAAGTAGACTTATAAGCGTAGCTCGTATGTCCTTGTCTTTGGACATGGTATTTGTTATGGACAGTTGATGACTAGCACAGAAGTCCAATAATATTTTACCACTGGAGTCTAAATGCAGAAGGCTATTCCTCCCAGTCACACCCTTCTAAGTGTGTCCATCATTCCCAAAATAGAGTGTTGAAGTCCTCTACCAGGATTATAGACTCATCCTTTTCTACCTCACCCACCTTCTCCAAGAAGCCTGGATACTCAACTGCTATTCAGTGCATGTGCACAAACACCAGTCAGTTTTCCTCTCTGCGGCTTGCAGCCACATATGAGCCTACCCTATCATCTGGGGAGAACTCCAGCAGCACAGTCCTCAACCAGAGGTTTGTGAGTATCCTTACACCTGCCTATGGCTTTTAATGAAGAACAGCAGAATATGAAAGCGACTACCCCCAATCCAGGAGCCCAGTTCCAGAACCCAAACTATGTGTAGCGATGAGACCAATTACATCTAACTGGTACTGCTCCATTTCCAGCACCAGCTTGGGCTCCTTCCCCACCAGAGAGATGATATTCTACATTCCCAGAACAAGTTTCCACTGTCAAGGCCCATGCCACTCATGCCCGCCTCTCAGTTGACATAGTCCCCCTCCGCCCTTGTCCTTGCAGACGGTAAGACCACAAGATGGTTCCAATTGCAATTTCAGGAAAAGCCCAATTGATTTGTGTGTGTTGCCTGGCCACCAGGCATTCAGTGAAAAACACCATCACTAAGCCTGGCTCAAGAGGTGGATCCCACTAATCCTGATCCAGGCAGGGTATACTTCGTTCTTTTTTATGTACTCATGGGGGTCATGGACAAGGAATGGTCCACAATCCCCTGAGACTTGTTCGCCAAGGAATACTCTACAAGGTGCTCTGGGCTCTAGATGGCAGCTCTGAGGTTCAGTGAGACACATAAGCCCTGCTACCACAGTAGGATGATAGTCAAATGTAGTCCATTGTCAAACCTTACCTGCAATCTTATTACAAAACACAACATCTGAAGTATGCAACACAGCATTTAAATAAGCCAGAGGTTTTTTGGAACCAAGCACTGTGGTCTGATGAAGTTAAAATTGAACTCTTTGGCTACAAACACCAAAGGTATGTATGTTAGGTAAGCATTACAAGAACAGAACACTTCTGTCAAGACAGGATTGGACCTCTTATGCTTTGGGGTTGTGTAGCAGTCTGTGGTACAAGAAATATTGTATGTGTGTGAGAAGAATGGATTTTGCACAGTATCAAAAAATCCTGGAATCTAATATCCCACAGTTACTGAAGAAACAGTGATCTAAAACATACGTCATACGTTAAGGGAAAAAAATTAATGTTTTTTTATGGCCAAAATTTCAAACATGCAGTGAATGCAAGACAACCTAAGAATACTGAAGCATTCTGCAAGGAAGAGTGGGGGAGAAAATCATGCAGCAAGTATAGAACGACTTTAAGCTGGGTACAGGAAATGTCTGGAGGCTGTGGTTTCTGCCAAAGGGGGTGTTACTGAGGACTGACTGATAGGATGCCAAATGTTTACATGCCACACTTAGCACTTTCATTTTCCAATCTGTTAAATTCAGCAAATAAATATTGACTGGCCACCCTCTTAAAGGCATATATACTTTATAGATAATGTTAATTATGTAACATGTAGCTGGGGCACATACAGTGTGTAATTTGTTTTTGTGCACCTTTTTACATGCTTGGATGAAATTGTGATGTTGGAATTCTTTTTTTTTTTACCAATTTTCATGTATTTGTTTTTTATTTTAGTTTATATTATTTTATTTATTGCTGGAGTGTGTTGTATCGAGCAAATTGAGCAAATGTACATTGAGTAATGGTATGGAAACTTAAATTGTTCTAGTGAAAACATGTAAATTTAGACTGCGTAAATTGAGGGATGCCTGTATAAAAGTCAACATCCAAATGGCTAGAAGAAAACTAAGCTATTGAATGGCCTTGTCAACATCCTAACCTGAATCTGAGTAAGACTATTTGTAACGCCTGAAAAAATCTGCTCAAACCTATGAATATTGCCAGCTTGAAGTAATTGTATCTGGAGGAATGGACCAAACCTCTTCCTCAGTGAGATGTAGGTCAACAGCTAGAGGAAATGTTTACTTGCAGTTGTTTCAGCTGACCAGTTATTGACAGTGACAGGGTAGTTACTTTTTATTCCATACCTGTGTGATTTCACATTTTCTGGTTTTCCCCAATGAAAATCACATAAAAACAACACTGGTGTTACTTTTTCCTCCCACAGGCACTGTTAGTATACTACTATAACTGACAAAAATATCTGATCAATTTAATGCCTAAACACTGCAAAAAGGACTGTATTAGAAAAGGGGAAAGGTTTTATTATAACATATTTTCCAAAAACCCCTGTTGAATGCCAGTTTTTGACTGATTCATATCATATATGTACAACACTCTTCATCGTATTGATCAACAGCAATCAAAAACACCAGAAGTGAGTTATAGACTGGGCTGAATGCACATGGTCCCACACATATATTCTGTCTGTGTCTGAAAAGCAGGCATTTTTTGCTCCACAACATACAGACATTTTAGAAAATGGAGGTAAAAAATAAATGGGGGAATGCTTTGGTCTTCAAAAGTCTGTATCTTGAATGTTCATAACATTAGGAACTATTATACAGATTAATTTTTACTCACATTTCAGTGGCAGGTATGAACCACCTACGAGAGTATGGCATCGTGCACCGTGACATCAAGCCTGGCAACATCATGCGGATGATCGGGGAGGATGGACGTTCTGTCTACAAGCTGACAGACTTTGGAGCAGCACGTGAATTGGAGGATGATGAGCAGTTTGTCTCCCTCTATGGCACAGAGGAGTACTTGGTGAGTGGCAGTGCTGTTGTATTTGTGATTCCTGTATGAAAAATGTTCTGTCTACAAGAATGTGAAGCCTTAAGAGTTCTTCTAAGTTGTAGGCTTTCAGGATAGTATTTGGAAAGCCTAACTGTGGGTTTTTTTGTATTCAAACAAATTTTATAGGCAGTAGTAGTGGCTGTTAACCTTTCTTTGTGGTTAAATTTTGTGCAACATGAAAGCTGGCATTGATCTAATCATTTAGCAGCAGGAGACTAGCATTAGTTTCCAATATGGCATTGCATCCTTACAAATGATATGTGCCGTGTGTATTACAGTGCAGGCTGTGTGGAGAGGTAGATAAGAAGAGGGTTCATTGTTTGCCTCAGCAATGGCCCATTGTGTGCCATATTTTATGTATGTGTATGGCAGCATCCAGACATGTACGAACGGGCTGTGCTGAGGAAGGACCACCAAAAGAAATATGGGGCCACGGTTGACCTGTGGAGCATTGGAGTGACCTTCTACCATGCTGCAACCGGCAGCCTGCCATTCAGGCCCTATGAGGGACCACGCAGAAACAAGGAAGTCATGTAGGTCCAAGTGCTCCCTTGTGCCCTTTTTGATATTTATTGTAGATTTACAGTAAGTTCTGTTACTTCAGCTTGCATCTCATTGTGCTGATCCAGGTCTTATTTTCCTTGCGTTTTTAATGGTACTTTTCATAATGACCATTAAATGTTTGCTTGCTCCTCAAATTAAAAAAACAAAGGGTTGTATGCAGTTCCATTTTACTCATAACCCCAGGGTCACCTTCAGCCTTTAAATTGCAACTTGTAAAATCTTAATAGTACAGATCCTGTTTGTTTTATTTGCAGGTTAACTTCTGTTGTCAAAGAAGTAAGTCCACTGGTAATCAACTGTTTATTCAGTGCATTCAGGATTAACATACAAGTATTGCAATAGGGAATAGGATAACAGAAGGTTCCAAAAAGTATACTGAGGGGAGCCCCTTTCATGTTATTCTGAATGTATACGTTTAGTCCTGATACAATACAATAAAGGCCTGAACATCACCAACCTGTCATTAATATTTTAAAAAATCAAAAGTAATCAGTAACAAGGCATAGGTCCTTCAGTGATTAAGCCCATTAGATCAGACATAGACGGATCTAGGGGTCAGCAGGACTAAATAGCAGTACTTGTGGTTTTGCTTCAGACATCATCAGGGTTGAAAAGGCAATGAGTTCAGACCCAGTTTTGCAAGGTATGCATTTTTAACAAATCAATAGGAAATAAAAGTTGTTCTTTTTCACCACCACACTGTAAAAACTTTGGATATAGCTAAAATAAATAGCATTCCTTAAAATGTGATCATTATCATTAATGTGATCATTGCTACCTCTGATTTACATTAAAACTAATTTAATAATAAATTTAAAATAACGTGAACTCCTAGTTAGTGCTATTTAACTGCTTCCAAAGGCAAAGTGGGGAAAATTAAGATAATTGGCAGACTGTCAAAATGATCACTGAAGCCTGCCTGATTTTATTCACCTTCTAGGTATAAGATCATCACAGAGAAGCCATCAGGAGCAATTTCTGGCCTGCAGAAGTTTGAGAATGGCAAGATTGAATGGAGCACTGAGATGCCTGTGTCCTGCAGTCTTTCTAAGTATGTGTTTATGGTAGTATCGTATTTGATGATTTGTGATGCAGATGTGATCTGTGTTATATTCAAAAGTTCCCATTGCCAGTATTTTTTTTTTTGTTAGAGTTTAAGTAATATCATCCTTTACTGACTCAAATGTCAATCTATGACTTAGCCTTTGATATGACTTGCATTGAAATCTCTATGGAAAACAGGAAAGTTAATTTTTAGAGTGCTACTGGTAACCAAAGAGAAACTTGGACTTGCTCGGTTTACGGTTGTGGCCCACATCTTGGCTTCTGTATGTGCTCAGGGACATTTTTCTCCTCTTTTTCACTTATTTCATAGCTACAGGTTTTTCTCACTCAGAAACATTGTTCTGGAAAGACAATTATGTAATTTGTAAGCTTTTTTATTATGTTTTAATTAACATTCACTTTTGATGTTTTAAAGCTTGTGACATCCACTCTTCCATTTGTCAGTTTGTGTTTTTCCCTCTATGAGTTACCATTGCATTTTGACCTCACCTTTCCTTAACAGAGGCCTGCAGAGCCTGTTGACTCCAGTGCTGGCAAATATTCTGGAAGCTGACCAGGAAAAATGTTGGGGCTTTGATCAGTTCTTTGCTGAGACTAGCGACATTCTGCACCGTGACGTGGTGTACGTCTTCAGCTTACAACAAGCAACACTGCATCACGTCTACATTCATGAGTACAACACGTGAGTTGCACAAGTAGATATCCTCTGAACTGTATTTACATTCATGATTTTATATGTATTGCAGTTGATGGTGTTTAACTGTAATTTGTACGCTGCTGTCAATCCTGATCTGCAATTTTGTATCTGCTTAACCTTTGTACCAAGTGACTATGCGGAAGTATAGTACAACAGTTACTTAATAGGCTGATTTTCTGGACACGTTAAGCCTAATCTTGGATGCAGTTTCATTCTCTTTAGGGCTACTCAAATGAAAATCAGTTCAAATCTTTTCCTGGGTTTAAGTTGTGTCTCTAAAAATTGTCCTTTCCCCTGATTTTTTTTTCCAGAATGACAGGTGCTTAGTTCTCTCACTGGTTGTTTTTTGCTCAGCATTATGATTACCTATTGTCCCACTATTACTGAACTGTGTTCCCACAGGGCAACACTTTTCCAGGAACTACTATTCCGCAGGACAAACATCACACCCCCAAACCAAGAGCTGATTTATGAGGGGCGTCGACTAGTGCTAGACCCTAACCGTCAGGTCAAAACCTTCCTCAACACCTCCCAGGACAACCCCATCATGCTGCTAAGCAGGGAGATGGTTAGCACTGTTGGACTGCTATTCGAAGACCGTAAGTTTCTCATTTGCTGACCAGCATAAAGCCCTGGGCATAAAAACTAATTTAGAATGCACTGACAAAGTTTTTCTGCCCAAAATATTTCTTATACTTCCATTTCCTACTACTCCCATACCATACTTGATTGTGTGGTTAGATTGACCAAGGACAGGTGAGTTAAGGGTACAGCAAAGCCAAGAAGAAAATTAAGAGAGGATTTTACTTTTTTCAGCACAAACATTAAAAACTGAGTAAAATAGAGGTTCAAATGTTTTCATGTGCAGTTTTACTTTTGTCCCTTTGTGTCCTCAGCAAGCCCTCCTAAGGTTCAACCCCGTTATGATCTGGACCTGGATGCCAGCTATGCCAAGGTAAGGTTGCGGTTTCTAAATGAGGTCAGAATTTTGATAACAGGATGGTTAGACTTAGTTTTGGGAAGTGCCATTCTATTTTGTCCATCAAGACATAATCCAGTTTAAACATTTTTTTAAAAATTTTAAATACAAGTTCTGTGTGAAATTGGTCATCTGTTAAAATTCTTCACAGATGACCACTCTGGTTGGTTGGTACACATTACTGGTACTAAATGGGAGCTGATAGTCTCTTTTTTTCCCGGAAAAACCAGTTAGTAAGAAGGTTCTCTTATGGTTGTCAATTTGACAGAACAAATGAGTGATCTTTTTGCTGTTAATGTGTGTAACATGTTGACTCCCCTGTAAAGACAAACTGTAAAGGTTATTTTTATTCAGACCTTTGCAGGAGATGTTGGCTACCTTTGGAAAACAGCAGGGATGCTTCTCCTCTATCAAGAGCTTGTGCGAAAAGGAGTCCGAGGCCTGATGTGAGCTGAGATTCCATCAAATTTTTGTGTTTTTGCTATTTCCTTCTGCTGCCCCAAAAATTTTTTTCGTAATTGAGTCATGAGCACAGAACACACACCTAATTAAAACTAATGAGTTAAAGTTTCAAAATATTCAAGTAAAATTTTTTTGAATGGTAGTAAGTTTCAAATTGGCTCATGGATTAATCAGTGAACTACCCAGCTGAATCAAACTTTTGTAGGATTTCTAAGTCTGACACAACTGAGGAAAAAAAGCTTTTATCTGGTTTGCCTAGCAGTGCTGATTATATTGACTCTACCTTCCCTGCACCTTCACTGGCTTGTTTCAGTGAATTGATGAAGGAGGACTACAACGAGACTGTGCACAAAAAGACAGAAGTCATTCACATGTGCAGCTACTGTAGTCAGACACTGGAAAAAACGGAACAGCTGTGAGTACAGTATCATTTGCAATAATGCCTATACAGTGTATTATTGAACACAGTTTATAACTTTGCATTTATATATGTATATAAAGTGATATATATTCCCCCCCAGATGTGAGGTATTGACTCGGGTGACTATGCTGTCGTTGGAATGCAATGAAATCTCAGAGATGCGAAAGAAGGTCATCCGAGTAAGTGTGCCACTTTTGTTGATGAGGAATCATTTTAGCCATTTCTTTGTGATGAGGAAGTCCTTTCTTTCATCAAAGGCCACTTTTTTAGTCACAGTAGGAAAATCACTCAATCTTTTTTCTCGCTGTCTGATTTTTTGCAAGACTGGCATAAGAAATTCTACAATTTATGTAACAAATATGACCACTGCAATCTTGAAAAATGCTGAATAGCATTTGTGGTACAATTTTTGTACTACCTGCCTGCAAGTAACACTTACCTTTCATGCTATGATCTGTAGCTTTCAAGTTCACTGGGGTCTGTGGATCAGACACTGCAGGAGATCAAAAACAAGTTTATGCCAGGGGGACTTCTGACTGACCTGTGGACACAGCAAGTGGGAACCCACCCTGCCGACAGGAAGTAAGCAGGACAATGTTCTTAGGCCAGTCTGCTGCTGCGAGTCTGATATGTTAACATTGTATGTGGTTTACCTGGAATATGGATTTGAAAGGTAAATAACATTTTTTGTTGTTGGGGACAACCCAGAATGAACTAGCATTTTTATGTATTTGTATCAAGATATGTACATAAAATTGTCTTAACATCTTTGATATTCTCTCATCTCTGATATTAATTCATTGAATCATTGCAAATCTTATTATAGAGACTGAGAGCTCAGTGTAATAAAATATGTGTAACATGTAACAAAAATGTTATCTCACTGTTGCAGTGTGGAGAAAATCAAAGTGCTCCTTGATGCCATCACAGGCATCTACCAGCAGTTTAAGAAGGACAAGGCAGATCGGCGTAAGTTTGTTTATTTTTTACAAGTATCAATGTTTCTAGCTTACTCACACATCAGGAAGCATGCATTATAGTGTCATTCCTTTTTTCCCAGGTCTTTCTTACAATGAAGAACAGATCCACAAGTTTGACAAGTATGACAAATATGCCTTGAAAATAGCATCTTGTACACATTCAAACCAACATTTCTTTCAGTGCTTATAGGTATATAGTTAAAACATCGATACAGTGCTCACACTCCCTTTCACTGCTTTCTAGGCAAAAGTTGGTGTACCATGCCTCGAAGGCCCGTTCTCTGTTCACTGAGGAGTGTGCCATGAAGTACCGTCTCTTCATCTCTAAGAGCGAGGAGTGGATGAGGTGATGGTGCTGACTGGGGATTGTCTTGCATTTGGGTTTAGGTTTTTATATATACTGATTTATTGAATTGCAAAGTTATGGCCTGTTCCCTTGCCAAAGGGAGGGAGACCAGATTTTTGGTTTGACTTCACTGCATCATCTTGGAAGACTTGAATTCAGCAGCTGTTTGAATTTAGCTGGTGAATCATGTGCAGAAACTGTATTTTCTTTAGTGTAATCAGTATTCTATAATATAATCTAAAACCATATTTCTAACATACTGCTGATATAGCTTTTAGGGGGGGAAATCCATGCAAGGTGAAAGTGTGTGTGATAGCAACTAGAGGATATAAAAATAGACTTTATAGTTTCCTGTCATCTTACTACCCCTTTCTGTTGCAGGCAATTGCATTTTCAACAGTCACACAGCTGTTTTCTTGAAGCAACCTCTGATGATATAGTTTTTATTGTGGAAATTCATTATGCTGATTTTCTCTTTATTTTGTTGCAGAAAGGTCCACCATGTGAGGAAGCAGCTTCTCAATGTGACTAACCAGCTCATTAACATCGAGCAGGAACTATCTGTACTTGTTCAGCGAGTCTATACGGTATGAAAATGGGGTGGAAATGCAGATTTAGCTTTTGTCTGTGTATAATTAAAATTATCTGTAGCTATATAGTACCCTTTGTAACAAGTTTGCTTTAAAGCATTTAAGTAATAGTGTAAAAAGTACATGCAACAATTAGAAATAATTTTGCACTAGCTTCTTGTGCAAATTTCTAAAGATATTAACATTACTCAATTTCTTATCTCTTTTCTAAAATTATGTTGCAAAGCAAAGTAACCTAAATGTCTGCCTTCGAATAGAATAGAAGAGTAGGACCAGATTAATATAACTCCTTTCCCCATACATTTACCACTAAGTCATTGTCATTAAAAATGCAACATAGTACACACCTTCCATTTATTCACTGATTTCTGTAGAAACCCCTGATAAAGCTATAATAAGTACAAAATAGTCTGTAACCCTTCCTTCCATCTGTGATGAGTAACTGCTTGTCCTAATGAAGGCTCACAGTAGTTTGGAGTCTGTTTGAGAGACAGAGTACAAACCAGGGTATTTGAAATGTGAGATGTCAGTTGGCAGACCACTCTCTTACAGTGTAGAACTCATTCAGATTCCAATCAAAACTTTTTAAACAACTTAGAATAAAAATGACTCTGACTTCTTACCAGTGGTGAATTGGATGTATAGCTAAAACATAAAAAGATTAACAATCTAAATAAGTAAATGTAAAAGTAAGTTGTACATATATACAAATAGAGTTGATCTAAATGCTCTGGGGCATTGTAAATTCAGTTCAGGTTAGTGATTTGAATTTACAAAACCTATAAAAAGTATTCACCCCTGCCCCCTCACTTGGAATTTATCATGTTTTATTGTTCTACAACATTGAATCACAGTGGATTTAATTAGGCTGATCATCACTGTTGAGGTGAAAATTGTCACTGATCATCATACCAAAGTGAAAATAAATATTTTTTGCAACTATTTTTCTAATGATACTTTTTATAGGCAAATTTATAAGCTTATCGACCTTGTAATAGTAATATTTTAAAATGTAATCTTGACATTTTATCATGACCAGTGCAGTGGCTGAAAAGTAGTGCAGTAGTGCAACGTATGATCCTTCTTCCTGGTTCTTGTTATAATGCTTTTTTCAGTATTGTTTTAAATGTGGCAGGAGTGATGTGTTTCAGATACATGTCCCTTCAAAGGAAGTATGGGTGATGTTTCTGCCTGTTGCAGCTCATGAAGCTTAAACACCAAGCATACACAATTTCTGACATAGTGTTTTAACAGAGAAATTAAAATTTAACATTTTGGGATATCTCAGTCTAAGTTCATGGCAGAAAATGCAGCACAAATCTTTTTTTGTGATGTTTTTGATGGAAGCAGATTCGTTGAACTTGTCACAGCTCCTAGGTTGTGAGTTTGAATCCATCTCAACCTGTGTGTAGTTTGTATTTTCTCATCTTGTCCGTTTGTACTAGGTTAATGCTAATGGCGTGATCTTTGATCTTAATTTTTTAACTGCTGATATTTATTGATAAATTCATTTGCAATTCTAATCAATAATCTATATCGTTCTACTTTATTATTCTAAAGTATGAGAAGCTGATTTTAAATGTGTTATGTAAAATAGTTTATTATTATTATTGTTATTATTATTATTATTATTATTATTATTATTATTTGAATACTACCTAACCAGCCAATTCTTGCTTACTACAGTCAGTCAGAATCCCTTTCCACTGTTCTATTCTTGTGATATTTGCGGTAAAATAGTATATAAAGTCACACAAATTCGCAACTAATTGTGATGTCTTTCAGCAGCATTCTGTGCATTTTATTAGTTCAACTTCTGAAACATGTAAGCTTTCTTTGCATGTTCTCCCCACATTTATATGCTCCAGGTGTGAAACATTTTTCCTACCATCCAAAGTCACAAGAAAGGTACATTGGTGACTAAATTGCTCGTTGTGTCTGAGTTACAGTACTTTGCTGTATAAGTGGGTAAATAATTAGGAGTTCATTGTGGTGTAGTGACAAAGGTGACAGTACTGGTTGAATACTAGTTAATAACAGGCACAAGAGAAAACCTGCATGGTGATGGGGAAGTCAGTTCGCTTTGTCTGGTGTGTATTTTGATGTGAGATGACTATTCTCTTAAGGCTTGTGTTGTAAAAGTCTATAGCTTGTTATTTAAATTTTCTGGTACATTTTACATTATGTGAATTTGGAATTCTTGTTAAAGGAGCCTTTGTCATGTGATGTAAAGCTGTACACTGGATATAGCCAAAAATAGCCATATTAATATCACTGAGGGATAAAAAACCTTCAAGTTTGAGATCCCGAGTATGTATCTTGTATTTCAAAATATCTGATACAGGTTTCTGATAAGAGCAGTTTAGAATGAAAACAGAGAATAAAATATCTGGAAGGAAAATAACCAAGTAATCACAGAAAAGATATTTGAAAACTGTTGTAGAGATTTTTGCTGTACAAGACCCTGTTATATCTAATATCCAATTTTTTTTGCTTTAAGGCCATTACATTTTGCAAGAAGTAGCTTTAAGATAATTTTTATCATCTGCAAATGCATGTCTTTATATATACCCCTCATATTTGTTCTGTATTTTAACTGTTAACTGCTACTTTTTTGGCCACAGAAGTAAGATGTAAGACTTCCTGTAATGCTCAATGACATCTATATCCATAGCCTCACTATATACCTGTTATATCTATTTTGTTGTATTAATCTGCTGTTCAGCACTGTAAGTCACTGTGTGAGAATAAGCGCTTTAAAAAATAAATTGAATTGAATATTGTCTACACAGTTTCAAGAACAGCTCCCTCAGAAAATCATGCCGGTAGCATCGAGTGGGATCAAACCTCAAGTGTACCTCAGTCAGAATACCTTGGTGGAGATGACACTTGGGTGAGTGCTGCCCTACACTGCAACAGTGACACAAGGGAAACAGAATCCCAAGTAGGTTCTTAGGAACTCAGGCCCTCACTGGGCATCTCTGCCAGTCTGAAGTAAATTTCACATCACTTTCTTTCTATTTTTCCAGTGTGTTTGCTGTGTCTCCAAAATGGCTGATTGAAACAAACATAAGGTCTAATTTTAAAAGTAAAATTCCTAGCTTATATTGTTTAGGGATACTTAATTGACTTTGTCACCCGCTTCAAAGATTGAGACAGCAAGTAGTGTAGCTGTTACGGGCTTCTACACAAATAACAAAGTTGAAGCCCTTCTCCCTGAGAGAACTATAGTACCAGAGGAAAGAATTTACAGTACTGTGCAAAAGTGTTAGGCACCTGTGGGGAAAAATGCTGTAAAGGGAGGACGGTTCCAAAAATAATGCCATGAATACTTATTAATCAATAAACCTTCTAAAAAGTGCAGTAGTCAAAAAAACCTCAATCAAATCAATATTTGGTGTGACCACCCTTTGCCTTTAAAACAGCATCAATTCTCTTATGCAAACTTGCATGCAGTTTAAGGTAGAGGTCGGTAGGTTCTTCCAAACATTTTGAGGAACTGGCCACAGTTCTTCTGCAGACTTTGACTGTCTCTGCGTGTCCTCCCAGACTGACTTGATGATGTTGAGATCAGGGCTCTGTGGGGACCATATCCATCTGCTGCAGGATTCCTTCTTTTTGCTGAAGATAGTTCTGTATGACTGAGATTGGGTGTTTGAGGTCATTCTCAGGCTGCAGAATGAATTTGGGACCAACCAGAAACCTCCCTGATGGTAGATAAGAATCTACCTGTACTTCTCAACAGACATTGAAGTTGCATGCCTAAGACTTTTGCACAGTACTGTATCTGAAATTTCCCCAGCAGAATGAACAAATCCAATACTGCATATCAAATTAGATTGCATCAGGATAGCACCAGTTAAGTTTATTTATGTATTACTTTTTCTTTTTTTGTAAACCTTCCATCCAGTTGGAATGCAGTCAAAAGTGTAACCAGTAGCAGCATGCAAAGTAAATGTAGTAATTACATGAGTTCCCTTTTTGAAGGAGTTCATTTGAAATTCAGACCCTCGCATTTACTTGTAAGACAGATTTTGGAAACAATGTCTTATCTGCTTTTTTTGTAGGATGAGAAAGCTGAAAGAGGAGATGGAGGGTGTGGTAAAAGAGTTAGCTGAGAACAACCATTTTCTGGAGAGGTAATGGCCAGTCTCCTTTTGGCCTGCACACAAGGTTTATTAATACTGTCCTTGGTTCCTTGGAAAACTACAAGCACTGGGATGCAACACAGTTAACTGTTACACTGGCACTGTCATTGTTACATTTCATGAAGATATATTTTCATTGTATTAAACTACAGTACTGGGATGAAATCAAGGGCTTTTTTTAACATCTCTGATCATTTTGATATTAGATTCGGCTCACTGACACTGGATGGTGGACTGAGAAACGTGGATCGTATTTGACAGCTTTGTCATCTGCTGAAGGTTCACACAAGACAAGGCACCCCTTATCCTCATGTTTTTGTTGTATTGATTATTATATATTATTAGATGTATATAAACTGTAAATAGTATACAAAATGTTTACAATTACTTGTATTTAATTTTATATCTATCAGTTTTCGCTTATGCTATCAATGCTTATTGTACAGATAATTGTTGTGTTTAATAAGAAAACAGTCTATTGTTTTTCCAACTCTTGGCTCCACTGTATCAGCCAACTTACTTTTGACATTGGAAACCATTGGACCCCCTTTATTATCTCTTTCACTGTATAGTGAAAAAGCTTCCCTTCTGTCTGTATCACTGACCTTCATTGATCTTCATGGAAAAAAGTGAGTAGTTTTAGTCACAGAGCAGCACTAGACCTGAAGTCCTCCTGTGTATCAGAAGTCCATAACTGCTGTATGTTTCCATTTGAGTGAGACCAATATGAGTATGTTAATATACATGGGCATTAGGAATCTTTTTCCTAATTTTAACCATTTTTTGTTAAACAGTGGTTATTCTTGGTTAAATATGTAACGTTAATTAATGCAAATTTTCGCTCTGAAAATGCAACAGCTTAAAAGCCAACCAGGACCATTTTCTTTTTGTTTTAGTTTTGGTTAAAATAGATACCAATGGTCTCTAGTCCAGTATCACATATAATTATTGGAGTTTTTTATTGCTTTGAATCCAGAAGTGGCTTGAGCTCAGCCAGACCAGTTCTGTTAAAGAACAAAAAAAGGCTGAAGGGTGCCATTTGTTGAACTGATGTCATTGCCCAGACACTGCCAGGGTCTCGTGACTATAGTATAAAGCATTTACATGTACAGGACACTTCAGTGAGAACTGTTTTTTTTCTTTTTTTAGAATTAAGATTCTGCTGTATATTCCTTATGAATGTGTTTATCCAAATGTCATTTGATTGGCTTACTGTAGTTTTCCTTCTGATGGGCTCTTAAATAGGCTTGAGCAAGCAGTTTATTATATTCTGATTTTAAGTTGGCAAATTGTTTTGTTTCGTAAAAACATTCGTGTATGTCTTTGTAGTAATAAATTGCTGAAGGTATTTTGTTTTTTTTTTTTTTTTTTGAAGTGTGTTACCAATTAACAGTCCATGAAAAAGATTTTTCTCTTGGTTATTCTTGGTCTGTTAAGATGCATAATCAAAACTGAATGCCAGGCAAAAATGATATAATCACACGCATAAACACTTCTGTAACCCTTTTTATTTATGCTTTTAATTGTTTCAAGGTCCTACAATTTGTGTGTTTGTTTTTAAACAATCTATTCAACCCTTATTAATCGCCTTGTCAAAAGGGACAAAGAATATCATTGGGGGTTGCCCAAGACCATGGCATAGAACCTGGGATAAATTCATAAGTAGTCTTACCCTGTTATCTTGACATCCTCATACAACATGTTGTGACAGAAAAAAATTTTAGCCATGGTAGTTCACCTGAAAAGCTGCCAACTTCATAACCCCCCCCCCCCCACAACTACAGAATGTATCACCGTCTATGCAGCTCTGCCTGTTATGCCGCCACTCACAGCTAACAATGGCCTCTGATGTCATCCTAACAATCTGATATAGACTGATGTTTTTCAGCCACTTACCACCATGTAGTGCTGCTGATGTCTTGTTCAGTTGTGCTGTCAGTTGTCCCTGAGGTTAAGTGCAGGTCTAAGTCTGTGTTGTTTCTTATTTTGCAGCAAAATATCAAATTACATCAGGCATGCAAACTAAAGCTGATTTGTTTGAGTGCTGAACAGAAAAGAGACAGTTGTGCATAACTGTATACTGCAATGGCCTTATAAAGTAGGAAATCACACAGTTGTTCAGTGGTCACTTTAGGCAGAATGTTAGTCAGTTTTCTGTAGGCAACATTCTTGATATGCTGTTTGGAGCAGCAGTACTGGCACCTTTGCATTTTAGATGTCATGTACAGTAACTCCTGAAAAGAAGTTGGCAATAAAATACTTTGGTCTGTATACACTGATTTTTCTGATACATAGCAGCATGAGAAAGAACAATAACAATTAAAAAGGGACATGTGTAGAAACAGTACAAACAATGAAAAGTTGCCATGACAGTTATTTTCCCCCTTTTCATCAGTTCAAATATGTTTGTTTACAAGAACCAGATTCTCACTGCAGTGAAATTAAACTCACTGAAAATAAGCTGCCAGAACTCACATGACATGATGAATTAACCAACAATTATCCAATTATCCACCTTTAAATGGTTAAAAAGGCTCTCAGTGTAGACAAGAGAATCCATTATCTCCAACTATAAAAATTCAAAAACTTACAAGGTTATCTTCAGAGACCTTGAGATCCCAGTTTCTACAGTTCTACAGTGTTATTAAGAGGTGTTCTGCTCATGGAACTAAGAACCTCCTAGAACATGGTGGGTAAAGGAAAATTCAAAGACGTCTTCAAACATTGGTGTCAAACATGAAACATCCATCTATCCTCACATCACATTTCTAACTCTGTGTGACCTGGAGTGATGATTTCAACTCATGCCATACGCTGCACAATAAACTGAGAAAAACTTTATGGGTGAAGGCTAAGAAAGACCCCATTATTGAAAGACAAACATAAAAACACACAACTGGCTTTCGCCCAAACATACCTGGAGAAACCAACATCCTTCTGCAAAAATGTTCTGGGGACCAATGAACAGATATGAACAGAGCAGTGATTTGTTTAAAGAGACAAAGTGAAGCTTATAAGGAAAAGAACACCCTACGTACAGTTAAATATGGTAGTCGTCCCATCAGGTTGTGGGGCTGCTCTGCTGCCTCTGGCACTGGAGGCATTGACTGTATTATAGTGGAATCATAGAGTCAGAGGAAATGGAATCCTGCTTTTTAGAATGAAATGTGAGACAACTAGATAACAGTTGAAGATCATGGGTCTTCTAGCAGGACAAGAACCAAAATCATGTATCCAGAAGCACAAAAAATGATTAAAAAGAAAAAAAAATGGACTGCGTTAAACTGACCAGCAATGAGTCCTGATCTCAGTCCAATTGAAAACCTTTGGAAAGAGCTGAAATCTATAATTGGTAAAAGGAATCCTGCAAACAGGTACAACACATTGCACTTAAAAAGCAGGAGAAACTACCTGCTGAAAAGCGCAAGAAGCTTATAGATGCTACAAGAAATGTTTGGAGGCATCATCTTTGCTTAGGATTCTGCAACCAAGTATGAGGGAAGGTGCCTTTAAATCAGGAAAACACTGTGAAACACCCTATAGCCCATGTGGCAGAACACACATGCAACACACTCCTTGCTGGTATCACACGCTGTGCACTGAGGTGCAGCATATCACCCCCTCTGTTCACAGTAGGGTTTGCCAGATACCTTGCATGGCTCAGCTGCAGACATAAGAAAGCAGATCATGTCCAAGCGAACTACTGTCAGCCACTGCACTAGGCTTCCTAGACTTGGGGACAAGTTACTGTCAAACAGTAGGCTAGCAGTTATGATTGCAGCAGTACCCACAATCCCAACTACCAGCATAACTAAAATCAACAATCTGGTATTTGTTACAACAAAGATAATGCTGCAAGCACTAGACTACAAAACCCAAGAAGCCAACCATCCTGGATATTCAGCTTGGGAGCTAAGATAAAGACAGCCCAGAAGGAGGTGAGCAAGTTGACAGAGCTGCAAAAGGATAACAGGACAAAGGACAGATCCTGGCTACCAAGGAAGTACCTTTAGGAATTTTCATCAATTCTGACCTCACAGACCTGATGGAGACCAACTAATTTGTGCTAATCAAAAAGTTTAAAGACAATGTGGATGCTTGGACCACTCTTCTTATTTAATTATTTGTTAGAATTAATATTGCCAGGATGAATATTTTACCTCAATAGATCTGCCTGTTCCAAAATCGACCCTGCTACTTGTTTCCAAGTTCTCCATTCTCCACATCCACTAGTCTCCTGCTTGTCACTACAAACATGTTCACTGCATCTATAACTCATACACTCAAATCCACAAAGCACGTGTTGCTATGAATCAAAGAAAATGACCGGAAACTTAGAGAATGTATAAACTCTGGTTCAATACAAAATCTGTAAGCAAATAAACAAACCAACAAAGACAGAGGAACACATCAGGATGTAACACTGGTGCTCAACTTTTATGATAACATGAATGCCCTTCTACGTGGTCTAGGAGTAGCACACCAGTGACAAGAGCTCCTGGAAAAAGACATGGTTCTTGACAGCCATAACATGTCTTTCTTAGCTCCTCTGCCTTAAAGTGTACACTGACCTGCATTTACAATGCTAACTTCAGACTCCAGCTGCTGCAGCAATGCCTACCCACCAGCACATTTCTGGGAATGTTATTGCATATTTAACAGAAACAATAAGAGCAAGTAATAGTAGGTAACTTCACCAAGCCTCTGCATTACCATTCTATTTTAATGTAAATGCACCACAACTATATTTGTACTGTGTTGTGTGTATTCAGATACCTGGGTTAAATACAAATGCTGCCATGATTTACCTGACTTCAGCTGTGTTTTGTATTTTATACATTTTCAGATCTAAATGACTCAAAAAGCAACTGAATTTGAATAGCTCACATGGTGATGTGTTGGGGGTTTCATTATTATATGGTTGGTTTTGCATCTACAGAAGATATTTCATCAATTACTCAACCCAAGGACATAAAAGACCTTATATTATGATCACAAGTCCTCTTTTTCCTATTACTAAATCATATACTACTGTGTTGAACAATGAAATTGCGTTTATTGTTAGAGTTAATCTTGCTGAGGCTCTGTCTGAATTACAAATACATCCACTCACCTGTATAAAAAGCTGGAAGGAGTTTGTTTTGCTGCCTCTTTCCAATAAATAAGACTGCAGCAAATGGGCTGAATCCACTTTACTAGCAAGACAGTATGGTTTTGTGGGGTTGTGCTTCACTTCTTATCTGCAACAGGTAATTATTTACTGGCTTTATTTAGGCTTTACTGATCCCACAACTGGGTTTAACTGTGGAAGGAAGCAGTGAAACATGCAGAACCTATAAATAGAGTATGAGGGTTGCTATTGCAGGTATATAGAGGTAAAACAAAACCGTATTTAAACACATGTAATTATTACATGCTTATTTAAGACAGGGCTGAACCAGATGTTAGGCAGTTCCAGCTTGCTGGTGAGACTGTGCTCTTGGATGGGCTGTTGAATGAGAAATGAGCAGGTACACTTAGGCACTGCAGAAACATGACCTCACCTTCCTGCTGTACAGCACAGCTGCCTGCATTCTGACATTCTGTGATTGTTGCAAGTGTCTACTGCAGCTGTGAATCTTCTCCCTGGGTCATCTCCACAAGGCTCAGTCCCTAAACTGGGCTATGAATGCAAGACTATTTGTTATAATAAACTGAACTTTTTAAATTTCATTCATTGTAGTCGTCATGCATATTTTATGTCACATTCTATAAAATAAACCGATATTCTTTGTGGAATGAATCTCTTATGGAGCCAAAGCTTTCTTAAGGGTGGGTACAAGAGTTAGTGCAGTCAGGTGGCTATAGTGGGACAATTCGAGCTGAATCCCAGAAGCCTTTAACAGAGATCACTCTGAGAACCTTCTCTGTGGCCAACATTAAGAAGTCCAGGTTCTTCTTTAGCACATGCAATGTGAACATTTGTGTTATAATGTCACCAGCTAATTAGGATTCAAGTATAAAATTAAAACTGAGGTCACGGTGGACTTTATACTTCTGTTAAATACTACCAGACTTCTGATATTTTTTGAACACTGTTGGATTACGGAAGGCCTTATGCTGACTTGACCAGAAACTTCTCCTGTACAGCAGTCTGACAGATCTATTCATTTTATAACCAGCAATGTGCTTAACAAAATTAGTTTTTTTTCTGATATGTAACCAGAACTTCATGTAGATATTTAGGACTATCTCAGATATTGCACTTACTTAATATTTAACCTATGCAGAATCAGCTAACTTATATGCTCCAGAAAACTTTGAAAGAATTAGTCTGAACATCTGAAATGCTCCTTCCTGCCGATGCCCATTTTCACATTGTTAGTTTGTTCATATCAGTTACCCTTATTTTCCACCATTTCCGCATGGATTTCTACATTCCGTTTCTGTCCTTTATTTCAGTACCAGAAAAATGTATAGTAAAAATATATATTCTAGAATATATACACAATACATAATGAAAAAATGTGCTGAAGCTAACGTATTAGAATAATACATTAGTGGTCTGTTATAAGAACCATTAAAAGGTGCCTTTTCATGTTTTCTAACAAAGTTCTCTGTGAGAGTGAAAGATATATAGTTTCCTTTTAACTAGAATACCAATTTGACATTTTGCATGATTTGTGTGCTGATCACAGAATTCTCAGTAACACCATTTTAAGACAGCACTGTTGGCTTTGACTACAAGCATCAGCAGACAAATGATTAATGCACATTTGAGAGCAGTGAGATTGTCACATGGTGCAGGTGACAGACAAATATACCATATACCCAACAGTAAACAAATTTCACAGACTGTACATACATGTGGAGCAATTTAATTGCAACATTTACAGTTTTATGAACAACCCTCTCAAATTTACAAAGTCTGAAACAACAGCAGCACATCACAAGTGCCCTTGGATACCAATCGCTTCAAAAAGAAGGCAGCAGAGAAGATATTAAAGGGTGAAACAGTGGGAAAAAATTACATTTCATTTACTTCATTACAGTTGACAAATGGCTTCTAATCTAGTCTTTCAGAGCATAACACAGAACCCTTGTACAGTGCTTCAACAGTATCCATACCATGAAGACTTAACTGTTTGCATTTTAAAAGTTTGTAAATGTTTTCTCAAAAAAAAAAAAAAAAAAAAACAATTTGAAACCCAGAGGTATTGACTNATTTTTTTTAAAAAAAAAAAAAAAAAAAAAAAAAACAATTTGAAACCCAGAGGTATTGACTGAAGGACTCAAACAAACCAAAATTAACATGCTGAACTCAGAGACAGTAGTTTAAACCATACCCCTTTTCTGGGTTTCAGTTGATCCCTTTTTAATTAAAAATACAACGCAGCAGTCTAGTGAACAAAGTTCAATGCCCACAACAAAGCCTGAAGCTTAGATACGGTAAGAAAATAAATAAAATTCCCTGCATGCCACTGAAGTGCACCAAACTTACACTTGGTAAAATGCAAAGGCATTGGCTGCAAGTAACCAGTAAAGTCTATAAAGCAGTTTAAGTCCTTTCATGCATCAAGTGCAACTTCTGTGTCTGCATATTAAGTTGCCCTTACCTAAGTGGTCATAGTGACAGCTTGTACTACACGGTGAAGGCATAACTTTAAAGCAAACATCTCATTAAGAGTTTCTAATCATTTTGCTAAACATATACACAAAATAAAATAGGGAGTGTCAACTCAATGCTCCTTGACTAATTTGGTACAACTTATACAGTGTTATCTTACAACACAAAAACATCTAAGTAATTTGGGAGCATCACAAAATCAATCATTGCCTATTTTCTGGCTAATTCAGTGCAGCCGTCATTCTAGGAGAAACTTTTTTGTGGCATTTTACTGATATTTTGAATTCTATCAAGCAAACCAAAGACTGGTTAAAATAAAACACACACAAATGACATTTCCACAAAGTTATCTCCTGGAAAGAGTGACACACATTCGCACAAAATGAATGACCTTTAATAATATGCACAGCCGTATCTCCCCGTGATGGTTGTGGCCCCATTTCTAACATCCTGTAGAGGAAAATACGTTGCAACCCCTGTTTCACTACGAATGAAAGTTTCTTTTCTTCCCTAATGTTTTTGGCACAGTGATCCGCTTGAAACAGACGGCTAACTAAAATCTATAGTGACTTTTCCCTTGGAAATTTCTAATTAAAAACGTCTCCACTGTAGTGGATCTAAAGTAGGATCTATTTACACATTTCCTTTATTCCTTGCCAGTTATCACAACAACTTGATGTCTATGCACTGGGTTAGTGGAATTGCTCCTCACTAAACTGTCATATTTTTCTTGTTCCTAAGAGGAATATGTAGTTACCAAAGTTAGCAAAATATATTATCCATTAGCATGCTTAACCTTCTTCTTGTCCTAAAAATAGATTTTGTACGATACATGAGCTTTATAGCATAAAAAATGTGAAATCCTTGCAGTTTCAAATTAGTCCCTTTTTCGCCCAAATGCAGTGTGCCGTTTCCTCATGTTACAAACACTGGAGTTACAAATGTATGATAAAAATAAAAATAAATAAACTGGGAAATGCTTAAGTGTATTTTTTCCAGTTATATTTTCTGCACAATGAAAATCACCTCATTTCCCTGTCCAATCACAACCATGAGAAGAAATAGAAATGCAACAGAGGTGAAGGACTGCCTTCATTTACCTCATTTCCAGTGTTCACAGCTCAAAGTAGCTTGAAGTTAATAAAAAATGTCAAAATGAAAAGCCTTTATTTTACTTTTTTACTGTAGATACATCTAAGATTTGAACATAACTTTACCTGTGAATAAATTAAGATAATTTTTATTAAGCTTTTATGACAATTTAAAAAGTTTAAAGTGATCCAAAACTGGACAAAGAGGTTATGACTTACAGAAGTTTTTGTATGTTATCAGTACTACATTTCAAAGTGGTGGACTCATGTCCAAGGTGGTCTCTGCCTCATGCTGTATTTATCCCTGGATACAGCAGACCAATATAACCCTGCGTCTGACAAGTCATTGATATAATGGACAGATGGATGTATTATAGAGTACTTTTTAAAGCTATTTGTTACAGCTTTATTTGAAAGTTTTACAGATGGCAATGTGTTAATAAGGTAGGGGATGTGTTTATTATTCAGCTTTTATTGACTTCAGTTTAATGGTAAAAGTGACTTTGCAGATAGGAACAGATATCCAATCCCAACCGATCTTAAGATCAGGGCCTGCTGCATTTAACTGAATAGTTAGCTCATATCCAGTTCCAAATAAAAATAGCATATGAAGTGTATACACTACAAAACAGATGTAGCTCCTGTGGAAAATGCAAAAACAGCAGCAGGGACACATGTCCTGTGTTCTGACCTTTCAGTTTCAAAACCCTTCAGGCACATCACTCTTAAATGGACTTACTCTGGTTATTGCTGCTCATGTGGATCTTTCCATTTTTAGTGGGTTTGCTGGTGCTCTGGGATGTTTTCTGGTCATCCCCTGTCAGCAGTGCCTTGATTTCAGATGGGATCTTTCCCTGGTCCATGGCGGAGCACCACTGCTTATACTTGAGAACACACACAACAATAAGACTTACAGAAACCGTTTTCCAGCTCAAGACAAAACTGCAAAGCCAAGACTAATGTAAAGTTTAATTACTTTCAAAACAAAATTTTTTCAATTAATGCGATATGCCAGGTCCAGAATTGGTGAGTGTACTGTGAGCCCTACCATCTCCAGTTCCTCACGCAGGGCACAGATGGCCCTCTCTTTGCTGGATACAAGCTCTTCAAGGTACTGGTAGCGCAACTTTTTCCGTGCACGGCACTCTCGTGCGCTCTGCCGGCTCCGCTCCAGCTTGGCCTTCAAGTCGATCTTTGCAGGCTTGCGACCACGCTTCCCAGGCTTCTTCACCTTTCCACTCACCATCTAAAAGCAACAAAGCTGCATGAGCCAGGTGTCCTGATTTACACTGAACATATTTTTATATGTATCTTTTAACCAAATAGATAAATAATTCTCATTAGTTCCACTTGACAGGTGACCCCTATTCCGATCAGGGAGACACAAAGTTCTAAAGTTCATGGACAGCTTTGTTTTTCAAGCCACAGACTTGCACATGCACACGCGGGCGCACGCGCACACACACACAGATATGCAAATCTTTCTCTCTGGTGTCTGCCTGTCTGACAGCACTAACAATACTTATGTAGTCAGTGCAACCATTTTAATAGTAAAACTGTTTGGTGATTATGTAACATGTTATTATTTTTACCTTTCCAGTGGTACATCTCTGTGACCCAGCCAGCACTAAGTAACTCAGCTGGTATGCGACTACTTAACCTTCCTATAGTTATGAACAATGAGGAATGAACCCACAGCCACTTCACTCACCCAAGGGAACACAGGTCAGTTTATATTCCCTTTGTATGTTCACCACAGATAGCTAGTGCAAACTAGCAGCCCCCCACTACTACACTTCTACACAAACATGCTATCCATCACATAAGTTCTGTGTCCAGAAAATGCACAAAAGTTTACATATACTTCTGTTTGCGAAAAAGAAGAATTCTTAAAATTAAGAATGCTCACCGAAATTAAGTAAGTATTTCCTTGAGCATTTTGCGGAAATGCCAAAAATATGACACAGATAGCAGCAGTGAAAACATTATGCTAAACTGCGGATCAAGTATTATGCATGATTTGCAATTGGTGGCAAGAGATTAGCACTCACAGGGGAACACCGACATGGGAAACCCGGTGGTTAATGTGTGGTTGACACAAGCAAAGTGGAACTGAGATGGTTCTTTCTTCTACCTACACTGTACACTGCAGTCAGCTAGAAACATTACATCTTACCTTTACATCGTCCATCTTAGACAGCTCCGGTTATAAAAGTCCTCTCTAGAGAGAAAAGTGGCTAAAAAGATCGACGCGACTGACAAAGACCTGTGTGATGTTAAAAAAGTGCTGGCTGCTGGCAAACATGACAATATCGCCGCTATCTAGTTGCTCTTTCTGCCAGCATTCGCACAAATTTTCCTACGTGATTTCCGGTCACGATGACATTACCTCATCCTTCAGTTCCTGTTAGTATAGAAATCGTAACAAGTGATGAGTGAATAAGCGGTTAATGAAGATGAAAATGATTGGCAGTGTGAATAATTCTTTATCAGAACGTAAAAACTGGAAAAGTTTAACAGCGATGTAACATCAGGTTCTTATTTTCAAATTCTTTTTTTTGTGCAGCAGAACAACCTTGAGGAAAATGAACATTTTGTACATTTTAGTGTTATAATTGTTCATAGTTTTCTAACTTAAATTAGCCATTTTCAGAACAGCACAGAACTATGCTTGTGTCATTTTAAGAACAGTTATGATTAAGCATATATTTAGAACAAACTACAATAGGGACGTAGCAAAATGCATCGCGTATAACATCAGAAACTCCCAGGTGCCTCTAGTTGGTCAGCTAATTTGCATAACAGGAGGGGCTACGTGTCTCTGCTTTCTTTGTAATGAACGCATCGTTATAGACTTACCATGACGTCAAAAGTATCTGGTTTTGCAAACTGTTTAACCCTTCCATGCACATGTTAAATTGTCGACGACTTCACACACCTGGGGGTCAATTTGATGATTTTACAAAACACTACAGGAAATTGAGCGTCTGTTACAAACGAAAAGGTACTGAGGGTTTGAAATGCAAATTAAAATTAGCAAGTAAGTGAATTTTGAAGGCTGCTTGAGTTCAAAATGACCCCAAGTGTGTATGGAAGGGTTAACAGGACAGTTATAATCTTTCGATTCATCATCTCCATTTCAGATTTAAAACCAATAAATAGCTAAAATCGTCATGCATACAATAAAATATAATCCATAAAATAAAGGCTAAAATAAAACTGACAAATGTAAGCACTGCATGATGGAAATCAGTAAAACAATTAAAAAACATACCCCAATGACCTATACAAATATATTTTAAAAGGAAACCTACCTGGCAACTCCACCACAGAAAAAGGGCAGTCTCTGCCATGTACCAAGGGTGCTGCCATACAACTTACATATCTTTAGTGGATATTTTCCTTAAGCCAAATCCCCTGATAAAACATTCTTAGATAAGAAAACAATAAATAAAAAACACTTGAAGGAAAAATGAGGAGTATAGCATATGCATTAAAAGATGTGTGTTACTTACACAAGGAAATACCACAGGCCTCTTAGGGCTACAACTGTAGGAGGTCCTTCCACCTCAGCTTGGCCTCTAAGTAGCTCCATTGCATGACAACCTTCTCCATCTTGAATGTGAGGGTGACCCAGATTTTCCAGTACCCTGGATGCCCAAGTCTGTACCTGTTTGGACCAGCACCTTTGAAAGTCAAAGCCCTGGGATTGTTATAATCTTACTGGCCTCTCACCCCTGAACCAGCATTCTCTTTGTGCTATACCACCAATGTGTGGATTTTTGCATCCTCTTTTATATCATTTCAATTTTAATGCCTAATTATTTATTCATTGTCCCTAAAGAAGAAAAGGGGTTTTAAAAAATGTTAGCCATGCTGTTTTTAAGGATCATTTTTTGTCTCCACTTATGCCACTTTTTGTACTGTTTTGTTCTGTTTGATGAATGGTATGAGGCAACTTTTTACAAAACTAAGGTGAATTAAACTGAATATTCTGTTACAATTTCAGTAAACAGCAACACTTTTCTTACCTGCCTTCACCAGGAATAGTGCCCAGATAAAAGTGAATTATTTTTCTAAAACTTATAAGCTAAACTGCATGTATTCTGGTATTACTACATGTAGTGCAGGAGATGACTCTTATTGACTTTCTTGGATTACCTTAAAAGCTGACCTTGCTCAGGAGAAAACCCATCTATTGACTGCCAGGATAAAGAGGACTGAACAGTACAAAAGCAGGCATTGAAAAATGTTAGAGGCACTAGGATGCAAACATCTGGCACGAAAACAACAGCCCAGTATTGTTTTGTAGATGTACCAAGAGCTAGAGGTAGGGAAGCAGTGGGCAGGTCATGTGAAATTCATAAAATGTTTCAAGTCATAATGTGACCTAAAGGGCCCTTGAAACCGTTTTAGCTTCTGAGCCGTAGATGAATGTCAGAGTAGTTCATGTGCTCTGATTCCATATATATATATAATACTCCTGCAGTGTCAATTTTTTTCCAAGGCAACAGCAACACTGGATCATATCAGCTTAGAAACAAAGCAGTAAAACTATACTTGTCAAAAGTCATACAGTACCATTGTCCAACCCCACCCCCCAAAAAAACAGATTCTTTTCAGTCAGAATTCTAATTCTGAAGAATCTATTCTCCTGAAGGAAATTCTTTGATTAGCACTCTAATTCTGTAAATTATTCAATCAAAATTTCAAACAAAATATTTGCATGAAGAAAAATCTGTCTGAATTTCTTTTCTTTGGAACAGCACAATTACCCTGCAGTGGGCTGGTGTCCCATTCAGGGTATACCCCACCCTTGCTTTGTACCCAGTGGTTCCAGGATAGGCTCCAGACTGCTCCAAAAATGCCCAAGTTAATGAACATGGAAGGATGGACAAAACTGACAATGTTAGTACAGTTTTACGGTTCTAATTCTGAGTTATATATGTTACTGATAATCCTCTGATGTGTGGGGCTCTGTGAAATTACATTTTATTTTCTATAGGTTTCATAATATTAATACAAAGAAAAAAGCTGTTACTGTGTAAAAAATAATTCCAGGTGCAAGTATTAAACTCACATGAATTCCGTTTTGTCAGTGGAAGTACTTTTTCTTGTTAAGAACTGTAGTGCTTTGGAGTTGCAATGTTTATTGGTGCAATGATAAAATGAATATAAATAACATAAATTGCACTTCAATGTCGTTTTCCCATATAAAATTACAAGAACTCAGTATTCAGAGACTAATACAATTTTAGCAGTGTTGACTTTCTATTTAAAGTTAAACTATGCATTCTTTGTAAGAAAATTATTGAGCATTGCTGACATTGTACTCATTCAAAACTGAGGAAACTGTTGAATTTAATTTATGTTAACAATAGAGACAGTGGAGGATTTAACATTAGGCAAAGGCAGTGCCTAGCGCCTATGAAGCCTGCAAAACTTTTAGTTTCTAGGAAAGAGAAAAAAATGTTAAAAACAGAACAAATAAACAGAAAAAAATGTGGACAGAAATTTAATCCAACTGAAGCTTAAAAATTATATTTTCAAAACCTAATCACATAATTTCTTTCCATTTTCAAAGAGATTCTCTTTTTTCTCTTTTAGCAGAGTATTTAGTAATGTCACTAATGCTAGTAATGTTTAGCAAATGTCAATCTCAGTGCACAGAAGAGCCAAAATGCAGCATGTGAATCAAAATAATTCAGCTCACATTTGCTCCTGTTTTTGTAGATTTCATAGTGAAAGTGCCTAAGCACGATAAAAAATTTTCACTTCTTTTTGGGTTTTGCACCCTTTAAAGTTCATTAATATTCTCTCATGTGACATTGCTCTTTGAATTGTGATGTTTTCCCCTTAGCATAAAACAGTAATAAATATAACACTGGTACCTCTGGTAAAATATATGGAAAATATTGCTACACATATTAAAGGAAATAAGCCTTCTGAGAAAATACACCCTCCATGTGTCCTTTCTTTTCTCAAGGCTCTTTTAACCACCAGATTGTTCAGTTTTGGAGCGCAAAGAAACGTTTCTTGGGATTCTACCTACCAGCAGCTTTTATAATGCCAGCCAAGGACTTGTCCACTGTGTGTGGACTGTTAAAAATTTTTGTCTAGTTTCACTGTAACTGTGTAATATGATTTGTTATTTATTTAATATTATTTATTTGTTTATATGCACATTTTGTTAATGTGTTTACTTTTATGTGTCCTATGTTTAAGTTGC
Source organism: Arapaima gigas (assembly GCA_900497675.1). NCBI lineage: Eukaryota > Metazoa > Chordata > Actinopteri > Osteoglossiformes > Osteoglossidae > Arapaima > Arapaima gigas. The sequence goes on along the minus strand of UFQX01000197.1, from coordinate 494,729 downwards.
AGTGCATGAAAATTATAGGCATTAATATCATCACCTTATTTTCACTTTCATTTCTAGATCTAATGTAGTAGAGGAGCTGTGATCCTTCCATGATGCATTACCGCCATATGTGTAAATAGTTATGTGTTCCAATCCACTTAATATTTCTGTGAAACTTTGGCAATTGTGTCCTTATGTGCTATGAGTGCTACTGATAAAGTATGTAAAGATCCTTTGGCAGCCCATAAACTACTGTTGGAACAAGACATGTTGAGGCAAAGCTCATGGTGCTAGAGACATGGTTCCCAGGGCACAGTTGAGGTAGGCCATTACAGTAGATACTTTAGCTTTTTTACTGCATGCACCAACACAGCATATACTTTTTGCTAGCTGGCCACTGTAACAAAGGTAACTTTTATGGAATAACAAAGATGACCTCCTGTAGATGAACTGTTTTTTTTCAGTGAAACACAACTGCCAGTTGATGTTATCATACAGTAGATGGAGCACTAGTTGCTATGTCCAAAATACAAAACAAGATGTTACAAATGAGCCTTGGGACTCAAAAAATTAATAAGGTAGGTAGGATGGCTGTCATATGTCCAAGGTTTTGTAAGTCAAATAGATTATAAGTAAAGGACTACTGTGGTCCTTTCTGAATCTGGTATATATTGTTTAAAACAGTGTTGTATTGTTATTCTTCATATGGTGGTGATGGAAAGTTTGTGAGCCCTTTAAAATTTCATGAAATTCTAAAAAAAAAATTGACCTAAAATGTGATTCCAACATGCTGAACTGATCAACAGTTACTGTAAACATTTTAGTTGAAGTCATTGCTCAAATGTGTGCAGAAATTCAGAAAAGTCTAAAGCAGGCATGTGAAAATATAAGTCCACTTATCAATTTTTTTTACAGAGAATGCAGAACTAACCCCAAAGTCTGCATGGGTGAAGACACAATATGAGCTGGTCAGGTGAAACTCCCACATAACACCAAAAAACAAAAGGTTTTTCTATCTTGTTCTGGTCTTTTAGCGGCACAAATACCGTTTTTGTTTAAAAACCAAACCTGTCACTGCCAGTCACACTTTGATCCTGTTTATCCAATGAGGAATTAAGTGTAAACTGTCTTAAAATTGAAGCTATTTCATAGTCAGAGTGTGACAGCTTCTGTGATGGGATCAGAGTGACATAGGTGATAGGCCTTTTGAAGACAGATAAGTAGCATCAGCAGTTTTTTTCTCTGTGTACTGATTAAATATAACCCAGATAATATATAAATTACCTTATATGCAAGTTTTTTTTTTCTGGGGCCTGATTGAACTGCATCTGGAGTCTGCTGAGCACTGTTGATCTAAAGGGAACACATACTTTCTAGCTCCACTGTAGATTGCCTCTGTCATTGTATCTCTTGAATACTCCTTTCACTGATGTACAACACTCACCTTTCAACTTTTCTCTTTTTTCCTAAACTGCTACAGATGTATCCTTGTGCATCACAAATAGCCTCTCTTTCATCTTTGCTTGGATGACCACTGCCTACAACTCATTCTTTCAAGGACCAATCTTCCATTTCCCTATCTGCCATAAAGCCTCTTCAGCTAACTCAGAAGGCTGTTGTTGTTCAACTTGTCAACAAGTTTTCTTGTCTCTCTGCACTGATATCCTGTAGCTACAAAGAACCTGTCTTTCTGACATACTTCTTGCCAGCATAATTTTCATATTAGCAGCCTTTCACTTCCTGCTGTAGACCCTCGAGCAACATACTTACTCTCCATTGATCTAGTAAAAATTGCACAGCTGTATAATTAGTAAATCATCGAACTTAGAGAAAAGCATAATATAAATATAAATGTGTGGTGGTAAAAATAACTAATAAATAATTGACAAACTACTTGTTCTTTGATAGGTGCATGTCTGAATCTAAATCTCTTCATCTAAAATGCACTTTTTTTAAAACTGACAACTGTACTGTATATTGCTTGTGAGAAAATTGATTGCTAAGTGAATAAATGCAAATGTAAATGTACACTCACAGGCCACTTTATACCCCTGAATGATACTGACTGGTGGTGGTAGTATAATGGGATGGGGAATTATTTTTTGGCACACAATAGTTTTTTAAAAAAGTTTTTAGTACCATAGGGGCATCATTTGAATGTCACAGAGTACCACAGTAGCACTGATACTTATCAGGTGCATCCATCAATTCATGACCAGCCACTCTTTCTCAAAATGATACAATATCTCAGGATGGTTCTAATAACATGAAACTGCTTTTACTTCAACACAGTCCCTCAGCACAGTCCCCTCTCAAGCCAGTAGACAATCTATGGGAAGAGGTCATGGTGTTGGCAGAATGAATGTTCTGTGGAAAAAAATAAAGAAAAATAAAAATTCAGAAGAAACTGTGTGAATGTGTTCAACATGAAGCAAGAACCTTGCTGCTGAATTCTTGTTGCGCTGGGGGCAAAAGCGGGTCCAGTCCTAATAAAGTGGACGATGTGTGTAGGTGTAATTAATAATTATCTTGTTTTAAAGAAACAGCCCAAAGGGAAAGAAGAGAATAGGAAAGGAGAGGTCTGAAATGGTTAGGGCTTTAAATATTACAGATAACTTTGGCTTAGGAGCTCTGAGTCTTGCTGTATAGACAGCTGAAATCAAATCTGAGCTGCTGTTGTGGGTAATTTCAAATTTTCTTTGCTGCATGTTGGTTCTGATTCTTTTCATTTTCTTTTCGGTAATCATACTATTGAAAGGCCATTTTGAAGTAATTTAGAGTTTTGAACTTTCTTTTTCTGGATAGCCCTGTTTTTACATTCTTGTTTTAATAATTATAAGCCAAAAAGGAAAGAACAAAGACTGTCAGTGCATCTGTTCTTCCAAACACCTGGTCACTGACTGAATAAGACCTGCCCCTGCATGACATACCTATGTTTAAAGAAGTACTCTTTTCCTTGGAGTTTCCCAGTAGTGGGAGGAGGGTTAGGGTTTGTCCAAAATCATTAAATGAACACGTACACACAAAGAAAAACCCCTTAACACAATGATGCAGCAGATGGGTTGTATACATGTTTTTGAGAAACAGGAGAAATTTTCACACTAAATGCTTTAATGTGGCAATGACAAACACTGCCCTGAAAAGGATTTCCATGAAAAAATTAACCTTATCACTTTCAGGGAATAAGCAAAAGACTATAGGAAGACTGTATTCAAAAATGGTGATAAATCTGACATAAAACCAGAAAGACAGCGCCAGACTATTGAATGAAGATTTTAAAACAATATATACACTTGGCAGAACAAACACGGAAACTGTTTGCCTCGTCCTAGTCACAAACAAAATAGAAGACCCTATGATGGGCTGGCAGTGTCGTAGCCTACTGTCCTCTGGTTCCGGGATAGACTCCAGACAGCCACAACCCTCCTTAGGCTAAGTGGTTATCGATGACGGAAGGATGAATATATAGTGAGTATGGAATGTGATTAACTAAGCCAGTCACTACTAAAAGAAAATTAGTTTCGGAAGGACGAATGCTTTCATAAAGAAGAAGTCTCTTCCAGTTATGAATTTATTGTCACATCATCGGAACAGTAGTGGTCTGTGGAAAAAAGCGATAGCACCTTAAGGAACCCCTAGAATGCTTTATGAATGTTGGAACACGTTTTCCAACTGGCTTAATATAAAATCTTATTAATCTTCTTGAAATGCACGCAGTTGTTCAGATATGCCCCTCTCCCCGCGAAAAAGTTTACATACAATAAATCGCGATACAACATTGCAACACGAGAAACCCGCGCTGTGCCTTTAAGAGCGAGGACGCTTCATGCTGGGACTGGATTCAAATGACGTCATCCTTATATTTTTATCCCAATGACCTCATCTCTTGGTTCAAGTTTACTGACCAGGCTGTTTTTTTGTCTTCGTACTTTTGTCGGTGCTTTTATTTATCTTTTTTCCCCCCACCAAAAACAACAGACGAAGCTTTTTCCGAACACAGGAGTGGGCAACAGGGTGCCGAAGGCGACTTTGGGACGGCTCTCTGACACTCTTCTGAGGACAGTAAGTTTGTAAAATGGCCAGAGTGACGTGCCAAAAGCGGCGCTTCCCGCAGGGCCCGGAGCGGGCTGCCATATGTCGTCCCTGGGGTTCTAACACACTTCGAATAAATAATAAACAGGGCAGTTCTGTTAAAACCCACCGTTTATGAGCGATGACACAGTAATCGTGTTCCAGCTGGAGTCGTTTCACGAGTCTGTGCGAGAGCCACAGACTGTTCTGGAAAGTCGTAAACCAAGTTCACGGAGATGCGCGAAGAAAAATTAACATGTTCATGTTAATATAACGTGTTTTTTTGTGAAATGAGACGGAAAACGATTTTTGAACGTGTCAATGTTTCGTTAGGCAAAAGTGACTCGTTAGACCGTTTAGAGTTATTTGTAAACCTTGAGGTGTATCTAAACGTTTCATTATATCAACTTTAACGGGAAATCGCTTTTGTTTTGTAAAGAATTTTAATATGATGCAACTTTTTCTTATGGCAACAACCCTCTATCCTTACACTTATTGACTTAAGAAACTTTACAAAATATAGCAAAGAATTTCTGCTGCTAACAGCTGTTTCGGTTTGTGAGTAGTAACTTCTTCAACGCAAAATGTTTTATTTTAATGATTGTTTTTAATACATGAAACATCCTAAATTCAACCGTCTGTGCCCCTTGTGAATGTTCATGTATATAGATAGTCTATGTTATAAATGAAGTGTACACTTGACAGCTGACAGACTGCTGCAGAACAGTTTGGCTGAAATAATTATTAGAATTGACTTTACACTTTCTAATTTACTTCCTAATGTCAATTTAAATGTAAAGCTTAAATTTTAATGCTAGTTTTGCTTTCCTGAAACTGATGCCAACCTCAAGTGACTGACTGCTGACCCACTTCAGTGGACCTGAGGATAAATACATCAGTAAATACAGTACAAATCAGTTAGTTTTCAAAGGTAGTTGTTTGTAGCTTTTGATTAGACACACAAAAATTAGGCACCTTGGTTCAGTAAAATTGTTCAGTACCGCTCGTCCATAACTTCAGCACAATAACATTTTTGCTGCTTATGCGGTCATTCTACTTCAATAAATGTGCTTTATGCAATCCAGACAATTACGCAACAGGTAGTACAACCACACGAGTGACTCAGAGCAACACAACTTTTGTTTCTGGGTATGGGTTGAGAGTAGCTCTTCAGAACAATCAAGTAAACATGGAGTGAGTACACAATGCAACAGTTAAGAAAATTACAGAATATAATAAATTTATTTCGCTATTTATAAAAACTTTATTATGCTTAGCCTAATGCATCATGAGAGATCAAGATCTTATTATATGGACAGTCTCAACCAGTTGCAAACATTGATATCACTCTTACATCAAGACTGAAACAGCACAGTTTTTATTTATTTAGCACAGATTTTTTTCAACAGATTTTTACTGGAACAGCTAAACAAACTAAGTTCCTTGATCGTGGGTACTGCAGCATGTGGTAGCTGACACAAACCTGGATCTGAATCCTTATGGAAATAAAGTACAAACATGTCGCCATTAACGCCATTGTTTTTTATATTCAAAATATGAATCAAAATGCTATAATCACAGAGCTAAAGTCATTGTCTCACAAATTGTAAACACAATGTCTCAATACAAATTTCAAACTGAAATACTCTAAATCCACATCTAGCAGACAAAACAGAAATAATGAAATTACACATATTTTGTACCACAGTAAAAACACCAAATATACATCACAAATTAAAAAAAAAATCAAACTTCAAATGAATAATTTTTAAAAACACATTTACGGTAAAATGATGGGAAGGTATTTACTTAATTACTCAAATCATGTGACAGTATGTACTTTCAGGCAGCATAATTGAGGGCAGTCCCGAAATGAGTGTGAAACTTCTGCTTTATTCAGTCTTATTCTTGCTGTTTCTGGATATCTGATCTCACTGGCCAGATCTAGGAAGTGATTTCTCTATATTAGGGACCTGCAGTCTGGTGTCATTCTTAGGGTTGCAAACCCTCCTATTGCATGGGAAGGTTTGAACAAACAGTGATGGGCACATTATCCTTCTTCATTCCCAGGCATATGCTGCCATGGCCACAGGCCCTCATAATAAAAGCAATCATATAAACATGATATGTGTTTTTACATTAAACCATTAAACCTACATAAAACCTAAATCTTAGTGCTATCACAACAGGAATTTGTCTGATGGGGTGATTTCACAGAACAACTTAGCCCTGTTTAGAGACTGATCAAAGTATAACTGTTACACATAGATGATTCCACATGTAGTGTGAGTGCCATGCTGAAAATCTGTTGTAACTAACACTAAATGTTTCATATTGTTCTCTTGTTCATTTTTGTCCCCGGTATACGCAGCCCTGATATGCGGAATTGCGCTACAATGCAGCTAATCTTTTAATACCAGTGCCCAGTATATGTAACAGATGTCTGACTATAATTAATTTTCAAGTTCAAATGTTGCGCAAGAATCTTGTTCCTTTCCCATACTGCCTTGTGGTGTAATACTGTGCTTTACAACAACCTGTAAGAGATGTACTTTGCTAATATCCTTACAGTTTCATGTCTCTTCTGCTTTGTGTCATCCATCCATTTCTCCATAGTCTCCATTTTAATCGGATAAAGTGTAATCCAGGAAAATGTGGCCAAAAAGGAAGAAAAGCTTGTAATAAAACTATATTTGGTGTAAGATTAATGCTGCACATCACCAGAAACATACCATCCCTACTGTAATTCATGGTACTGATAGTATTTTGCTGTAAGGTTGCTTCTCTGAAGCAGGCCTTAGAAGGCTGATTGTGGCAGAGGCTAAAATGAATGCAGCAAAGTACAGAGAATTCTTGGAATGTACCAAGCAAGTCCCACTAGAAGGAGACCCCAGTGCAGACCCACAACATATTGGACAGATTACATCTCTCTCATCTGAACACGCAAGGAGCTGGAAACTATTTTGGGGAACAAGAGGGTCTGGGTCCACCTTCTCAGCCTGCTTCCATTGCAGACTTCACCAGAAGAAGCGGGCAGAAAACTGACCGACCGATATTTGTAATTAATTAAAAAAAAAAAAAAATTCAGATGATTTCATCATCATTTAACATTAAATTGCAGGGGTGTGCATACTTTTTACTTTTTCAGTTGATATTCAATGTGCTGAGAAGGGGGGAGAACATGAAACGAGTGCTCTTCATGAATTTGTTTTTGGCAAGATTTGGAAGTAGATGGCAGAGCTTCCTCAAAAGATACTTATTTATCATGCCGAGGGGGAAAAAACCTCACAGTGTCCATGGATCCGGGGTAATCCCTAATGGTTAAATATGTCTCATGTTTAGGATGTGAGCGAAGCGGAAAGCATAGTCCCTTAATAGAGATGGGCAGTGGTCCAGTACTTGAGTATGACATAGCTCTGCAAGAGCATTTCCCAAATTAAATTTGTTTTTTGCCGCAGATGCATTTGCCATATATAAGCTTCCGGTACTTACACGTGCTCATGGGCTGCTTAAAGTGGCTACATTGGCATATCCTGCCAGGTGACAGCAAGCCTGTGCTGAGCTTCCTGGCTGTATGAGAAATCCTGTTTCTGCTGCTCCTGATGATGTACTAAGGACTATGAACAGCAATGCAAGACAGCACGGTACAAATGAGGCCAGTTTGTCATGTATTTGAATTATTCTGTTTAGGTCTTATTTTAAGTATTGATTTTAATGTTTCATTAGGTTTTAATAGTTTTAAATAATGATTTGACTGTAGGTCAAGCATATTGCTTACCAGACTTTAAGGTACTGCCCTACTGTGGGCATGGGTTAAGGGTGTGATAGTAGCTTTAGGTACAGTAATAACTGCAGTGTCCAAACACTTGCCTACCAATAAATAAAGGCCATCATTTGTGATAAACAAAGGCATTGACATTTAATGGAATATAAACAGCATTGGACATTTCAGGCTATAATATCTAATTTTGTTTGTTCTCTGTATCTCATGCTATTCTGGGTTTAGGGTCTTAGATTCCTTCCACTTTAGACAGGCTCCATTTACTTCATCATTATGTTTTTATTAAGGTCTGGCTGACGTCGCTTGTGAAAGCTGTTGATTTCTTGAACAAATTTTGGAATAGCGATAGAAAATATTTTGGTACATTACCAGATTTTGATTTAATACGGTAAATAATTTTTGGTATTGATCATTTGTAATTCAAAAAATAATTAAAACACAAGCATCAATATTCCTTTTTGGTTACAGAAATTTCAGGTACCAAGAGGCAAAAAATCTGACCTCTAATGGCATAAGTTATTTCTACTAGACTAATGATACTTTTATCATTTGAAATGCCATGTGACATTTTTTCTGACATTTCTATATAAATATTCTTTCCTTTTTTTAAATTCTCAACTGATTTTTTTACTTTATCTCTTTTTGCATCTGTATGTATGTGAGTGTGTTGTGTGTGTATAGGTATGTAGTATGCTATATGCTGCTGTAACCAAGTGGGTAACACGCTCTGGAATTTAATTCTTTTTTTATTAATTCTTTCATTTTTCCATTTATTTGTTTATCCACAACTATCCTTCTCTTCGACAACAACTACTGTAATAATGTATCAGTTGTTTATATATGCCATAATACTGTTACACTAAATGGCAATAATGATAAACTGTGGAGACATTGAGTGACAGCCTCCTGTGGACCTTCCATTTATTCAGTTTAAAATAGTGAAATGGATAAGGTGGAATAAAATCTAATATGGGATATGCACACATTTTCTTTGCTCGATTTTTAAGCTATTCTTCAAATAAATTAAAATTAGGCACATTTTTAAAATTACTGTTTTTGATAAGGTGTGCTGTATAACTTTTTCCAAACATGGCAATTACAATTGGACTTTTTTTACGTGATGGTATGAAATTCCATCCCTTATTTTTCTGGCCCAATATAAATAGTTGGTATGACATATGGCTGACTTTATCCCCTAATGAGTCATGCAACACCCCAGTCTGCAGTGTATTCTTTTTTTCAGTTATTTGCTTTGTGCATGGTAAATTTATTGCTTAATCTTTGCTTTTAATAAATTTGTACTTAGTTTGCTGATCACCAGAAAAAGACTTTTAAATGTAAAAATTAACAAATTTCTATAAACTTATCTCAATTTATTACAATTATTAAACACAATTGATTTGACTAATTATTCAGCCTTTCAAGCCAGTATTTAGTAGAGGCACCTTTGGCAGCAGTTACAGCCTTAAGTGAGTGGATGGGTGTCTAAGAGCTTTGTACATCTGGACAATGCAATTTTCCCCACTCTTTTTTGTGAAACTGCTCATGCTCTGTCAAGTTGCTTGGGGATTGTGAACAATTGAAGTTCAGCCACAAATTCTCATTTGGAGTGGCACCTGAACTCTGACTTGGCCACCCTAGGACAATAATGTTGTTTTTAAGCAATTCCTTTGTATTTTTGGCTTTAATGTTTGGGGTTGTTGTCATGCTGGAAGATAAATTTTCCCAAGTTGAAGTTTTCTTGCAGACTGTTGTAGGTTTTCCTCCAGGATTTCTCTGTATTTTGCTGCATTCATTTTACCCTCTACCTTCATAGTCCTTCCAAGGCTTCCTGCAGAGAAGCATCCCCACAGCATGATGCTGTCACCACCATGCTTCATGATGTGTTTTGGTGATGTGCAGTATTTAGCATGATGACCAGAAAGCTTAGTTTTTGTCATCAGACCATAGAATCATCTTCCACTTAATTTCATAGTCTCCCACATGCCATCAGCAAAACTCTAGTTAAGATGTCATGAGAATTTTTCAACAGTGGGTTTCTCCTTGCCATGCTCTCATCTCAACCACAGAAGCTTGTGACTCCTTCACAGTTGTCAGTTGTCTGCTAGCATCCTCCCTCACTAGTGTCCTCCTTGCATGTTCACCCAGTTTTTGAGGACAGTCTGCTCTAGATAGATTTTGAGCTGTACCACGTTCATTCCATTTTTAATAATTGATACAGTTGTACTCTGAAGGAAATTTAGTAACTTGGAAGTTTTCTTGTACCCATCCTCTGACTGGTACTTTTCAATGACCTTGTTAGAGAGTTGTTTCTTTTGTCTTCATCCTCTAGTTTTTGTCAAAAACTGACACACTAGCAGTTGGACCTTACAGATACAAGGTGAAACACCTTGACTGCACGCAGTTGATCGCTATTTAACTAATTACGTGATATTTATAACCAGTTGGCTGCACCAGCAATTAACATGTGTCATAGTGAAGGGGTCGAATACTTCAATTAATCGATTAGTTTGTGTTTATCAATTGTAATAAATATCAGTTTGTAGAGATTTGTTTTCACTTTGAAATTCAACAGTATTTTTTTCTGGTGATCATTGTCAAAAAAGCCTAATTAAATCCACTGTGATTCAGTGTTGTAAACCAATAAAACACAAAGTCCAAGAAGAAGAGTACTTTTTTATAGGAAGAAAGAATAAACAATTTAGAAATAAGGTATTTTACAAGTGGAAAATAAGACCGTGCAGCATTTTATCATGTTGATATTAATCATTAAACATTTGCTGAATGAATCAATGATTAATTAAATCAAATAAAATATTTTTTAAGACTGCAAGTTTTTGTCAATGAAAATCTTGGCTTAATATGATTTGCTGTAAGATTTTGTCATGAGGAAGAAACTCCTTGTTTTATTGACAGCATAATTTTTTTTAATCTTAGATTTTAGGTCATTTTTTTAGTCCAACTGCCTAGCAGATTGCTTTAAATTTATGTTTACGCTTGTTGATTTCAAAGATATTTCTCTAACATAGCTTATACTTACAAGGATACTTAATTTTATTCAGCAGCAGACTAAATATGTGACCCTAAAAAGTGCATGTCTCAGATGGTGAGATTATATTCAGTCAGTTCTGTTAGGCTTGGAAGCCTTTCTGGTGATTTCAACTGTATATTGGATGGCAATTCTTCCAACCTCATCTGCAACAAACCCATCATTCTTAATGTGAACAGTGATATAATTTAATATTTGTAGAGGAGTTAAACATTTTGTTTTAACCCTTATAAATCTTAATGCAGAACAATAAACTTTTATTGTAACCTTAACAGTTTTACTGATTTAGTAAGATCTTGTTTGATTGTGTAGTCAGAGCATCGATCAATGATCTTTCCTAGGAAATATCCTAGGGCTAGACAATGGAAACTTAATTCTTAATTCTGTGTTGAATACATTTTGTTTGAATGTTTCGGCAAGATTGTCTTTGTACTGGTAAGAAAATCTGCATTCTCTACTTTCGCCTGTATTTATTTGGAATGTTGCCAAAGTTAAGCAAATAATTGTTGATTTATTTCTTCTCTGTCAACAACCGCTTGTCAGGTTCAGATCTGGTAGTCTGAAACATATCCCACGAAGGCACACTGGCCACACTATCATCCCTTTACCAATGCAATCAAACATGCTTTTTTGCTCAGATTGACAATAAACAAATTACCAGTTCAACTGAAATGCATGTTCCCTTGGTCTTGACTGCCATTTTGAATGTAATTATAGGCCAAGTCCTTTTGACTGGACACTTATAACCCTTGCACTTCTTTTACACAAATGCATATTTTATACATCACCAGGTAACATTTTAGTCACATTTTGTTTCAAGTCAGCTCTGCAGTTTCTTATGACAAGTGCCTGGTTCTGTGCTGATGGAAAATCCAAACAGAAATGGTTTGGTGAATTCATGTTAACCAAAATGGAGAGAATAGGGCCCAAAGAATGATTAACACCAGAATTAATAGGTAATATACATTATTTGCATATTCCAAAGATTATTATGGAAGCTTAAGTCTTATTGAGATTGATTAGCTGCATTTCTACCATACTGGAAACCAATATAATGAATGTACTTGTTTTTGAAAGCACCTTTGAATTGCCTGAAAAATACCATACATGAAGTAGCAAAAAAATACAGCAGAATGCATGTTTTATTGTTCCTGGCAGGTGGTCAGTTCAGTTTTATCTGTCTTTGTGGGTTATTTCTTAGAGAGAAATTCTGCCCTTACGCTGCTCCTTTGACCAAGTGATAAGGATTTCCATGCTGCCAACCAGCTTTGTGACTTAGCCCTCCTCAGAGTGCAATGGGAAGTGGCATTTTTATATACAGGTTCTGTATCAATTACTTATCTCTTCAGAGGAAAGAAATTACTTCTCTGTTCCAGAATGCCTTGTTCCTAAAATGGCCACTTTGTAGATGGACTTTTTTTTCCTCAAATATATATGGATTCAAGAAGAATTTCATAAATTTATTACTTAAAAACTAAGTGTCATATGAACATATTGTCTAAAACAATTTGTAAAGTTACATTTTTTCCTAACTTTACAAATATAAATACATGTTCGTATGATACTTTTAGTTAGTGTTCAGTTCTCTTCGAATTGTCCTGTATGTTCCTTAAATGCCTTCTTAAAGAAAAGAAATTCAAAAAGTTTTACGGCAATGGTTGTTAGCACTACAATAATAATAATAGCAATAATACTATTTAAAAGTAGTATGATTTTGATGGTTATGCTAAGACCACCAGTTTTTCAGTTTTTGGGGTCTATACTTTGGAGCCGTAAACACTATTTTTGGCCGTTTCTTCATCAGATCGGTAAGTTATCTACCCCAGTCTCATTAATGTATGTAGATTTGTGCTATTTTTGTATTGCAGATAAACAAAAGAGCATGAAAAATCATGTGCTGGATGCTGAAATCTTCTTCAAGACAAATTTAAAAAAAACATCGATTAAGCAAGTTGTTTAATGGTGTGAAAGAACCTGTGCTTCCTGCAAGTGAGCTTCTCCAACAACTGGAATCCACATATAACAGACAAAAGCCCCCGGTCACAGGCACACATTTTCCCTGACATACATGGGCACATGAACACACACATCGGTGCTCCAAAGACTAAGGGATCAACTTGAAGTGAGGCTTCTCCCTCGCAAAAGTGGGGCTGGTCTCTGTGCTGCCAGTTGCCACCAGGATAACAACATGCTTTGCTGTCACAATGCAGCGCTTCTTTTCCTGAGGGCCCTCAAGTGAGTGGCTTGCGTCAGTACACTGGAGCACACAGGCAGCTGCCCAGCGGGCAGGGTCTCAGGGGTAGAGGAGATGTCAGCACAGCCTTCCAGTAGAGGTGTGCTGCCCATGGAAGCAGAGGGTCTGGTGGCACTACTGGAGGGCGCACTGGACCAAGTTCTGCTCATCGACAGCCGACCTTTTGTGGACTACAACACTTGTCACATCCTAGAGGCAGTCAACATCAACTGCTCAAAGCTGCTGAAGAGGCGGCTGCTACAAGACAAGGTGCAGATCACAGAGCTCATTCAGCACACGGCCAAAAAGAAGGTGAGGAGATTGGGGTGATGAAGTTGGAGTTTATGGCTAGGAAATGGATTATGAGGACCACAGAAAGAACATTATGGGGTCTTATGTGAATTAGTAATTCTTAAATTTTATAACTTATGGCTTTGTATGCAGTTGGTCCTTTATTTATGAGCTTAATTGCGATTGGAAGTTTGATACCGAAAATTTCTAAGTCATATGTGACACAAACCAGTCCGTGGGCCTCATCAATTCTATAAGTCAGTACTTGTATAATGTGTGCTGGGCACAAGTGTTGTTGGATTAAGTAACTACTTTGAGAATTGAATGCCTGTAAATGTTTCTGTTTGTTTGGGAAATGCACTTTTATTTACTCTGAGTTGTACGTTGCTTTGGAGACAAGCATCTGAAAATGGGGGGGAAAACATCCATGTTAATACCAGCAAATGAGACCGCTTTACAATATTGGAGTAAGCAACTACTTTTTTCACATGGAATAGAAGAGAAAGACTGTAAATAAGAAAGCAAATTAAAAAAAAAACAGACTAAGGTGTCAGTACTCAGGTTTGCAAAGCCACCTTTTTCTTTTACCCCACACATCACCTGAAAATCACTAATACCAAAAACAAGTGTAGTTATGAGAAACATAACATATATATTTTAAGTGACTTGGAAGGCTTATGTGGAAGTGGAGAATGACAGACGTAGAAGTTAACTGAATGGCACATAACTGGTATATGTAGACTATATAGGAATCTCTACAGCAGAGGTGTCCATCTTTTTTGGTTAGTGGTCTCAATCATTATAATGAACTTTTCCAAGAGTTGCATATGGGGAAAAATCATAGAAAGTAACATATTGAAACTTAAATGTCTAAACTGAGATATCAACTTGAAACAATACATAGATGTAGGTGCAGGATAATGGAGAGGTGGGACTTCACTGACAGACTCAAAACTGGTAAATGAAGAAGATGTTTAGTTCAAAATGTAGAATTGTCTACAGCTAGACGAGCACTAGAGAAAGAGAAAAAGAGCACTTACTGTTTGTCAGGAAGCTTTGGCACATACATTGGAACTTTGGTCCATCAGCTCTTTTTATGAAAAAAAAATAAAAGCTAAATAATTCTCAAAAGTTTGTATTGTGAAAAGTTGGTCACCCAAAAATTTGACAAGTTCCAGCACTGCAGCTTTTTCTGAGAGTATATTGGCATTTGAAACTTGCTGTGTACGATTTGCCTTCATTAAAACATCAATGGGGAAAAAATAACAAGTAAGTAACAAGTAACTCTTGCGAAGCCATAGTTAGAGGGGTGTTGTGTGTGTTGGGTATTATTACAAATTGTAGTGATAAGGTACATGCCGTGTGACATGGTGCATTATCATGCCGGAAGTGTCCCTCTCAATGGGCTAATCTGTAGCAATGAAGAGATGAAGTTGGTCAGCAGTGATGTTCAGATACACTGCTGCATTCAGGCATTTTTCAGGGGCCCTAATGTGTGCCAGGAAACCATTCCCTACATCGTTACGCTGCCACCACCAGCCTGTACTGTTGACGCCAAACAGGATGGTTCTATAGACTCATGTTGCTTGTGCCAAATTCTGATGCTTCAATCAACATAATGACAAAGGAACCCGGAATCATGTGACCAGGCAACTTTTTTCCACTGCTCAACAGTCCAGTATTGATGTTCTTGTGCCCACTAGAGATGTGCATCCTTGTTCTTTACTGATAGTGCTGGCACCCAATGTGGTCTTTGGCTGCTGTAGCCCATTCAAGACAAAATCCATTAAGTGATGGCATTCTGAGATGACATTGTCCATACCAATGTTGAATTCGGATGTGATCTGTCTGGTAGTGCTTTGTCTGTTTGTCTGCATGCATGATTGTCATTATTCACCTATGACCTGTCTGGTCCAGATACTGTTTTTGTGTATGAGCTTGCTGATTCATGGTACTTTTTGCACCGTTCTCAGTAAACCCTTAATAGGGTTCAGCGTGAAAATCCTTAGATGACAATTGTTTGACGTGGCATGAAAGTTGGCACTAAGCGTATTGGTTCTTGCATCTAAGTTACTATGGTCACTCATTTTGCATATTCCAATGCTCAGTTTAACTCTAACGATTGTGCTAGAAATGCTTGTCTGCGTAATTTATACTACACACCAGTCATGCGACATATGACTTGTTGCAATGTACAATTTGTATTGTGGTGGTTGTTGTACCTAATAAACTGACAACTCAGTGTATGGCCTTCTAGACACATTTGCACCTAACTACCTTTTTATTTTTAATGGTATTTTGCAACTATTTTAATAATGTGTTACTTGTCAGCATAACAATTTGTGAGACCTTTTAAAATCAAAGGACATGCTGTCGTGACTGAATGTGGAGAGTACCCCTGCACCATGGCTTTGTCTTTAACTCCTGTAACATGTTTGATCCCGAAAGACTCAAGGTAAAGGTCTGTAAACCAGATGTCACTTTCAAGAAATGTGACATTAACATGTACAAGTAAAATTTAATCATTGTAATGGCAAGGAGTTTGGTGGAATTGCTTGTTCTGTTTATTTCATTGTATAATTTTGCCAACGTCTGTGTTCAGCTGGAGAATCTGGGTGGGCAGGTGGTGGTAGTTTATGACCAGAGCTCAAAAGACCCCAGGGCCCTGCCCTCAGAGGCCTTCCTCACTGTCTTGTTGGCGAAACTGGAGCAGAGCTTCCCTTCTGTGCACTTGCTTTCAGGTGAGACTCCCATCACACCGACACCATACCTTATACCTTGAAGCTGACCCCTCACTTCTCTCTTCAAAATTCCTAAATTTTGCCTTGCTTCTGTCCTTTATTCACTGTATCTCTTTAAAAAAAGTTATGTCATAGATTCCTTAGCATTCCTTGACTGTTTATTCAATTATGTTTTTTAATTAAAATCAATTTTTTTAAATCATTGTGCTTTCTTTTTCATTTGCACATAAGTGGAAATGCCCATTTGTTTTGCAAATGCATTGGGAATGGGAGTTGTGTCAATCTTACTGATTTAGAATTCTCAGATTTTACTTTTGTGACTGAACTGTTCTACATTGTCAACTATTTTGATATTGTTGTTTTTACCTTGCTTTTGGGAGCCAATGTGCATTTCTCATTTAATCTTTCGAGGAATGCGTAACTTATTACATATCAGAAGTTTTAGGTCAGTTTGTACTTTGAATTTTATTCTGCAGTTTTTCTCACTCTAAGTTTAGTTGTTATCACACACCTGAAAGTTGGTCAAAGTGAAATGAAGATATCACATATGTTGCATTCTTCTCTTGAGGTTGAAAGTTTATAATTTAGCATCGTGATGAGCGCAGTTTCCCAGACCTAGTTTGCCTTGTTTTTTGTTGTTACAAGTGACGGTTTTTGCCTTCTTACTGATAAGAAAATATTTAATAAAATTAAATGAAAACTTAATTAGGTTAATTTAATTTAATGAAAACTTACCAATGGTTTTCTGTTAAATAAAAAAGGCAGCACAAGCTTCCTTAACTGTAACCAATTAATAGTTCTTGGGTAATAAAAAAAAAAAAAAAAGTTTTAATCATTTATGAAGGGGGAGCTGGATGGAAAAAGGAAAAAAAATTCTTAACCTTACAAACCGTCTGAAATGGTAATTATGTGGTAGGTCATAGTTTGGCTGCCATTACATCACAGTTATGTAACCATGACTTAAGACATTTTTAACAGTCCCTCTGCTTTTGGTTTCTGTCACCATAGTATTGAATTGCTTTGTAAGGAACCAAAATTTTATTAAAAATTTTATGAGGTTTTTTTTTAATGATTATTCTTAATAAAAACAGTAGAATCTGCAGCAAAAAGGCAAGGGGGTATTTTACTTGTCTTCCTCTGTAATATATCTGTAGGAAAATACAATTAACTTTGTTAATAGTAAATACTCTTACCTGGCAGTGGATGTAATGGTTTCTGGGTCTTAGGAAGGGCAGGAATAGGGCCCTCATCAGTCCCAGTTCTCACTCTTATCAGTCTAAACAATCAGGCCTAGTTGTAAAATTTTTATTTCACTGTCCCCTGTACTGCTAAATAGAAGAGTTGCTACAAAGTTGCAGGCTGTATCTTGTATGCATCCTAGTCTGTTATGAAATAATTATGCACTAATTACAGCGCATAACACTGAACCTCCGCTGCAAACCCCATGCATGCACTCTCATCTCCAGTGTGTTAAACAATGATACTGTGGGAGGGAACAAACATGTGAAATGTCCTATACTGTACATGCTGTGTTACATGTTATAAAGATGCAAATAATGAGACATAGTCATTTGGTATCTGAAATTTCAGTGTTCAGTGCATTTTTTAAGGGTTGATTCAGATTCGGTTATCAAGGGATCACTGCACTGTTAAAAAGCGTATCACATCTTTGTGCCTGCAATTGATGTCAAACCTATTTGTTCTGACTACATGTTATAACCGATTATCCCAGACCAGACAATCGGCCAGCAGCCACTTTGGCCATTCCGACCATCGCGGTTCCAAATGTGTTGAAAAATGGTCAGTAGCCGTGAATGTACTATAGTTGAATTTTGTTTAATGGTGTTGTGTGTTTTTCCAGGTGGCTTTGCAGAGTTTTCTCACCTATTTCCAGGCCTTTGTGAGGGCAAATCTGCCTTGGTGCCTTCTTGCATCTCTCAACCATGTCTGCCTGTGGCCAATGTTGGCCCAACCCGCATCTTGCCCCACCTATACCTTGGCTGCCAACGTGATGTTCTTAACAAGGTAGCCTAATGCATCTGCAGTGTGACACTGATATTCAGGCATCACACTGTTTTGTATTAAATAATGGCTAATTCTTGCATCACCAGAAGGTGGTTTCAGCAGACCAGTCAGTGACATTGAGGCCTGATGACCATCATATGTTTGATTAGTGTTTACTTTGTCATGACAGGAACTGATGCAGCAGAATGACATTGCATATGTGCTAAATGCCAGCAACACCTGCCCAAAACCTGATTTCATCCCTGAATCTCACTTCCTGCGCGTGCCAGTCAACGACAGCTTTTGTGAGAAGATCCTTCCATGGTTGGACAAGTCAGTGGAGTTCATAGGTTAGTCTAAAGGACTGAATTTATGGCAAGATACAAATGTAATGTTTGGTATAATTTGATTTTTTTTTTCTGCTTTTTATGGAAGATTAAAAAATGCATTGCTGTTCTCTGATAAGCACAGGAGCAGACTTTGTTAAAGTAGGAGGAGGTGAGAGAATTCAGGGAATGTCTCACATGCCTGACTACCATTTTTCAGGCAGTACAAAGTGCAACATACTTTCTTTATTTGTTTTACTTACCAAGAAAAAAATAAAATTAATGGGTAGTTCACTTTCTGTCATTGCAGAGAAAGTGAAAGCCTCAAATGCCAGGGTCCTGGTCCATTGCCTGGCAGGAATTTCACGATCTGCAACTATTGCTATTGCCTACATCATGAAAAGGATGGACATGTCCTTAGATGAGGCATACAGGTGCAGTCACATCAGTGTCCATTGACTGACGAAGTTTGGTTTGTGGTTTGGTTACATGTTATATTTGGTTGCAATAAATATGGTACAGTTTACTGTAAGATGGGATTAAGTAGATATCAGTAATGGGGATACACCGCTTCCTGATCAGATCAGGACATTCATGTGAGAAATTTCCTTTAGAGAAATTCAAATTCCCTTTAGTCCAATGAACTTTAGTTAAAAACAGTCACAGCAAGTTAATTCCAATCCTTAGAACATCCAACAAACATATGTCTAACAGCTTGACTTATCCCTCCAGATTCGTGAAGGAGAAAAGACCTACTATTTCCCCCAATTTCAACTTCCTAGGCCAACTTCTAGACTTTGAGAAGAAGATCAAGTGTCCTACGGTGCAGCTAACAGCTAAATTTAAGCTGATGCACACAGATATGTTAGGAGAGTCCCTCTCAGCCCCAGACGGAGGTGTGTCCTGCAGATCCTTGGGACCCCCACCAGCCTGGGAACCTGTTATTGAGGACACCAACCCCAGTCAGGCAGATACCCTGACTTTGCCCCATGTATTATCAGATACCCAATTTGCCAGCAGGGCAGAAGAACAGATATTAGCCCAT
This sequence comes from Arapaima gigas, assembly GCA_900497675.1. Classification (NCBI taxonomy): domain Eukaryota; kingdom Metazoa; phylum Chordata; class Actinopteri; order Osteoglossiformes; family Osteoglossidae; genus Arapaima; species Arapaima gigas. The sequence goes on along the minus strand of UFQX01000197.1, from coordinate 475,209 downwards.
GACCTGCAGAGTTTGCAACTGGGACTCGCTTCTGAAAATGCCAAGCTCAAGCGTTCCTTCTCGCTGGACATTAAATCCTATGGAGGGAATGGTAGCAGCCTACTGGCATTTGCTCCTACTGAGGATGACACAGAGTTCTATAAACCCTCGGTCTTTAAAGAGCCAGCCAGCAAACCTTGCCAATTCTCCCCTGTGGAGGAGGTGTCAGAGCAATCCACCCCTGAGCAAAGTCCAGACAGGGAGAATACACGTTCCATTACCCACAACACAGCCACCTCTACTTCCAGGTCCAGCCCTGCATTTACCACTGCTGGCAGCTCAAGCAACAGGCACTCCAGCCTTAATCGGCCTCTTGCTCAGTCCCACCCACATTCCCTTTACCGCAGTGGCAGTGTGGAGGACAATCCCAGAGCTGCCAACTTCTTCTTTGGTCTCTCTAGCAGCCAACAGCATATGGCCAAGCCAGGCCTTGGGGCAGCCCTCAAGGGCTGGCATTCGGATATCCTGGCTCCTGCCGCTACTTCCCCCTCCTCTCTTGCAGGTAATTGGTACTTTTCTGATTCTGCCTGCTTCTACTCCACCTCTGCAATGTTTAGCGGAGGTAGTGCAAGCTTGTCTGGCTATGGCTGCAGTGTTGGGCTAGAGGCGGTGCGCCGGAGACAGAAGAATGGTGACCACGGCGACTCTCGACGCAGCTGGCATGAGGAGAGCCCCTTTGAGAAGCAGCTTAAGCGACGTAGCTGCCAGATGGAGTTTGAAGAAGGCATGACAGAGAGCCGCTCAAGGGAAGAGCTGGGCAAGGTGGGAAGCCAGTCCAGTTTTTCTGGCAGCATGGAGATTATTGAGGTGTCCTGAAGGATGCAAAGAACTATGGGACTCTGCTTCTGATATATTCTTCTAGTTTTAGAAGACACATTTTTTTGGACTGGACCATTGGATCCTCCTTTTGAAGTCATTTTTTTTTTTACCTTCAATACAAAAGTGAAACAGGAAAAATGCAATCAGACATTACATATTACGTGTTGTATGTATAATAACTGAAGACTGAGCCTACTTCTTATGTTTTCTTTGTAGATAGGTGCTCAACACCATTGCAGTTTTCATACCAGCACATTGTAGTGAAATTGAAGCACAGTACTGAATTTAACTTCAACAAATGGCCTTCATCTGGCTTCTGAGTGTGCCCACATAGCAAAAAAAAAGAAAAATAAAAAACCAATACCTCGCAAAATCCAAATGTTGGGATTTGTTTTATTTTTAGCTCACTGACAGTTACAATCTCAGGTTTTTAGTATGAGCAGCAAAAGAAGATAACTGCCAATGCACAATGAATGGTTGATATGCCTAAGAGGAAGGGAAGTGGCGACAAAAGGACACTGATAATGTGTGTATTCAGGTCAAAGGAATGTTTTTATAAGTGATCTAAACAAGAAAAAGAGCTGGAACTTTTGTTCAATGATACTACTGTTCAGTTCAATGATAATGGCCTCCCATCATTGATTTGGACAGCAAAAGCAGCATATAGTATGAACTTCATGAAGAATACAGAGAATGGAAGCCCTGCTTTAAATATTAAATTGTGTTAATTCTCCCAGTCTGCATATTGTAATATTGCACTATTGTTTGAAAAATGTTTTAGTAGTTTTAACTGTTAGCAGTTTGCTTTAAAAGCACTGGGCAGCAGTGATTCAGACTTTAATCTGCACTTCTGAGTGTGAGAACTGATACGACCATTTGTTTAAGGCTTTCTGCTCCTTAGGGTTTTTTTTAATGACTGCTTTTAAATAATAATCCAATACCTACCTTAGTAAGAAGGTAAGAAGAGCAGAAGCCAGTTTCTTTGGTGACAAAAAATGCAAATTGGACTTAAATCTTAAATGGTAAAAATCTGTAGAATCAATGTGCTTTGCCAAAAAAAACCAGAATAATCTTACAATAATGGAATTGCAATGTTAATGTATATTTACAATTTTACCTCTTTGAAAAACACAGAGGATTTTAAGACTAAGGAACAGTGATGTTATCCATTATTGTTGTTGGAGGTAAAAGTACTGTTTCCATTGTCCACAAAGTCACACCCACTTTTACTGGTAAACCAATAACTATTGAACAAGCAAGTACAAAAGTTACTAAATTCACATTAATGAAAAACAAGGTTATTACAACTGCTCATATTTTATCTTTTTTTTTATGGTGGTGGAATCAAATTCTGTTTTACACGTGCATGTGATTAGAACAAGTAAATACAAGAGTTATATAAGGTTCTCTGGACTATACGTTGTGCCAGTTACCATCTTACTGGTCATAAATTAGTCGTCAAACATCAGTGTTGCTACAATTTAAAAAAATTAATTGATTACACAGTATTAAAAATATTTAGCCTTATTTGGGGCTTTAGTGTAGATGTGTAAAATATGCTGACATCTCAGCATAGTAGAGGCAAATATTTTTAGTGCGCTGGTGACCTTCAGTGAGCAAAGCAATAACAAGGATATCAAAGAATGGCTGCTTGTAAGTAGAAAAATAACCAGCATCACAAATGTCTGTCAGGCGGCTGACAAAAGACTGTTTATCCTTTGAACCATTGGTGAGGTGTCATTTGGCTGCAGTTTGCCTTCAGCCATACTTAATGTATGTGTAATGTGACTCAACAATAAGGTTCCCCTTCAAGGGGATCTCAAAGCCACACTTTCAATCACAAAGAACTACATGTACATTTTATTTGAATGTGATGCCTTTGTATTTATCAAATTTTCTTTTTTTTGTGAAACAAACTGTCAACAGGCAAATTCCTGAATAAAATGTAATTCTCCAAAGCTGTGAAAATATGAAATTCATACATGTGTACACAGTAAGGACTATGGTGTGACTTTGTAAAGGTGATTTACTGCACAGTTTTAACCTCTGACTTGGTATCAGATATTGTCTACAAAGTTTTCATTTAACACAAGTTGCCAAAATCAAATAAATTGATTCAATCAGTATGGTGTTAAAATGTAAGTCTGAGGTATTAGAGATGAAGATAGTATCTGTGAGAGTGCAAAGGCATATTTCTGTTAATCGCTGAGAACATTGTTTTCATTCAGCCAGTGGTTATTTGTAAATGTTTTAAATACAAAGCTACTATGTATAAGCATAGATGTATGATGTCTGTTTGAAATAAAGTCTGAAACGGTACTCTTGCATTCACTTAGAATAGAAGTGATACATTGTTTTGACATTTCATCACTTTTAAGCTGTCAGTATTTATTTTTTATTGTCTTTCTGCTCAGCTTGTAATGGTCAGAAAAAGAACAGGTTGAAAATTTAATCATGTAAATTTTTTTTCAAAATGCCTTAATTGCCTTAAATATTAAAACTGGAAACCAGTATCCTAGAGAAAGAGGTCTGGACATAAATGTTGTTAACCATCTCAATGACTTTTTGTTCATTAAATTAAAAGGTGTATGTTTTAATAGTCTCAACATCTAACAATGTATGTTATGTACATGTATGTGCAGAATTTAAATGGTTTGCAGCTCTGCACAGTGACATGTAGTGGAGTCAGAAAGCAGTCCCCATATTCTATATTATAAAAACAATGAAAAAAGAACAAACAGATTAATTTACTCCCGTGAATGAAGAATATGAAAAAAATCCACAGAGGTCATGCTTTAATGGTGCCTTCTTGAAATGTACACATTTAAAAACTGACAATATAATTGTGCATGGGTGGCACAATGGCACAGTTGGATTTGCTACTTCACAAGACCTGGGCTGTGTGGAGCTTGTGTGGTTTCCTCGTACAGTCCACAGGCATGGCTTTTAAGCTTAATTGATAATGCTAAATTGCTCAGTGTGTGTGTGTTTGCGCATGCGAGCACACACACATGTGGCTACCAAGCAATGAAATGATTAATGAAAGTGACTGGGAAGCTATGCATTGAACTGTAGCTTGAAATTGAACTGTTTTATTTAATATGATGAAAATAACAAATGTGTTTTAAATGATTTACATTTAAGTTACTCAATATTTTACACATTATTTCGAAACCAATAGGTGCATAGATGTTCATGTGTCATTACTACAACAGTGGGATGTTTGATGATGACCAGTTTCTGCTGGTGTCATCTTCTACCACAAAAATGTCCATTGCAAAATCATTTCCTCTTTGTGAGGGAACATCATTGCTGTCACATTATGACTAATCTCTATTTAACATAAGGGCAGTGACTACTGTCAGACTTACAAATGGTTAACTTTAAAATATTAGCTTTATATAAGCGTTTTGCTGGAAATATATTGCTTGACAACCAATCTTTTAGCGTTGTAAACACGGGTTAAGTTTCACTTTATTATTATTCTGCCTTGTACAGATGTACATGTGAGATGTAAATGAAATTTCTCCAGGAATGTGGTGCTTAGTACATTAAACAAACAGCATGATTGCCCAAGACAACAAAAAAAAATGAAATAGATGAATTGATAAGTAGATAGAAATAGATACATAATAAATAGATTACAGGTAAATAATGATAAGAATAAAAGAATCAGTGCAAAAAGATAGTAGTTATGATACAGTGGGAGAGATGTCAATGGTGGTGGTGATCAATCCCTATTCTTTCTAGAATTCACCAGCCTGACAGCCTGTGGGTAAAACACTGCTCTTCAGGCTGGTGGTGGCTGCAACAGTATCTTCTAAACAGCAATTGTGAAAACAGATGGTGGAGAGACTGAGAGGGGTCTGCAGTGATGATTATTCAAGCTTTCCTGACACACAGCTTGTTGTAGGTGGTCTGGTTGGTGGTTAGTGAGCTCCTGGTGATGGACTGGGCTGTCTTTACTGCAGAGCTCCAAGGTCAGAGGCATGCAGTTCCCATACCAGACTGAGATACAAGAAGGCAGGATGTTCTCTATGGTACATCTGTAGAAGCTAGTGACGATGGGAATTGGAAGTGGAGGTCTTTTCAGTATCCTTAGGAAGTAGAAATGCTGTTGTGCCTTTTTCACTAGGTGGGTTGTTTTGTGGGTTCAGCAGAGATCCTTGGTGATGTGCAGTCATAGGAACTTGAAGCTGTGCACCAGTTTCACTGCTAAACCACCAATACGCAGAGGTGTGTGAGCAACTCGAGCGCTTCTGAAGTCAACAGTCATCTCCTTGATCTTGTTGACATTGGGAGACAGACTTGTCCTTGTACTAGACTACAAGCCATTCCAATTCTCTGCTGATTCATTGTTGCTGAAACCCAGAATTGTGGTGTCATCAATATACTGGATGATGTGGTTGCTGTTTTATTTGACAACACAGTCGTGGGATAGGAGGGCAAACAGCAGTTGGCTGAGCACCCAGTGCCACAGTTACAGACCAGCGTTACAGATGGTGGTGTGGGAGGTGTTGCCATGGATCCTCACAGTCTGTGACCTGTCACCTGTCACAGACCTGTGACCTTTTCCTGACCTGTGTCTGGTCAGGAAATCCAGGATCTAGTTGCACAGGCAAATGTTCACACCCAATGAGGAGAGTTTATTGGCCAGCTGCTGGGGGATGATATTGTTGAATGCTGAGCTGAACTCATCGAACAGCTTTCTTACATAACACTCGTTACCCTCCAGGTGGGTCAGTACAGCTTCGGCAATGGCATCCTCAGTGGATCTATTGGGGCGGTAGGCATACTGGTATGGGTCTAATGTGGAAAGTGGGATGCAGGCCTTGATGTGGGACATGAGTAGTCTCTCAAAGCACTTCATGGTGACTGGTTTGAGTGCAATGGAACAGTAGTCACTGGGGTAGGACACAGGTGATTTCTGGGGAACTGGGGTGATATTGGTGGATTTTGAAGCACTCGAGGACAACAACCTGAACTAGGGAGTTGTTAAAGATGTTGTTGAAGTTCTCTGCCAGTTCACTAGCACACTCCTTTAGCATGCAGCTAGGGATACTGTCAGGACCTGCAGCTTTCTGTGTGTTAACTCTTGCCAGAGTTCTCCTCATGTCAACTGGGGAGACAGGGTTGTCAGAGGGAGATGCTGCTTTCATGGTTGGGCCTCAAACTGGGCGTAGAAGATGTTCAGCGTGTTCTGCAGGGACATGATCCTATTATTCACACTGTTGTTCTTTCTGTATTAGTCAGTTATGGTCTGTATGCCCTGCCATGTTAATCCTCAGGTCATTGTTCAAAGTGCTTTTGGTTACCCTAGGTATAGACTGCCTCAGCTTTCTTAATGTTGCTGCTGAGAATGCCCCTGGTTGCTTTCAGCGCTACTACTTTGTCAGGTGTAAATGTATTATCAAGGGCCATCAGCAGCAAATATATCTCAGAATTCAGCCAAGGTTTCCATTTGGGTTGGACAGTGACAGTCTTAGTGGTCACAACATCATTGGAAAACTTGCTGATGTAGCCAGTGATAGAAAATGTGTATTCATCTATGCCAAACAGCTTTAAACATGTTCCAATCCATGTGGCTAAAACAGTTCTGCACTACTGAAATCACACTTTTCAGCTACAAAGGTTTAGTTCATGTCTGAAACAGCTTGTGAACAGGGACCATTAACAGAGTGATTACGTGATTCCAAGTGAAGGCTGGAGGTTGACTGTACACATTGTAGATGTTTGTTTAGACCAGATCTAGTGCGATTTTCACCCCTCTTAGGACAGTTAACATGCTAATAGAATTTGGGTAGAACTGTCCTGAGATTAGTGTGGCTTAAATCACCAGTGACAATAAAAAGTGCATCTGAGTGTGTGTTTTGTTGTGGGCTAATAGTGCTATGATGTTTGTAGAGCATGTCTTTGATGCAGTACACAGCAGAAACAAATACAACATTAATCTCCCTCAGCAGACAGAAACTGAGCCATAAAGCGTAACATAAAGAGTCTTTCCAGTTCCATTGTCGAGTCTGGGATCTTAACACAACAGTCTCTAATTTTCTCTCGTCTTAGCCCAAGTACATCCATTTTGTTGTCCAATAACTGAACGTTAGCTCGGAAGAGTTGGAATCACTGGTCTTATGGGATTGTGCTTTAGTCTGGTTCACACACCAGCCTGCTTGCCATGCTTCTACCTCATCTCAAACTGTTTACAGTGCCTCTTTGGTCAGATATCACCAGCAGGGCTGCTATGGTTCGGAAGCATGTGAAGCTGTGCTCACAGAATTGTAGTGCAAGCAGTCTGCTGAGGCAGACATTTTCACTTCTCAAGCAAATAATCAGGTCTTCCTGTGTGTAGGACATGTCTTTGAGTGTACATTGTTGGTACAGAGAAAAACAAAAAGTACAGCTGTTGCATGCTAATGTGCCAACATGTAACATCCAAAAGGGCTGCCATTTTGTAAACCAGAAGCCTAATCAGATTATGTTGCTTCACCCCAGTTGTCTGCTTCTTTTTCACCATCATTTGAGTCCATATTACTTTCCTCTACTCAGGTTTTATATTTGTGACTTTAAATGTGATTGTGACATTAGTTGTTACAGCCTAAAAAACTTGTAGAATCACGTTTAACATCTGTTTTCAAAAGATGATATACAGCATCTAACAAACTGTGAAGTTTAATATGTTGAAAAATAGATTTGTTTCCACCATCTTTTGAAAAATGTCATTTTATTAACCACAAACCTATTTATTTTATAAAATAAGTTGAATTTCCACTGTAGGTCTCCTTGGTTTCATTGTTTCTTCTGAACCTCATTCTAATAATTTAATCCTTCTTTAAGACTAAGCCCTTGTCTTGTTGCCTCATTTTTCTGTGGCTCCTATTGTCCCAAAGTAAAAAACAGCCTTGCCTCAAGTTTTCACAATAAAAATTTTACATACATTCATTTATTTTATAAACTGCTTATCCTCAGGAGGGTTGTGGCAGCCCAGAACCTATCCCAGAATTTTTGGGCACTCAGTTAAGAAACTCTCCCTGGATGGGACACCAGTCCATCACAGTATGACCATACACTACAGGCAATTCAGAACAACCATTTAATCTGAAACGTGTATTTGGCCAGTGGGAAAAGACCAGAGTACTTAGAGAAAACCCATTCAGACACTGGGAGAACACGCAAACCCCACACAGCTACTTGTTGAGCCATGTGCCACCAGTTTATGTACAGTAATGTTGCAGCCATCTACTGGATTTGACTTTTCCTGATCTAAGTATTTCCAGGACTTGGGACTTGTCAGAATTTTGTCTGATTGGTAAATTCAACTATTTTACTTACAGGGTCCAGGTTTCAGATATGTAAAATAAATTTACTGTAGTCTTTGTGTGCATCCTTTGTTATTGTTTTAATTGGCAGAAATTAGCCATAAAAGCATAAAAATTACGTCTAACCTATCAAGTTTTTGGAGCAATGAGGGTATTTTTGTAAGTATGATCATGACAGCAATCATCCTGGATATACATACAGTTTACTTGTTGCCTTTTAACACACATTAGTCTTCCAAATGACAACAGAATTCAGGAGTAAACTAACATAGACTCAGCAGCGAATAAGGGCACTTTGAGCATCATTATTGGCACAGGTATTTTTGGGTATACAACAGGACTTTCCATTGCTGGGTATCTTAACAATAGTGACGTAGACCCCCCACTGCTTAGAGATGGTTGACAGGGCTCTCTGTGGGCTACAGGTTTATGTCATAGCCTTTGTTGTATGCTCAGTAGCCCAGGGACATTTATGGGGCGCGGAAAAGGATAGGTGCAGCACTGCAGTTGTTTGGTGACCACTTTTAAAAACAATTTTCTTTTATTCACCAAAAACATAGTAGCAGTAGTCCTGCCTTAATTCCCCAAATACAAGAAGTAGTCACTGTACTTCTCTTTTAAGGGGATGAGTAACTTCAACTTTGTTTGTAATTTGGTTTCAGAATGTTTTGAATTTTATGACTGGCCCTGTAGCCTATTTTTTTCCATTATTGGGAGCAATGTCAGACTTAAAAAAAGACCACCTTGTGTTTTCAGTGCCAACATATCCTCTGTTGTCAACCACAGAAAATACTCAGTGAGACATTGGATTCTTCCACTCATTGTTTAAAAAAATTATTGCTCTGTGATATATGCCTCAAACCCCACCTGTTCATATGCAAGCTTTATTATATGGACTTTACACGACACCTAGATTTAACAGAAGAGAAGACGTGAACACTTGTAATAAATATTACCCTGTAGGACAAATGTAATTTACAGAAATTGAAGGGTGATGTTTTAAAGACCATGTGTTCACTGATGGTGGGGAAGCTCCCACTGGATTTTGGAATTCAGTCTTTGTTTTGCTTAAGTGAGTCATGCTGCCAGCTGGTGGAATTATAGGCATTTTGTTGGATTATAGGTTTTTATCGCCTATAGACGTCTTTATGGGCGGTAAAAGCACAGCTTTCAGTTTATATTTTCTTCATGTACCTCAATGTGGGCATTTTAAGCTAGACTTCTGATGTCAATACATGCACAGTTATCTAATTTTTTGTGAAGGGTAATTCCAAGATGACTTACACTACTTTCTCACCTTAAAAGTACAGTTACAAAATACATAAGTCCCTCTATTTTTTCACAGATTAGGCTCTGTAGAAACCTCAAAAAACTATAATAATATTAAATTCCATCCATCATCAATAACAGATTGCCCAGTGTACAATTATGGAAGTTGGGAAACTACCTCATAATCATAGGGTGTGAGGCACACCTTGAACAGAATGTTAGTCTATTATACCAACTCTATCTTTTAAAATGAACTTCAAACTAGATAATTATTAAAACTCAATGAAAATAAAAAAATACTATTTTCACACCCTCCTATTCGATCCCAATTACTAACCAGTTCATCATGTGAGTTTGTGCATCTTGTAAACATGTTCATCAGTTTCCTGCCACTTTTAACTTATCTATGCACAATCTATCACAATAATTATCAATAAAGGTTTAACAATGCATACTTGCCTCAATTTATTTATCATTAGTAAAAATTCTGGATGGNACTATTTTCACACCCTCCTATTCGATCCCAATTACTAACCAGTTCATCATGTGAGTTTGTGCATCTTGTAAACATGTTCATCAGTTTCCTGCCACTTTTAACTTATCTATGCACAATCTATCACAATAATTATCAATAAAGGTTTAACAATGCATACTTGCCTCAATTTATTTTTCATTAGTAAAAATTCTGGATGGATATATATATATATATATATATATATATATATATATATATATATATGTAGAGAGAGAGAGAGCTATAAAAAGTGAAACATTGTTGGTAAAGGTCTTTATTTTTACACTCTTACTATCTTTGACATACGAACTATTTCAAAAATTGCTGAAAATAAAAATATTACAGGGAGCGTAGGGAGCGTGGGAGTGGGCTCCAATGGTGAGAATGCAGACAGTAACACAGTGTCCATAATACAGCATTTGTTTCCAACAAGCAACAGAAGATAACAGCCAAGAAGAGAATCTGGAACATTTGCTCTTTTTCTTTAACAGATAAGAATGAACATGTTGAAACATAAAGTGTATGACACTGCCAACTGTCCACCACAATAATATAATGTCTTTATTTAAAATCCTTTATTTAAAACATTACAATAAATAGTTAAAAAGTGTCATGCATATCACCAAATCTAAGTAGAAAAGCTTGAATTAAACCCAACAAATATAAATGATGTATGCCATACAAATAAACAGTTAAAAAACATAGCCCAAGTCTGTAAATAAAAATGTGTAAAGGAAACTTACCCAGCAACTCATTCACAAAAGATGAGCATCCTCTTGGTCTGTTCCCAGGGTGCTGCCATGTGCCTATCCTACCTTTTGTTGGTGTTTTAAAACATGCCTTATCCCCTTGTAAAACATTCTTACATTACAAAAAATACCATATAAATACACCATTAATGAAACAAATCAATGAATTAACAACAATAAATGGATGAATAATTTATTCTAGATTTAGTCCAGTCTAATATTAACACACACCAACTATAAAACACAGCAAGTAACACTATTTAACAGTATAATAAAATTCTTGCAGGACAATCCATGCCATACATATTGGTGTTTACGTTCTGCACCCTACGGCTAGTGCTAAAAACATTTAACACACAAAGGACAACACATACAGTACATTCACCAGAAATAGGTGTAGCAGTGTTTCATGTGCATTAAACATAACATCTTACTTACCCAGGATGGAGGGAATGCCATAAAGCTGAAAAAGCTACAACCAAATTAGACCCTACCCCTTGGCCATCAAGCAGCCCTATTGCATGACATCCTTCTCCATGTTAGGTTGGCCTGGATTTTATAGAGCACATCCTAGATGCCAAAGCGTGCCGCACAGCACTAGGAAAGTCTTGAGGGGATGGCACCCTGGTGCTCACAAGGCAATAGGCCCCTCAAGACATTTTTTGTATGTCAAAACCATCTGTGCATCAAAGAACAAGCGTTTGTATATACACAAGTGACTGACTGCATTCGAGACATCCCTCACCTGCCTATGGACCCAAAAAGTGTGCAGGACAGTTTCCTTCACACCATAGTGGGTCTGCAGACAATGTGGGTGGCTGGACAGATAGTTCCTGTACAGTTTCATCTTAACTGGCAACTTACCCAACAGACAGCACCAGTTCATCAGTTCATATGCTACAGACAGTGATCAAGTTCTTGGGTTGAATCCTGGTTCATGTATCCTAGCAGAGCCCAAATACCCCTCCTCTTATACAAAGCCTTGTGCTTGAGGAGGGCCTCTGCCTCAGTCCCCACTGTGATCATCTTACACTATCTGACACCATGCCTGTAGTGAATAGGTTGGGTCTCAATGTTTGGCCTACTGTTGGGCCAGGTGATGTACATAGGAGTAGGACCAGCCAAAGAAATTCAGAGCACTGGAGGGGATGGTCCAGCAGAGCAGCCAAATGGTTACAAACCTGGAAAAAAAGAGGCAATTCAATTTCAGATGGATGTCAGGCACATCACTCCCAACCTCCTATTTTATAAAGTAAATTACCTCTCTCCTACCTCGTACCTGTCCCCATGATGAGACTGAAAATACATTTTTAAGGCCCCTCAGCATAGTGCCAGGCAAAGGGTACACCTGCACTAAGTATAGCCTCATGGGGAGGATGTCAGCCTTCAGGGCTGGATACCAACCTTGGGTAGCAAGACTCTAGGACTGTGAACTTTATTTCTATGTAGCATACCTGAACCAACAGTGCCTACTGAACACCTTGACACACCCACCCTGACAACTCCCAAATAAATTGAAAAGCAATGTTCACAGCTAATATTTTTTTAATCAAAGGATTTCTACAGTTAGTGCCATATACATTACTTGTGAGTTTTATAAATTTCTTTAAAATTTTCTTTCATTTCTTCATCCAGCATTTTTAAACTTGCATTTTAATATTTGTCATTACAGGAACCACCCCACATAAATAAGGGGTTGCAAATGTCAGCAAAATATTAACAGTTTTTTAAACTAAGTAAAGTTTTCTTGTAGTGAAACCCAGAAGCTGTCCACATCTTTTTCTTTGGTATTTCAGCCTCAAGGTTCAGTTGTTTCTTAGCTCTGCAAACCACTCTGTTATTCATTGTTTCAGTACGTCTGAAATATTCAACAGTTTTTTCTTCTAAATAACCAGGAGTAGTAGAAAATGTAAGTAGTAGAAAGTTTATTTAGTAACATGCTTGCACTGGTCAGTTTTTCTGTGAAAACTGAATACAAAGGTGCACAGCTGTAAACCCCGTGTGTTTAATATTGCTCATTGTGTAACCATGCTGTAATGAGCGTGGTTGTGGATTTTGGTGAACAGTAAGAATACAGCAAGACAGTCTGCTTTCTGCAACAATGTTGGGTGGAGACAGGCAGGAAGTAAACATTATATATTTCCTCTTTTAGTCTCCACCAAAAGGCAAGTTAACACCAATGCTTACTTTGCTGCTGCAAGAGGAACTCTGCCAACTCTAACACATCCCCTACTATTCTAATGCAAATGCAACATTTTTAAACTACAATTATTATTTTTGTAGTTTTTAACTACAATCCTTTATTAAAAGCTAGTGAAATATTAACACTCAACAATAAACAATCCATTCAAACAATTCATGTGCCAGAACAAAGTCTCACAGATACAATGATCTCATAAGTGAAGAAGAGAGGCTTGTGGTTTGCTGTAGGGGCCAATGGGAATCGTACTAAATTGTCTGTCTTAAATCAAAATAAATGTGGTGACGCTGCATAAACACGGCCAACGAATACAGCTCACGAGACACCATTGCAGGCACACATTTCTAACTTTTGCTTCAGATAAATTTGTATACACTACAGTTGTATTGTACTGTATTATATACAGTATTTTTTTGCTACAGTACACTGTATGCTACTGCTTGGTATTTGCTTATTTTTAAAATTTATCTTGATTTTTATTTAGATTGTTTTTTTTTAATTAAAAAAATTATAACAAAGTTTCCAGATACCCTTACTTAGGTATTCATTTTCAATAGGGAAGTGAAAATTTGGATCTAGAGAGTTCAGATACTGAGCAACTGCTGTATCATAGTCAGACCATTGAGTCATCTAGTATTCAAATTACACTACTTCATGCTGGTTACTTCATGTTAAAAAATTAAAATCAACAATGAACAGACATATATGAATAAAACACATTCATAATACAAAAAACAAATTCTAAGACACTATCAAATCATCAAGCATTAACACACTTAATAGCCAGAAAATCCTGAGCACTAAAAAACTAATATGTCAGGAGCCGGAAGTAGACTGGTTTTGAATTAGATGAATGCTCGTGAACATTGGGGCTTACAGTCCACTTGAGGACTCATATGTGGCAGCGAGTGATATTGTTGAGCCCCCTTGTTGGGACTCCACAACTAAGTCCACAACTAAGGAAGAGGTGGAGATGGCATGGTGGTTTTACAAACACAGTACCTGTGAGATGGAAGTAAGTGGATGCTTATATCTGCATGTGTATGACTGATAGTGGGGCATAGCCATGGGTTTAGTCTAATACTTCCTTCCTGAAATTATATTTCATACAAGACCTTATAACTCATAAACTTATGACAGACCTCCAACCCTTCTGGTCCCAGAAAGAAGAGACAACATTCTAGCTAACATCTACTACTTTCTGTTAAGAGTCCAGATGAGTAAATAGCAGGCTCTGCTGGATTTGGGTTGTCCTTACTCCATGGTTCACCAGTGCCTTGAACCACTGGATGCATTGTGCTGTGACAAAATTGTAAAAATCCCCTGCATTAACAGCGATACAGTGCTTATTAGAGCCTCTGATGTTTATAGTGCCCAAGGTCCCTCAAAGGGCTTCTTACCCTTCAAAATCCTCTGTGGCCTCCGAGTAAGGGGTATTTTGGACATTTTCAGGGAGAGCTGGGAGGGAGCTCCTAACTCCAGCAAAAATGTGTTAAGTCCAACACATCATGGAGTTGCACACTAAGCTTCACACCATGGGACATATTGCATAGGAGCATCTGCTCCAGGCCCAGAACCAGCAACCCCAGTCCTACAATCACAATATAAAGCTGAATAAGTTTGAACCGGGGATTCAAGTACTCTTCCTCCTTCCAGTCTCCCAATCAAGGCTTCTAACCAAATTGCAAGGAACTTTTGTGGTCCACCCTTACAGGGGAATGCTTGTCAGTTCAACCATGTTGATTTGCTAAAAAAGTGGCAGGAGGACCTTGCCTCTGTTTCCCTGATGACTGTATCCCTAGCAGTGCTGATGTCTGACAGTGCCAAACTGAGTCCTGAGGTCCCTACCTCTCAGATCCCTATTGGTAAGACACTCTCTGTGACACAACAGAAGGACATAAACAGGTTACAGTATAAATTTCCTGATGTCTTCTCTCCATCCCGAGGATGCACTCACCTTTTTGAACACCACATTGAACCATAGCCAGGGGTAGTCGTTTGCAGCCCCCTTATCACCTGTTACCTCACAAACAGAAGCTTGTAAAGGAAGAGCTAGGCAACATGCTAGAAATAGTGATAACTAAGGAAATGATTCCAAAAGTGTTTCACTGTAGCCCTGTTGTCCTTGGGCTTAAAGCTGATGGCTGAATGCAGTTCACAGATTACTGAAAAGTCAGTGCCATTGCCAAAGTTTGATGCATTCCCTTTTGCCCCAGGTGAACAAACTCCTGCACTGCTTAGGTGTAGCTCAGTATTACTCAACACTGGATCTAACGAAATCTAATGAAATGCTACTGGCAAATCCCCCTCTACCCAAAGTCCTACGAGATTTCCGGCTTCTCAACCCTGTTTTGCATTCACCAGAATATGTTTTGGGGGATTATAGGAATGTTAGCAAAAGTGGCGATGACTAAGTGCTTTCCCACCTGGAAAAGGGAGTTATTGTGCAAAATGTGACTAGAGGGGTGCTGATGAATTCCAAGGTGGGGTTTATTTCTGGTACTGCTTCTGTGTTTTTGTAAAGAAAACTCCATGGCCATGAATGTTGATAATTACAAATTGTAAAATAAACAGTGTGCAAAACTGTTACACATTTACCCCCAAAAAAGCTGTTGCAACAAAATGTGTGGGTTTTAAATATTTATGTAAGTATCAAATTTTAATTTGTCTTTTTCTTTATAATATATTCAAATAATGCATTTTCACTGACAAATAAGCATTAGATCATGAGTTAACAGTAAAAATGCTATTTGGAAAAATATATGAAAGTATAATTTCTAATGCATCCATTGATAATAACTTTCAAGGGGTTTAAATATTTTTCTAGAGTACTGTACATTGAACACTGTAAACATTTGAAAGTTGTTGCCATCATTAGTCATAGCATCTCAAAAGTACTGCTAGAAAAGTCTACAACACTTCACTCATACAACAGGTATGAAACAATTATAGATCCACTTAAATGCCAATCTGTGTTGTGTTTGTAGTTCAAAACATTCAGTAACGCACATGGACACCAAAAGCGATATTGCCTTAACACTCAGTATTCATTTACTAGTACAAACACTGAATCAACTGAAAATATCCACACTGCTTTAAGGGATGCTACTTACACTTAACAAAAGAGGAAAAGTCACACACAGTTGTCACAACTTTTACACCAGGTTGCTCAGTCAGATATTTAATGAAGAACTTTAGAAAATATCCAGTTTTCTACATATCATAGTAAAGTTCATCAAGTTCCAGCTTTGTGTACCCTTTTGGATGGTATGATTCAGTACCTTTCTTTCCTAGGCAAATCACAATGATAGTCATCAATACAACTCCAAGTAGAAAAAGAACAACTAGCGTCCCCCGCTGACCATCCATAATTTCTAGGTTTGGATGCTTTGAATTAGATTTAGTCATGGGATTCATGGTGGCCATCATGCTTTGGATTGCTGGTTTTGTATTTTTAGTTTCTTTAATTCCTGAAGCCGTGGAGGGTATGATCATGTTTTTTAGAGTGGTGGACTTTACAGGTCTATTTGTTGTTTGTTTTCTGGTGCTGATTGTTTTCCTAGCTGTAGTAGGCCTAACTGTAGTAAAGGATGATTTTGTAGCAGTAGATGTAAAAATGGCAGATGGTTTTGTAGCTTTGGTAATAAGGGTTTGTTTCCTAGTAGTAGTAGATGTTGGTGTGGATGCGGTTGGTTTTCTAGTAGCAGTAGATTTAATAACAGGAGCTGGTTTTGTAGTTTGTTTCCTAGTAGTAGTAGATTTTGCTGTGGATGTGGTTGGTTTTCTCGTAGCAGTAGATGTAATAACAGGAGCTGGTTTTGTAGTTTGTTTCCTAGTAGTAGTAGATTTTGCTGTGGATGTGGTTGGTTTTCTCGTAGCAGTAGATGTAATAACAGGAGCTGGTTTTGTAGTTTGTTTCCTAGTAGTAGTAGATTTTGCTGTGGATGTGGTTGGTTTTCTCGTAGCAGTAGATGTAATAACAGGAGCTGGTTTTGTAGTTTGTTTCCTAGTAGTAGTAGATTTTGCTGTGGATGTGGTTGGTTTTTTAGTAGCAGTAGATGTAATAACAGGAGCTGGTTTTGTAGCTTTGGTAATAGAGGTTTGTTTCCTAGTAGTAGTAGATGTTGGTGTGGATGTGGTTGGTTTTTTAGTAGCAGTAGATGTAATAACAGGAGCTGGTTTTGTTGCTTTGGTAATAAGGGATTTGGTGATTGTATTTTTTTTTACAATAGGTGTTGCTGTGGGCATAGTTTGTTTTTTAGTAGTAGTGGTTACTGATTTAATAATGTTGGGTTGCTTTGTAACAGTAGCTGTTGCTTTCATGATGGTATTTAGTTTTCTGGGAGCAGTAATGGTAGTCCTGGTAGTTGCAGCTGGTTTTATAATGGTAATAATAGGGATTTTTGTTGTAGTACTGGTCATTAGTTTTGATGTAGTAGTGGGTGTGGTTCTGGTAGCTGATGTTAGTTTTGTAGTAGTTTTGATGGGTTCTACTGCGTTTGGTTTTACACTAGATTTTTTTGTCATTGTAGTTTTACTTGGCATCGTCAGATCTGTAAAACACAAAGTTAAAGACAAAGAAAACAAGTCGACATCATATAGTAGTGAATATTTTCAAGCATACTACAACTGCAATATACACTCAGCAGCCACTTTATTAGGAACACCATTCTAATAATGGGTAAGACCCTCCTTTGCTCTCAGAACAGCCTAAATTCTTCATGGCATGGATTCAACAAGGTGCTGGAAACAGCTCTTAGAGATTCTGGTCCATGTTGACATGATTAAATCATGTAATTGTTGCAGATTTGTCAGCTGCACATTCATACCACCAATCTGCTGTTCCACCTCCCACAGGTACTACTGGGTTCAGATCCGATGATTAGGAAGGCAGCAGAAATTGAAATTCATCAGACTAGACAACATTTTTCCAATATTCAGCTGTTCAGTTTTAGTGAGCTAGTGCCCAATGTAGCCTCAGCTACCTGTCGTTTGTCGAAAGGAGTAGAACCCGACGTGGTCTTCTGCTAGTGTAGCTCATCTGACTCATGATTTGACATGTTGTGCATTTGTAGATGCTTTTCTGCCCACTGCTGTTGTAAACAGTGGTTATGTGAGTTATTATAACCTCTCTCATCAAAAAGGCGTTTCCACCAACAGAACTGCCACTCACTGGAAGTTTTTTTTTGCTCCATTCTGGGTAAACTGTGGTGCATAAAAATCCTAGGAGAGCAGCAGTTTCTGAAATACTCAAACCAGTTCGTCTGGCACCAATACTCATGTCACCCATGGTCAAAGTTGCTTAGATGACATTTTTTCCCCATTCTGAAGTTTGATGTGAACATTCTTTGAAGCTTATGACCAGGTGCATGATTTTATGTGCAACGCTGATACCATGTTATTGGCTGATTACATAATTGTGTGAACAAGCAGGCATTCCTAGAAAAGTGGCCAGTGACTGCATGTACTGCATGCTGTTAGCACAGATAAACAGTTGCAAAAAAGTCTGCGAACCCTTTACAACTACTTGGTTTTCTGTATTAATTACTCATAAAATGTGGTCTTATCATCAGCTGAGTCACAGTAATAAACACAAGCTGCCTAAAGTAAGAACATACAAACAATTCTACTTCTCATGTCTTCATTGAACACATTATTTAATCATTCACAGTCCAGGCTGGAAAAAGTATGTGAAACCATATATTTAATAACTGGTAGAACCAAAAGTTTCCTTCCTTTCCAGACTTGCACAACAGCAACAAGGAATTTTAGACCATTCCTCCCAACAAAACTTTTTCAGTTCATCAATATTTCTGAGATGTCTTGCATGAATGGCCCTCTTCCTATTATGTCACAGCATTTCATTTGGATTTAGGTCTGAAATCTGACTTGATCATTCCAAAACACACATTTTCTTCTTTTTAAACCGTTCTTTTGATTTACTCTTGTGTTTTGGATCATTTTCTTGTTGCATCATTCAACTTTTACTGAGCTTCAGGGGATGGACTGCTATGCTGACATTCTGCTGTAATTCGACTTCATTGTTCCCTCAATGATTGCAAGCAGTTTAGACCCCGAGGCAGCAAAGCAGAGCCAAACCATGATTCTCACTTCATCATGCTTCACAGTTGGGATGAGGTTTTGGTGTTGGTATGCAGTGGCCTCTTACTTCCAAACATAATGGTGTACATTTCTGCCAGAGTTCAACTTTTGTTTCATCTGTCCATAGAAACTTGTCCCAGAAGTGTTGTGGAACATCCAGGTGTTTTTTTTTTTGCAAAATTGAGAGATGCAGCAATATTTTTTTGGAGAGCAGTGGTTTCTTCTGCAGTCCCCTTCCATGAACACCATCCTTGTTCAGTATTTTTCTTATAGTGGACACAGGAACAGAGACTTTAGCAAGTTCTGGACATTTCTGCAGGTCTTTTGCTGTTACCCTTGGGTGGGTTCTTTTTCACCTGTTTCAGTATTCCACACTGTGCTCTTGGTGTGATTTTTGCAGCACCCTCAATCCCAAAGTGAGTAGCAAAAGTACTGAATTTCCTCCATTTGTAGACAATTTGTCTTACTGTGATTCATGAACACTCAGGTCTTTAAAAGTGCTTTTGTAGCCTTTTCCAGCTTCATGCATTTCTATAGAGCTTCTTGTAAGGTCCTTTGAGAGTTGTTTTGAACCATGCATAATGGACATAAAGAAAAGTGCAAACTCTGTCAGTAATCTGACTTTGTGTGTCTTTTTTATAGGGTAGGGCACCTCTACATCCCACACCTCCAATCTCATCTCATTGACTGGAACACCTGAGTCCAATAAACTTTTTGTAGAAGTCATTACCTGAGTGGTTCACATACTTTTTTGAACGTAGACTGTGAAAATTTTTCTTAAAACTTTATCAATATTTCAACCTGCCATGAATTCTGTTGGCCCTTTTGGATTATAAAGCCCCAATATTGACTGTTGTGGCATGGAATATGCTAGGTGTAGTGGGGCAGGGAGAGTCTTGACTTCAGCATAGTGTACTGGTGGGCACAGTGCATCCTAAGAGCTGCTTTACAAACTGTTCTATCTTAGCAAAATGACAGGTTCTAGGAGAACAAAACCAACAAACTAATACAGTAGGAGGTGAGTACAGCAATGGAATAAGAATGGCTGGATCGTGTGCTAGTGGACTAAGTGGGAAAAAGTACTGAGATGTAACGTGTCATTGATGCCACTCTGGAGAGTAGAACTCCACCTTATTAAGTTCTTAATATTTTAATATTCATATGTTAAAGTAATCAACCTACATTTAATAACATCAAAAATAACACGCTAATTTAAAATGAGTATAAAAAGGGACAATTGATTTTTTTTGTCAAGAAAAAACAATGGTGCAGTAAGCACTCTAAAACTTTTTTACTTGATTTTTAACTGGGCACAGCCAATGTATAAATGGTACTAATTACAATATTAATAATAAAACCATATTGCTGGCTGAGTGCAAATGAACCAAAAATGAACCATATTAAATCATACATATTTTTATAGATAAAAGAGAATAAATTCAAGAGAATATTGGTAGCTCAAATGGCTGAACAAGACGTTCAGCTAATCTCAAATGGTTGCCTGAATAATGGAAACACATATTTGTGTTTTTGAACAGTAAAATAACAGGATTGTAGACTGTGGACTCGGCACAGCTAAAAATTTTCTTCGATAATCATACGTACGCAGCACAGGCTGTAATTTTAGTGAGCAAGTCTGACGTTAAATAACATGCACAGCACTGATCAGTGAAGGCTCAAAATATCAAAATGTATGCATGTGAAATTGCAGTACATACCGTATAATACCTGGTAAGTTGTGGCCCCTGGAACTGACTGTAGAAGGCATTCATGCTCTTTCACACAGTTAAATATCCAGCAGTTGTTTTGTTCAGCTGTTTTTTGTTTGTAGACTATCATGTTGCAACTGATGCCTGAAAGAAAGCATTTATTCTTAAGAATTTCCTAAAATTATCACATATTTGAGAGTTCTTTGAGGATCCCTGCAGAAGCTAGAAACATAGACATTAAACATTAGACATAGAAACATAAAAATTAGAAATTTTGTATTTTTGAATATTTGAACCGGATAATTTAAAAAATCCTCTTTTAATGTAACTTCACATGACCCAGCAATGTGGTTAAATTGTATATTAGGTCTGAAAATACTTTTCCAGATTTCCATGCAATAGTTATTATTTGTAATTTTAACTTTTAAGTTGTTATTTGTAATTATTTTAGATTTTGAAGCTCTGGTCCTCAAAAGAAGTAATAAATGTCACCTGTATTTATGGAGCAACATTTTTGGAGACAGTCCTGCTGGGAATGACTCGCAAACACTCGCCAGGATTCCTCTCTGGCTTTTACAGTTGTGTTGCTCAGCTGTAGTGTGTGACACTTCTCCAGTTCAGAGGCAAATGTAGAACCCCACAGCAGCACCATGGCAAATAGAAGCCTTGCACAGGCTGTCTCAGTCCCGGGAACCACCAGAGCTCGTACCATATTGTTCTTCAGCTGATGTCCATCAAACTTCAGGCCCTTGCATTTAAAAAAGGAGTAGTAAGATGCAGTTACTTCTATGGATTTTTTTATTTATTTCTTTTTTTTAATCAGTCACCTATTTACACAGGGTGGACCAGGAGTGCCATGTAAAAAAAAAAACAAACAGCAATCTATTAATTGTTAAAAACTATTAAAAAAGACAACTAACGTCACATTGCCCAACGTAACTTTTTTAGTGGTGAACTTTACACCTGTAGTACAGAGGTGCGTCACAGAGAATAGGAAGCTTGGGAGTGCTGCCAACAAGTTCGTAATTTTGCTTTAAAAGACTTATTATTGACTGAACATAGTTGTGGATGTAGCCATCATGTGCTGTGCAGACTTCTTTTTGAGCCAGGGCTTGGTTCATTACTGCTAACAAACATTATCACATGATCACGTGGGCGACTGAAAATGCCCAATAAAAGTTCCACAGAGGTGGTTGAAATTTTGGTTACTGACCAATGAGGTTAAAAAAAATTAGGGACTAAAGAAAATGTTGCTTATACTCGCAAAAATGTGGTAATTTGCATTATTATCCTGGCGGTACCTTGAGTGGAAAACAGTTGGAAGAATAATTCAACAGTGTTCACAACCCACAGAACATACATTTCAGGCTGTTTTAAAATGTGGATCCTTCAAGTACAAGGTAGCACCTCTAACAATTATACTGTCTGCTGCCCCTGTATTAATCTACTGCCCCTCCCAAAATTTCTGCTTACAGCGAAAACATACTCAGATCCCTAGTACTGTACAAATTTTTCACAGTGTCCTAAAGACACAAGCCATGGAGCTGAAGAAAAAAATGTGGGTACTTGAGTTCTTTTGTTAGACTGAAATGGAAACTGGTCATTGCAACAGCATTTACAACCTGCAGAACTCTGACAGTAAAAAACTTTAAAGGAAAGGATCACTTTTCTGATGAACTTTGTTCTAGTTAATTTCCTTTCGTAGGATCTTAAATTTAGACTTCTGAGCTTGTTAAAGTGGATATGAAGATGTGTGAGAAAGGCTTGTACATACCGACTGCAGGTGAGGATGGCTGACAACAAATCACAGGTCCACAGTACAGTTCAAACTCTCCCTCTGTGTCATTTCAAGAAAGGACTTTGACTTTCTTTCCACGCCTCTTTTCCAGAGTTTTTATTACTTTTATTACTATTATTCTGATTGTGGGCATTGTAAAGCAATATTTTTTTAACATTAAACGTATTTGAACTAACATTTTAAATTACTCATAGATCAGTAAGTAAGTTCCAATATGTATTTCAGTAAGATGAAAAAAACTAGTTAAAATAAATTTGTTGTTGGCCAGTATAGTGGCATAGCAGGTAGTGGTCTTGCCTTGTAGCAACAAGTTCATATACAGCTTATTCTGGGTGGAGTTTGCATGTTCTCATGTCTGCGTAGGTTTCCTCACACTGTCCAAAGATTCCCTGTAAACTTCTCATAGTGTGTGTGAGTGAGTGTGTGTGGCCATTCAGTCATGAAGTTGCCTCCTTGCCTAATGTGCAGTGACCCAGGGACAGGTTCTGGACTGCCACAACTTTGACCAGGACAAATGGTTCTTGAAAATGAGTGAGTGGTAATGTGGTCCACAATTTAAATTTTTCAACGGAATGCTTTCGAATTTTTCAATTGAATTTTTTTCTTATAAAACCTTTTATTAGTATCCGTTAACATGGTCAGAGTGATACAGGGGGCAGTACTGGTGCAGATGGAGTTCAGATGCAGCTTCAAACCCCATTTTTTTGAGTTTGCGTCAAGTTTTTATGGATCATCCTGTCACCCCCCCCCCCCCACAAAACCCCCATTTCCTGTTCGATTCAAATTCTCCTCTAGATGGCAGTATTAGCCACAGCCTCAAGAGTCTCATTCACTTGTGCTTCACGAAAATATATTTAGTTGCAGTTTGGTGTTTTTATCACTAGATGTCATTGGTTAACGCTGGTTAAAAAACAACTATCTGTGTGACTTTTAATCACAGTGAGAAATTGTAACCTTTAATTGTACTATATTCTTGCTAACTAGTTTTTTCTGTATTTTGAGAAATTCTTACAGTTCAGCCATTTTTTCAATATGGTAAACATGCTTTATGTATCGCTACAGATACATAAACTTGCCACCAGTAAAATGCAGTATAGTGGTCTACTGTGGTACAGCAATCCTCAGCTAAATAGCATGCATTAAACTGTAATACAAAATAACTTCATATATTGTAATAAACTGTATTATACAGCAATCCTCTGGTATCCAGACTCTCACGATATGAATTTTTGCTAGTTTGGGAAAATACTTACACTGCCAGTCAAAAGTTTTTGAACATCCAGCATGTTAGCATTTTTGGTTACATTTCAACCAATGCACTCGTATATACAGTACTGTGCAAAAGTCTTAGGCACCTGTGGGAAAAATGCTATAAAGCGAAGATGGTTCCAAAAATAATGCCATGAATACTTATTAATCAATAAACTTTCTAAAAAGTGCAGTAGACAAAAAAACCCTCAATCGAATCAATATTTGGTGTGACCAACCTTTGCCTTTAAAACAGCATCAATTCTCGTATGCAAACTTGCATGCAGTTTAAGGTAGAGGTTGGTAGGTTCTTCCAAACATTTTGAGGAACTGGCCACAGTTCTTCTGCAGACTTTGACTGTCTCTGCGTGTCCTCCCAGACTGACTCGATCATGTTGAGATCAGGGCTCTGTGGGGACCATACCATCTGTTGCAGGATTCCTTCTTTTTGCTGGAGATAGTTCTGTATGACTGAGGTTGGGTGTTTGAGGTCATTCTCAGGCTGCAGAATGAATTGGGGCCAATCAGAAACCTCCCTGGTGGTAGATAAGAATCTACCTGTACTTCTCAACAGACATTGAAGTTGCATGCCTAAGACTTTTGCACAGTACTGTAAATACCCTAAAATTAGAAAATCTAATTTAGAAACATGTATATGTCCTGAGAAATGTTTGTGACTTTTTATTTTATTCAAATCAGTCAAGATCTAATTAAAAAAGGCCTAGGTTTTGGCCAGTGAAATTAGGCATCTATAACAGATAATATATATTTGTCTTCACCTTCATGATAGCACTACCTGTGTCTCTTACCTATATTGGCTTTATTAGTTTATGTTTCCTGCATCTGAGAGTTTGCCAGTTAATAAGTCCTGAGATACAAAGATTTATGCTTGTGGTGGAGCTCTCTAAAACAGTCAGCAGTCACAATGCGTGGTAAATGTCAGATCACATTAGAAAAAAAGACAAGCTGTTATTACTCTGAAAAATGAAAGATACTCTCACAGCAAACTGAAAAAAATAACTACACATTTCTCTGGGCACAGCAGCTTACACTATCAAAAGCCATCAAGAAACAGGGAACATCTCTGATCAAGAAAAGCCTGACAGACCTAGATCAACAACCAAATTAAATGACAAGCACATAAGGGTCACTCGCTTCTAACTGCACCAGATATCAAAGCACAACTGAATGAGTGCAAACAAAGTGTCGACTAGTTTTGGACAGAGAAGACTTCGGGAAGCAGGACTGAAGGGTTATGTAGCAGCTCAGAAACCTCTGTTAAGGCAACAAAACAGGCTAAAGACACTCGCTTGGGGTAAGAAACACAAGAATTGTGCTCGAGCAGAATGTATTGTAGACTGATGAATCCAACTTTTATGTTTTCAGTTCTTCACAGAGTGTCTAATGTACATTGAATGGCTTCTCAGTGTTTAAAGATGGAGGCTCTAAAGTTGACATGATGTTGACATAATTCTAGACCAAAGGAGCTACCACAGTATTCTTCAGTACCATGCCACACCCTCTGGTATGAGACTTATTGGGCAGCCTTTTGTGATGCAACAGGACAATGGTCCTAAGAATACTTCCACACTCAGTCAGAACTGTTTGAAGAAGAACGAAGAAGGAAAGTTGAAAGTGATGACATGGCCTGCCCAGTCACCTCACCTTAACCTCACTGAGCAGATGGACTGGATAGACAGGTCAAGGCCAACGAGTGCAGACCATTTGCAGCAGCATTGAACCTCTACTCAATAGAATTCCCATAGTTTGTTCTGCTGTGATTGCTGCAAAATGTGGTTTTTCTGATGAGTCTAAGCTTTAGCCTGTTTTTGATTACTTAGGTGATGTCTGTTATCTGTTTTATATTTTTCCAAAACTAATTGCCATTCTGTAACATTTTGCTTTATACAAAGCACTGATAAGCCCTTTAAAGTGTAATAAAATATACAAAACTCCAAATGTTCAAAAACTTTTGACTGCATATATCTGCATCCTGGTATCTGAATCCTGTATCCTGGTCTCCACAAAAAAAATCAAAATGTGAACAAAAATCAAAATAAATGTTGAAAATCAACAAATAAATACAGTAGAGTACTATACCATGTACTGAAATCAAAAGAGCTGAATGCTTTGTAATAAACTTTATTGTATACTAAATAAATTGCAAAAGGAGGTGCTTATGTGTGCATATGCCCACTTTTCTGCTAGTTTTGTTTTGTGTTGTGTCACCACTTTTACTGCACATTTTTAAAAATAAACCTTTAATATTTAAATGCTGATTTAAATGCGGGGTCCAATGGAAAAGACTTATTTTCATTCAGGCTCCCATTCTGAGCAAAGAGCAGCCTGAGATTATTTAGCTGCTTCTCCAATACCCTTGGCTAGGTCCTGCACAATATCTTTAACATTTCCCTCTTGACCAGTCTCCTTGTTATGCCCCCACCGCGTTGGCCACATCCTGCATTTCTGCATCTTTCACCTCTCTTGGCATCTCTTTTTCAGCTGATAAGACCATCGATTCTTTCTCTTGGCATCACTCTAGACTGAGTCGCCTTCCAATCATCACCTGGTTCTCTTCTACTTAGCCACAACAAGCAACTTCCACCATCAGTAGCATCTTCCACCTTAAATGAAAGAATGAAAAGACACAGACCCAGACACAGACACAAACCCCACAGCTCATTTTCCACCATATTTGTAGCTGGTGCTCCTGTAGACCACACTCTCACACCACTGCTCATTGCCTCCTAAGAAGCCATTCTGCCCTCTTTATCACCCTGCACTCTACAACTATATTGGTCTGCATGGACCAACTTCCACATGCTCTTCTCTATAACTTTTCCCAACTACCACATCATTATCGTATCTTCCTTTGTCAATTTTCTCAGTTAGTATAAGAACTTTGCCACTATTAAAACCTATCTCAGCAGGCTGCACTTCTTCAAACTGGTAACCAATGAAAATACTTTCAGAAATCCACAACTCTCACTGCTGTTAAAAGGTTTACATGGCATATAAACTGACGTCCTGCAACTTAATAGACAATCCATCACCACAGAAATCTTCTGCTCTTGTCTTTGTCACATCTGTTCTAGCTATGGTTCTTCTGTAATCGATATCATGCTCAAACCCATGTTTACCCTCGCATTCTGTGGTTTTCTGTGTGCCTCTGATTTCACCTTACCTTACCTGTTACGAACCAGCAGTCCACTGTCGCCTATCTGACATATTCATCATAGACGACTCCTTCATCAGTTTCCATCTTAAATGCAATAAAACAGACCACACCATAAGGTATTTTCAACTATGATCTGCCCAAATCCTCCGCTGATACATAACCTTTAAAATTATTCTCTCTGTGCCACTTTCCAAACCATTGTTCACCAATGAACACAGTACTGTAACAACTTGCCACTGGTTTACAACACACCTTCAGTCAGTTCACACTATCATGAACTTATAACTCAGTCTCTTTAAAACCAGTTTCTTCATCACAACTGTCCACAGATATGGGGGTTCAACAACCTCGCTCAGCTGGCTCTAAGCTCAGATGGACAATATACCAAGTACCACGTTCTATGCACCACAGTCCAATACCTTAAAATCCTTAAGAGAAGTAATACAGAAGAAATGAAATTTCAGGGGTGAGGTATTGGACTGGAACACGACCACTAATCCATTATGATATTGCTATAAATAAAACTTCACAGACCCACCCTTCCCCTTTTTGAAGCTCATGTGCCTTGCATCCAACCACTGCCCCATCTCATCCCTCATCTGGGATGTCCCTGGAAACATCTTATGGAGATGCACTGGGAAAAGGTAGATTTTTTGAGCTTGATGTTTTGCTCCTGGATGCCCTGGGAGGTCCAGGCTGGGAAAACATCTTTACATATAGCTGACCGTTCCTGATCACTGAAAGACGCATCAAGGCCCCGTTCCTATGTTTTCCTCAAGACATTCTAGGAGTTATTGCCAGCACTTATTAAAAAAGAATAAATAGAGATATCAAGCCTTTGGAATTGTTTACTACAATAACTATTTCTCTACCTCAGTTAGTTCTGCCCAAATTCTGCTCTCTTTGTCTGAGGTTGTAATAAAACGAATCAGTTGTAGATATTTAAAGAAGTCTGTACTGTGTTGCCAAATTTAATTCTTAGATGAAAAACTAACCATTGCATTTTCTGAACATAAATGCAACTGGACAGATCTCTGAGATCAGGAGTGATGAAAACTTCTAAATACGTGAATCCAAAGTTTTTTAGTTTAAAGGGAGAAAAACTATTAGATACAAGAGGAAAATTCAGTTGGATGACAGACTGATAAAGGTAAAGAGAACAGGCTTTGGAAAGAAATGAATGAAGCAGAGAAACCAATCATTATAATGACCAATTCCAAAGGCTTGATTTCTGCATTTTACAACCCCAAGTTGGAAAAAGTTGGGACAGTATGGAAAATGCAAATAAAAACAGAAAACAGTGATTTCAAAATTCTCTTTGACTTGTAATCCATCACATCATTATTTTCTTTTTTTTGCTAATTATTGGCCCTAACTTTCACTATCCCAACTTTTGTTGCAGGCCCTTAACAGCAAGAATGGTTGTATATTTACAGAAAAATTAAATTGACCGGACTAAACATTAAATATCTTGTCTTTATACTGTTTGTGATGGATTACAAGTAGTAACTCTATGATTCTTCAAGAAACCTTGACAAGTCTTTTATCGATCATGAATGGTAAAAAAAAAATTGCCAGCCTGCACCTCCCTAGGCATTCAAAACTTCAAGTTCATCCACAGGATCTACCTTTCTGCAGTACATCTCCATAGGATGTTTCCAGGAAAATCACAGATTTGTTTTAAGTACAAATCTGTTCCTGTCACTTTGATCTTTGATACACTTATTCTGGGACTGTAATAAGATATATGGTTATTGAAAAGAAGTTCACTCAACCATTTAAAAGGCCTTCATTATGAAGCGTGATCTGTCACCTTAATTTTCTCCCATTTTGAAAAGTTAATATTTGAGCTGCATGATAATTCAATTTGTTGTCTTTTGCTAGGAAAATTAACTGAACTAAGGATGATAAGTGGGTGGCATTGTAGTGCAAAGGATAGTTTCGCAGAACCTGGGCTGTTCAGTTGTAGGTTTAAATACAGCTCAGTCTGTGTGGAGTTTGTATGTTCTCCCCATGTATGTGTGGGTTTCCTCTGGGTGCTCTGGTTTCCTCCCACTATCCAAAAACAGGCTTTTCCTTTTACTGTATCCGAGTATAACAATAACAATCATTAATCATCTAAGGATGTTATTTGTAAGGAAGTCACTAACTAAAATCAGGCCTCCGTGTGCTATTGTACCAGGGGCGTAACAGCAGGCAGAACTGGGTGGACAAGATGAGATTTGTGTGTCCTGGCATGAACGGAACGTTCCTGAGAGTTCATCGAGGGTATTTTCCATTGTAAATAGTGTATATGCATGCCATCCAGTCCCTTGCAGCAAAAAGAGGCTCTTTCTCTGCTCCAGGTAACCCCCATCCGGTTCTGAAATGGATGCCCATGAGTGGTATGGCAACTAACAGTCCGGTAATTTCTGAAGTATTATCAAGTTTATTTTTGTTGCAACTCAGATGTTCACCAATTACACAGTGAAAAGTCAACACTTGACAGGATCTGAAAGTTGTAGCAGTCACACACCCGTGTAACGTGATCCCTGCCTTTTCAGCAAGTTCTCAGTCCTTGGAATGGCCCACCTACCTCGTGTTTTGAGTTTTCTCAAATGTTCCTGCTGAATGGCAGGGCATGTTTGCTCTGCCAACTAGAGTGAACTGTCATTTTGAGGTAAAACTCGACTAGTCACCTGCACCTTTGACACTGGATGAAAGCCTGGCACCTGCACCAGCCTTAAACATTCAGAGCCATGTTGCCAGGCAAAGATTATCAAAAATACATAAAGAATACTTGGAAATTTCAAGAGTGAATATGGAGACCTTGCAGAAGACAGATTTCTTGAGGTTGTCAAAGCCCCTTAATGCTCTAGGTCTCCCTGGTAATTTAAAAGTTCATGGCCCCATCCATACACAGCTAATCTTATTGTCTGCCAGCAGA
Organism: Arapaima gigas; assembly: GCA_900497675.1. Lineage (NCBI taxonomy): Eukaryota > Metazoa > Chordata > Actinopteri > Osteoglossiformes > Osteoglossidae > Arapaima > Arapaima gigas. The sequence goes on along the minus strand of UFQX01000197.1, from coordinate 445,342 downwards.
ACAAGCCAAAGACAATCAAAAGTACTGCCAAAGGATAACTCAATCCACTTTACCTCAGTGAGGATCTGGCTTTAAACAGTGCTCTGTTATTCACTACTTGTTAAGGCCATCTTATGTAAGAAACAGAGGCCAAACTGTAGTAGAAAAACCTTCTCCCCTTTCTTGTCAGATGAAACTATCATGCAGTGCATTCCACTTAACACGTCTCTGATTCACTGCAGTGCTGAGCAAAAAAATGGCTGTATTTGCAACAGAGATTTTGTAAGTAATTTGTTAAGCAAATTAAACATTTTTGTAGTGACTAGGTACAGTCTTTCGTTCATTGGCTGGATTTAAGTCCACCACTCACTGAGGAAACCACAGAAGTGGGTCTGGTGACTGCACCTAAGGCAGAGCTATAAGATATTTTTTTTCCAGAAAACTGCATATTTTGACATATCAAAAATGCATTGTCACTGGGAGAGAATCATGAAAATGAAAATATACCACAAATGATATAGTATTTTTTCTTGTTCTTGGAGCCATGCAAGGTCCAGAGAAACACATTCTATTATAATTTGTGTAGTTCCTCACCAGTGGCCTGCAGACAAGAGTCATTACTGCTAGAACAATAGAAATCCTGAGTGAAAACTTCTGCCAGATACAACAAGTTTTCTTCTTTTGTGCTAAATATTTTGCAAAAGCCTGGACTTGATGCTGCTTTGTTTGAAAACATGGGTGTGTGGGGTTTTGAACCCACAGTGATATGACATTTAAGCGATAGTTTCCTTTTGTCCTAAATAACTAGCCAGGTAGAGTTTTTCAGAAAGCTCTGATCAGTAGTACGAACACGTGAAATGTCTGCTGGTTCCTGCTCTTTTACTGCCAGTTTGAAAATGATGTAATCTATTCTGATTCATCACAACTGTTCTCAACTTTTCCTTTCATGGCTGGTATGGAATTCCACTGTGCCTTGCCAGGGAAAGGCATGCTGTGGCTTTTAGCTGGGGCAAAAGATGTACAAAGGAAATACTTGTTTGGTAGGAAAAGTGGAGAGGTGGGTCATTTACTTCATGGGATTTCAGGCCATCGCAATCAAATTGCAGGATCTTTGGCCAGAGCAAATGAACAAAATCCAACTTCTTCTAAATTAATTTAAAATAATTGCTGGTCTTGTTCTTTGATGTTATTTATTTTTGCCATGATTTGAATGATTTGACCATTCTGTTAGCATCTCAGACTTTATTAAGACATTACAGGCTTTCATACGCGGTTTTTCCGAAATATTTTCTTACTTCATTACAAGAAAGAGCTTTTTAGTAATATTGCTTTTTCCAATAAGTAATTTGCAAACAGCTAATTTTGCTATGGGTCATTTTCTCACTTGAAAATCAACGTGTTGAAAAGTTATACACGTCATCCAAAAACAGGCTGTTGTAGAAACTAAGACTTGAGCTCAATTTGAACAACCTCATTAGTTCACTAAGAAAAAATCGTTTTGAAAATGATAACAAAGGATAATACTAAGTAATACTATTTGTGACTTACTGAACATCTAGAAAGGTAAATTCAGTCCACCAGCATTAAGCCTGTAACGTCATGTTAAGTCAAAGAAATATTGCAGTACGTTTACACATGTTTAGGATAATAACATCAGTTTTAATGCTGGTGAAGTAATACACCTAAACCCCGCTATTCAAGCTCCAGGTTTCTGAGTTCCTGATATAATGAATGGTTTGTATCAATACCCCAATAGATATCTGAGTGGAGAAGTCCTGACTTAATGAATTCTGTCTGAGCAAAGTTGATGCATATCAGAAAAAAATCAAGATTGGTGCAAGTATGAATATGATGCTATGTGACTCCACTGTGCTCAAAATCTGTGTTTACAGTCTTTGCTTCATGTGGCTCAAGTTCAAAAGTAGTTTGTGCTTTGTCATTTCGGCCACTTCTATTCAGTCGGTTAATAACCCAATAACAGTTCATTATAGTAAAAGTCCATGACAATAAGTACATTTTATGAATTTTCCTATTTTATGTTGTTTTAATTTCTTAATTTTTACATAACTTCAAGTATTAAATGTTTGTTGCTATTACTACTAATACGGAAAGAAATGTAACTTTTGATACTAAATAAAAAATTAACTGCATATAAACAGACAAATCTTAATTACCTCTAACTTTTTGGTAACGAAGAAATTATTATGCAAAATGCTCTTTATCACACTGAAATAGCTATTTCACAGGATTACATATATTTTGGAGGAATTAATTATGTTTCTGGAATGAGCCCAGAATGAAGCATAATTTTTCACATAAGAAATGAAGGAAATTGCTTCTTGATATTCACGTTTGCAGTATTCAGGCAATTTCTTAGAACCAATTACACTTGGATACTTCGATATAGGTGTATAGTTATATCTGAAGAGAAAAGAAAGAAGTTAATAAATGTTATTGCTATAATTGTCAAAAAAGACATCTCAGTTAAACAATTCATAAACATTATTAGGCAAAGCATTCATTTTTAGAAATATAGTTTATATATCCTTGTTAAATTGTCTTTTGGGGTTATATGGTTTGTAATTTTTTCCAGCAGTTAAAAAGTATGAAATCATCACACTACACATTTTATTTAATTACCTGTGACAAACAGTCGGGAGAATTAGGTAATAATTTTGGTTTTCAGCTGACCTACATTAGTCAGCTTCAAACTGTGCATTAGTGGAATCCTAATGGTGTGAAGACTTCAAAGATAAGGGAGTAAATAGCAATTATGTCAGTAGTGGTGTCCATTGCTGTACTTTGTTCCTTACCAGTTACTGTACCAAAAATGTATAACATTGCAGCTGCTGGTGGCACCCAGGTCAAGCACTACCACAGATTGAAATCTTTGTGCTGTTGTATCCTGCTGTTTCACCTCCTCCATTCTGTTTTAATTTGTCCGTAGGCTTCAGGAACTGCCAGTCTGCTGTAAAGGAGGCCAACTTCATTTGAGCCTATGCCTTCCATCTGTGGCTTCAACCTTCTGGCCCTTTCCGAAACATGGATCAACCCTTGTAATGCCACACCTGCAGTGCTCTCTACCAACTATTTCTTCTCCCACACTTGGCACATGGCTGATCATCTCTCTCCACTGTACTTGATTCTGTCTCCACCATCCTGATTTTTCCTACTTTGAATTACACTCTAGTGCTGTCTCTGTTATGCCCCAGCTGCACTCTTAATGGTTGCACTCTGTTGCCTTCCTGGCCACCCTAGCTGCTTCCTAAAAGACATTGATATTCTACTGAGTTCCCTCCCAATAGACAACACTCCACGGATCCTTCTGGTTGGTTTCAATTTGCATCTTGACAAAATTCATGCAGCTAGTCTTTTGAGACTACTGTAATCTTTAAACCTTTCATTGTCTTACTTTTCTGTTCATGCTTCTGATCATTCCTTCCTTCTCACTCACTACTCAGGAATTTGCTTCATTCAAGGTCAGCAATTCAATCTAATCAGAGACAGCTTCTTGTCATCCACTTCTTAGAACTTCAAACAAAGGTTAAACTCTGGGGTTTTGACCCTCATCATATAGTAAAATGTCTAACTTTCTGCTCTCACATAAATCTACTGGCTGTTCCCTTGATCCTATTCCTTCTCTTCTCCAACAGACAATTTACCTTTAACTTATTTCTTCTGTGTCTTTCATCATTATTTTCTTGTTCTCATCTGGATGCTGCCCTTTACCTTTTAAACTGGCCACATCCTATGTTAAACAAACTCTCACTGGACCCAAACTCAGTCCAAAATTGTAGGGTAGTGTCTCTTTTCCCTTGGAAAAACTATGGAGTTTGCAGCCTGTGACCTGTATTTCTTGCCAAGAATAAGCTCCTTGACAGTTATTACTCTGAACTTAACATCATCCAATCAAGACTGCCTTCCCTTTAGTGTCAGAAGCTCTCAGATTAGTCCTTTTCCTCATTTTCCTTTGACTCACCAGATCCTGGTTTCCTCTTTGTGACAACATAGAAATAAAAGAGCAGAATTGAAATGGTTTAAGGTCACCCATTGGTTAGATTTTCCCAGGTGGTTTTGCATGGCTCTTGTCTTCACTTCAGTGTCTCTCAACTAGTCACCTCTTCCCTTGGCTCTGTTATTGCCTCTCACAAGTTCTAGCACTGCTACACTAGTAATACCAGTTTCTTTTCTTGCCTATCAGTAATCTCCGCTTGGGTAATAGATCACTATCTTATAGCTCAGTTTAAGAAACAGGACTGTCAATAGACAATATGGAGGACAGGTAAGTCTAAGTAGGGTGATTTACTTATAACTGTGCTCTGAAACTGTAACAGCAAACTTGACTTTCCTAACTTTGTTTGCACTGCCATGCTGTTTTCTGAAAACAAAATGTGCAAAAAACTCTCAGATCGTGCTGCTCATGATAAAATGATCAAGTTGTTCCTGTGTTAATTTGCATGCATATTCTTTGCAAATAACCTGCAAAATTGCCAATGACCCTCAGCTTTAATTGTCTGCAAGTTCACACTAATTTGCCACTATCATAGTAAATTTGGACCTAAATTGCTAACTGAAACCTTAGCAGTGTTCGAGTTATGGGTTTTTTCAAGGTTTGAAAAGCAATCCATAGTAAAACAAGGTGTTTTATTTTGTCAACAGAAGTCACCAGAGCAAAGCAAGATGTTTTCCTCCTTGATTCTTGGCTCTGACCCTTGTAATCTTTACATGTTTGTTGTGTTTGGCAGCAATGTAGTACTAATTCTGGATGACTTCCAGATACTGATGACCACTAAGGCTGGAACCATGGCCCATTTCTGTCTTGAAAATCTGAGTCTTTTCCTGAAAGGATTCTTTCTCTAACTTGTTTAATGTTTGGCATCCTCTGCCCAAGTCTATTGGCTCCTCCCACAACCACCTTTTTGGCCTATATATGGGCATTGCACATGGTATCACCCCACCCCCATACAGACTGGGGATAAAGTTAAATGTCGTACATTTTGGGAATATTTTTTTCTTTTTTCCTATTTGCCAGTCCAAATTCCATCATTACTTATAAATTCTGATAAATATTTAGTTTAAAGCATTGCTCCAAAGCAGGAGGGATAATGGTTCACACTTGTGCCTCTTAATGTTTCTGGGGTACAAGCTTATTTGTGTGAAATGAATAGGCCTAGACCTCATAATGTAGGTGGAATCCCTATAAAATTTGCTTAATGATGTTGCCTTCTTTGTATTCACAAAAGTGTGATCCATAAAAATGTCCTCTTGTGCCCCTCAGACAGGAACATAGTTTGCATATTTAAGCTTAAAGGGAAAGCATTATCGAAATGGATATATAAAACTGGCCAATTTGGCATAGTTAGACCATGGTGGCACTTGCCAAGCTGTTGAGTCCAGATTAGCAGGAGCATTCTGGTGCAGGTGGACCCAGGAAAGACACCGCTCTATGTCAGGGTAACACATTAATGCAGTGTCCGCACTCAGGGTCAGTCTTCGCCATCAAACCTTACCTCCACCACTCCACTGAACTAGGTAATTTATTTTAATTACCGCGTTAAACAAACTCCGGCATTTTCCTCTGACTGCTTCTTTTCAACTCGTCTCCTTTACAGTGAGCAGGCCTCATGCTTAAAAGTTACAGATTATATCATGTCTGCAGTGTGTTTGTGGTAATTAATTCAGATGCTGGGTGGGATTTTACTCTGAGGAAACATTTCTAAAATGGTCTTTCTGCATTCTAAAAAATACTGTTGATATAATACTGACGAGTGAGCCTCCATTAGAGGTTTGCTCCCTGAGCAGAGCCCAACAGTGCTCGACAAAGTATCAAGATTCAGGCCAGGTTTGGGTTGGTTTTCCAGTAAGTGAGAATTAATTGTTATTATTTTATGTCTAAAATTTATGAGAAGACATTATTAACTCATTTTGTATGCTTTCATGCTTTTTCACCTGTCTCACTCTCATCCGCATGCAACAAAGTCAAAACAGATGACTCTTTTCAATACCAAAAATAAAACAAATATTGACAAAGGGTGAGCTACTCAAAATACCAAATGAGTTGGGGCCAAATGAGTTTGCTATCGAAACATTATGACCCAGTGGCAACAACAGATAAAAAAGTTTCCTGGTCACATACAGTGTATAGGATGCAATGCTATTTTGACTTATGAAAGCAAAAGCAAAAGAACTGGCACATCTTCTGCAACACATGGACTGTGGATGTAGCCATTCCAAAGAAAGCTTCCTTGCACCAGTTAAGTCAGTCTCAGCTATTGTGAAATCTCAGGATTTAGACAAGTTTATTGTTCTTTTGTTGAGATATTAAGCCCTTTCAAGTGACTGCAGGGAAATATGTCATGAGCCTAGCACAGGGACCAATAAATGTGGGAGCTAGCCATGTTCACGTTGCAGCTGAAAATATGCTATAGGGCCCTTCTACTATCTCTTGGAAATGTAAGGAGATTGCAGCCATGAAGAAGCAGGCATTTGTCTATCTATCAACTCAGGTACCCAGAAGCAGAGCAAAAAAACTGTAAAACCACATCAATGACAATGCATCTCCTTGTGTGCACGAGTTTCCTTGCTCTGAAAGGAGTACCTCATTTCACACAATTTTGGATTTGGCTTTCAAATTTGGCAGCTTCATTTGGGTGTTTTTGGGTTTCCAGCTCTCAGGTACAGGCTTCAATTTCATCCCCATACAGACCTCTAGCATCCTGTTTTACACTGGCCTTTGATGGATTGGCATCCTATCCAAGGTATAGTCTCCTAGCCTGGTAGCAGTGATTCTGGGATATGCTCTGGACTGCTGCAACCTGGACCACTACCAGTGTGTAACAATGATGAATGGATAGATGGCTGGATGATCTCTGCATGTATATAAAGTCTCAAAGTTCACTGGATCTTTTGCACTCATGTCCCACCCTTTATTTTCATTTCTCCAAAGGATTCAAACTAAAGTAGTCCAAAGAAAGGCTTATAAATATACTTCACAAAGACAGCACTTACATCAAGCAGAACTGGTTACCCGTTTTACATTTATGAATAGGTGCCATGGAACACATCTGACACGGTATGGTGTTTGATTAGATGCCTTCAAGCCTTCCTGTCTCTGAATACAATGCCTTTTCCAGCTATGTTTGCATGGTCACATGTGCATGTTGCTGCAGACCTCTGGGATTCTTTGTGCTTCAGATCACAAAATGTAGCCACTTTGTCAGTCTGTCTGGTTGACAAGCTCACATGTGGCAAAAGAACCATATGCTGATCCTGCCAGTGGAGTTATCAGAATGCTGTTTCTTGTTGCATTAATCATACATGTTTTTGTGAGTGAGCTAGATGCCTCAGCCATGGTAAATGTGAATGTTGTTATTGTTTGTGGCTTGGCCAGGACCCCTCCAAACAAACAAGTAAACACCACAAACCTCAGTGAACTCAGGTCACCACCACCTGCTTAGATTGTGGTGATGCTGCAAAGCCAAATGTATGTGATTTTTTTCAAATGTTGTAACTGTGGTAAGCTATTTACCTTCCTACAGGATCATTTGCACTTTTGTTTAAAATATGCTACAGAAAAAGGTACAAAAATCTCTCTGGAAAAAAACCAGCAAGGGATGGATATAATGTCTATTTTTTATTAAGTTTTCAATTGAAATGCAAATAAAACAAAGTTTAAATAGAAATTAGGGAAGTCAAACTACACATAGCTCTACAAAAGCAGTTCCATGCAATCCCAGTTCCAAATTATTTTTTATAGTTCATAAATGTGGCCTATTAAAATAACACAAAAACATTGCTAGTAGTCTTTGGGGTTTCAAAAAATCAGAATGTGGCAACATACACAGTCCTTCTTAAATTTTGTTTGCATGTAGACACTTCATCCCTACATTACAGACAGTACAGGGTCTGTGGGCATAAACACAGGGTGGTTTTGAATAATGCCAAACCCAGACTTCCACCAGTTCTTTTATTTGAGTCCTAGAGAACTCACTCCTCAAATGTAACACTGCTTTGAGGTTATTTTAAAGTTGTGTGACATGAACCGTTCACCACCTCATGGATTATTTAAACCTGCCATTTTCAAGTTGTAAGAAATTATATCCTGTCCAAAGTGGTAATGTGAGACTTGGCATTTCATTTGAGCATTTCATTTTTCTCTTCATCACTTACAAAAAATGTAACTTTTAATAAAATACTTATATCACTGCAGTTAGAGTAAGGCAGGTTAAATTTCCAGGAGGGAATGCTCATTTTCATGAGATTATAATAAAGTGTTTGCATTTCAAGGTGAATTATTCTATCCATTCTAATAGGTTTTTAAGTATAAAATGTCAGTAGGGGCTCAAAAATGTATCAACACCATCAGTGTTGACATAAAAAACTTGTTAATCCATGATTTGTGGCCAGATTTTCTCTTAATTTTAGCCTTCAGTTAACAAAACCTAAGCATTGCCTATAGCAGAGCATATCATCTCCCAAGCTCCATGTAATGGAGCTCAATATAGATATGATTATGATAAAAACACCTACAGAGGTCCTTCAGCTTCCCACCCCTACAGTCCACCAGCTTGGACCTCAGGGTAATGTACAGTTGCAAGAAAACGTGAACCCCTTGCCAGTACCTGGTTTTCTGTTCTAATTATTCATAAAATGTGGTCTGATCTTCATCTGAGTCATAGTAGTAGACAAACACAAGCTGCCTAAATTAACATCACACAAACAAATGTTCTTCTTATGTCTTTATTGAACACATAGTTTAATCATTCACAATCCAGGCTGGAAAAAGTTTGCAAACCCATATATTTAATAACTGGTAGAGCCTTCTATAGCAGCAATAACCGGCAGCATACATTTCCAGTAGCTGCTGATCAGTCTTGCACAACATTGAGGAGGAATCAGTATTTCTGGGATACCTTGCATAAACAGTCCTCTTCAGGTCATGTCACAGCATCTAAGTTACGTTGGGGTCTGGACCCTGACTTGGCTATTCCAAAACATGAATTTTCTTCTAGAAGAGCAGACTATGTCAATAGCCTGACTTTGCGTGTCTTTTTTATAGGACAGGGCATTTCGACACCCTGCACCTCCAATCTCATCTCATTGACTGGAACATCTGACTCCAATCAGGTTTTGTAGAAGACATTACCCTGGAGGTTCACATACTTTTTGGTGGTGTATTCAGTATTGACAAGTAGAAATACAATTACTAATTTGTCATTACATTGAGTAACTTGTGTTTGTCTCTATCATTGTGATATAGATGATGACTAGAGCACATTTTATGTGTAATTAATGCAAAGATACAGGTAATTACAAAGGATTCACAAACCTTTTCTTGCAATTGTATGTTGGGAAGAAGGGTAGCAAGCTGAAGGACTTCTGTAGGTGTTTTGCTACAACCCCTCCCACTTTTGAGCACTCACTCCCTCAACTCTCTTGAACTGCCCTCTCACTACAGCTCCCCCCCAGAACCACACATACACAATCACTCCAACCCCTTCAGCTGAGAACACCATCATCACCCCCTAATCCACCTCTGATCTGTACCAAGTCTACTCTTGGAATCTCTGAACCCAGGCTTCTCATATCACAACCACTAGGGACCCAGAACTGGTTTGAAGCTTTAAATATCTTGCTTGCTTGCAAGCTTAAATAGGTGCTTGCAATTTGGTTATTTATTTATTAGCGAAATAAAATTCCCAAACAACTGACCATCTGCTGTTACTGTTAAACATCTGCCTAGAGCCAGGGTGTCAGATCAAGGTCAATTTATGTAAAAATGAAGTTTCTACTCTACTTGTTTACATTGGTGCTAATAAGAATCAAGAATGAAAAATCATTTGTTGTCAAACACCTTTATACAGCAGGTATAAGAGAGAGTATAAACTGAAGGTCCTGGGGTCCTCAGTACACAGAACAGGGGGAAAGAAAATTTAAAAAATGACTAACACAAAGATATAATACAAATATAGATAGATAAATACACTGTATAGATAAATTAAAGAAATAAATACAATAATATAGAGATATATAGAAGTACAAACATGCCCATATACCTGTGTATGCATACATACATACATACATACATACACAGATATGCTGGATGTCGGGGGTTATGGGCAGTGGTGGCGGTGATCAGGTCTGACCTGAGACAATGGCATTCAGCAGCCTGACAGCCGTTGGTAGAAAGCTGTTCCTGAACCTAGTGGTTTTGGTGCTCAGGCTGTGATACCAGCAATCACAGGTCTTTCATATCACTGTGTACTAAAGCAATGAAAAGTGTAAGAGTTTGTTGGTCTCTGGGCCAAGAATTTATTGAGGAGATGTAGATTATAGCAGAATGTATCCCTTAGAGACCTGATATGCTGCTACACAATGGTGTCTGTTCCAAATGGAGGGAATCCTCAGTCCTCTGCCAGAATATTGGAATGATACTGTCAGGATGAGAGTTCTAATCACCATCTGGACTGCAGCCTGATAACCTCCATTAAGAATGATTCATGCTGTTTTCCCTTGGTGCTGCCTGCTACCCGGCCCACAACCTCCTTATGTTGGTAATCATTTTCAGGTTATTCAAATACTGAGATCGTGGTGTAATAAAGCCAGTAAAGTTAACTGCACCATCATTGCAGAACTGGTAAGTAAGCATGTTACCCTTCTGGTTCTCAGGGACTCACCAGTGTGGAGTTTTATGCATGCAGGAAAGTCTTCTTGTGCACACTGGATGCTCTACTTGGTCATCTTGTCTCTCAATCAATTAATATGAGATCATCATGTGATCTGTTTTGATCTCTGCTTGTCTCCTGCAACCCCCAGTAACCAAATCTTTATGATTTTTAAATCATTAAAATACCGCTCAGTTTATTGCAACTGATGCCTCAGAGTGTCACTTGTGTCATGGTTCTTCCATGAATGTGTTTGCTGATGACCACCATGCTGTAGTAAGGCAAACTCTTGAAGACCCTTGAAGACCCTGTTGAAGACTATTGTGCTTCTTAAATGCTCCCCCTACTTTAATGAATCAAAATTACAAATGTTACGAGTGGAGATAAACAACCTCTCTAGCACATTATTGCAGTTGGTCTGTCTCTGTTTAGCAACTTTAGACTGATTTCTAATCTCCCATTCATCTTCAAAGCAAATTATGTTGCAGAGCAGCTTGTCTCAAACCCAACTGCACATAATCTGTTCAACAATTTCAGTCTGATTTTTGGTCACATTACAAGACTGAAACTTCCCTAGTCAGTCACTAATGAGGTCTTGCTGTCAGCCAGTGCAGGGTTACTCATTGTCATGTATCTCATGGCATCCACTTCCACAGGTTGAAGGCATGCCTGGACCTTTCTGATACTGTGTTCAAGTGGTTCAAGTCCTACATCACTAACAGATTGCAATACATGTATGTAACACAGCTAAGTGCTCTAAAACATGATGAGTTGAAATGCAGGGATGGGTACGTGAGGGTTTTTTTGTGGTGCTGAGTGACTGAACAGAAAGGTGGTTTGGTGGAGATCACAGGGAAGGTAGGGTAATCTTCATCTTGGGAAGGGATGGCTTGGGATCAGGCAGGTTTCTGGGTTGTTTCCTTGCTCTGTGATTGTGGCACTGGGCAAAAGCTTTCTACTCACTCTCCTTGCCCCCTACTAGAAGGGAAGTATCATTTAAAAAAGGGTTTAATAGGTAATTGGGGGGTGTTTATTACCTGACCCCCCCCCCCCCCTTGAACAGCAACAAAGACATTTATATGGCTGTGACCCCTATAAAAGATACATTTGGTGCAGACTGTGTGACATAAACATTGTGCCCTGATCTGTGAAGATCTCCTTTGGAATCCCCATATGGGAGAATATGCAAAACAGTGCCTCAGCAACGACTTTAGCCGAAATAGTGTGTAGCAGCGCTGCTTCTGGGTATTGTGTAGCATAATCCACCATAAGATGAGCAAAATGATACCAGTGCATACTGCAGTCTCATGGCCTAATGAGCAGCAGAGGCCATGACAGTGCCAATGCTTTAAACAGTGAACTCAGCTTTTGAAAGAAGGGGCACTCAGCACACCATAGGCAGATGTCTCCACAGGTCCTGGTAAAAAGAATCAGGTCATTAAACAATGTATGGTTTTCTCCCCATGGTGGCCTGCCTAAAAAAGCATTTTCTGAAGACTCTAGTGAACCTTCTCATGTGTATTGGAGTCCTGGCATACTTGGTGTAATTTGTCTTTAAGGATCCAAAAATATGGGTGACTGGCTGCCCATCAAACAAGACACCATCAGTTTTTATTACCTGCTCCTAGGGAGTACAGAGCATATCATCTCCCAAGTGTTCCAGGTGGTAGTGGATTTCAAGAGGGTAAAGGGTTCAGTGGGGCAACTGAGAATTGATGGAGTTGATGTGGCAATAGTGGGGATGTAACATCTGGGGGGTTCACTTGGACAAGGGTCTGGAGTGAACAGGCAATATTGAAACCCTGTGACAAAGGAAAGAGTCACTGCCACTTTCTGATGATGCTAGGGTTCTCTTTAGGATGTGAATCTTTGTTGCAGATGATCTACTGCAATGTGTTTTCCAGTTGAATACCGGGGGAGTAGCATTACCACATGTAATGTCGAGAGACTAGAGTTAATCAAGAAGGCTGGTTCAGTCCTAGTAATGAGCTGGACTCCCTGGAGGAAATCTCACAAAAACATACACTAAATAAGCTTTAGTCCATCATGAGCAATTCACACCCTTTACATGTCTCCTTGGTTAAACCTTCAGCAACAGGTTGGTCCAGTTGCAGTGTTCCGAGGAGTGCTACCAGAGGCCTTTCCTCCACACTGTGCCCTCATGCTGCCAAGGTGATGACCTTGTAATCCTGCAGCACCAAAAGAATTAAGCAAAACAAACTCTAAATTTATGAGTTTGTGACCCTCAAACCAGTTGTCACAGCCTGCAAGGTAGGACTTAAACATTAACTGAAGTTGACTACTGTTCTTACTAGGAGGGTGGTCCAATTTAAGGATGGCCCACAGTTCATTAGTTATTTTAGGTCACTGGATGGGCTCTGCTATGATAATCCTGTCTGTTTTGAGCCCAGTGGGTCCTGCATGGCTTTGACTACTTGAAACTTTAAAAGCCAGAACTGTTTATCAAACTATCATTTTGTGTTTTCTATGCTGAAATAATTTACTTAAGTCCCTATATAAGACAATTTGAACATTGCTTTCTGTGTGAGCACCTCAGAACTCTTCCAATCCTCATCCTTGCAATTGCTGACATAAAGCCTTTATGTGTTTCCACACCAACCTGTCCAAGTGTATTTTGATCTTCTTGTTTTCTTTTATTTTTCTTTGCTCTGATACTCTGAGTTCACAGTCTCAGTTGTTTCCTCATTCCTTTTTCTTTTATCTTAAAGATAATGTCAGGCAAATGTTATTGAGTTCAGTTCAACTCCTGGTAACCACGTGCATAATTTTCATGGTGAGGGAGGGCTCAGGAGTGGTTCACCACTGCCTTCTTCCCCAGATGTCTTTGGGTTGCGGAGGGAAACTCATAAGAACATGAAATGAACATGCCAACTCCACAACCCTGAGGCACTTCATTACCTGCTTCTCATGTCTTGCTCCTCCAAAAAGCAGAAAGATTTCTGATTTTCCTGGAACAAGGCCCCTCTGTGACACAAAATTCCCATACAGGTGTTGACAGAGACCGTTAACAAACAGGACAGATCTGTAGTGCAATGAGCTGGTGGTAAAATGTAGGAGAGTGGTTTTAGCCACAGAGTTGGCTCAACCTGAACATTACAGATTTAAGTCCTAAGGGAAGTTGCTACAGTTCCCTTGAGAGCATATCTGAAGTTCTGCTGTAAAATGTCCATTTGTAATAAATAGGCATGTTTGTCATGAACTGTGCAAAGAAGGAACAGTAATAAACCTGCTTTGTTGGCAGTGATGACACACTAGTTTGTCATAAAAGTATTACCCTTAAGGTAAAACACAAAGCTTCCTCCCACTCCAGGTGAGCTGTTTGTCCCCCTGGTGAGCCTGCTGAATTCATCCAGGTTCCACTTCAATCACAGCATGAAGTATATAGGGATGCTGAAGCAGTATGGCTGATATACTTTAGGAGGATTGGAAAAGTAATGAACTTGGCTGACTAATCTCTCTTTCCCTTCAACATTGACATTTGCAATTCCTCACAACATGTATAAGGCACTGAAAGATCTACAGATTTTAACCAAAACTGGATAAATACAAAGACAATGTTCTGGTTCAATTAAAATGTAACCCCCCCATGGTATTTTGGTTTTGCTTTCTAAATACACGTGTGCAAATACACACACTTACTCCCATTTACAGGATTTTTTGTAGCATGTTTGACTAGAAAAAAGTTACTCATATGGATTCTCACTATATAGGATGGCTCCAGCTTATAATATGACTCAGTTCCTGTGACCTCATTTTAAGTTAATTTCATACTAAGTTAGAAATTCCCCTAAACTGTATTATATAAACCATAAGAACATACTATATAAACAATGAATATGCAAGATATGTTGTATAAAAGGGTTTTGCAATATCTGTCACTAATTTCACATATTATTAATTTAAAAATAATACTAATGTATTAATAATAGTGTAAGTAATATAATATAATACAATATATTTCATGCTAGACTTATGCTTACTCTCATTTTTAAATCTATTTTCTTTTGTTATTGCAAAAAACTTGTGTAGAATCACAAATCTAATTTTTTTTTACATTTTTCCTCCTTTTTATGTCTTTTATTGCTCATATAACAGAACTGAGTCACACATCACACTGAGTCACATCAATACAAAGACATAATCATTATGCTGGGAAAGTACAAACGCTTTCAAATTCATAACACGGGTCAAAGAAAAAGTGTTTATCAAAGGTTGTTCTACCTCACTATTTAGCCTATTTAGCCTTTTTAGTCATATTAGTGTCTGATGAAGATAATGTATTATTTGCACATAAGAACAGCAACATACAGGACAGTAAAATCCCACTGCATCATTTTTTGCTTTGTCCTTTTAAAATAGATTTATCAGCCACACTAGGTCACAGTTCCATATAAGCAGAGAGAGTATGCAGAGAAATTGTCAACACAGAAATGTACCAGAGTGTTCAGGATGGCTTTACATAGAGCTGTGATCTCTGTGGGAACATCCTCTGAAGACATTTGGATGTAAGATCCTGTGAATGAGCTTTGACTTTTGTACCTGAATGTGTAGGGAGGTGGAGGCTGGAAAAATTTTCGCATGCATAGGTAACCATTCAAAATCACTGAAAGAAATGTCAAAGCTGTATTCTCATGTCTGCCTTAGAGTAAGAATTGGTGTCATGACTTGTTAAAATGGAATAAAATACAGAAATACCTCCCACAGAATTATCTGGGGCAAAAAATTGTTTCTCAGCTTTGCTTCATTCTGTCTGTCAGCTAAGGTTTTAATAAAATGACATAGTTCTAGATATTTGCATAAATCTGTACAGGCAGTCCTCAACTTACAACCGAGTTAGTGACTGATGGCTGTAAGTCGGATCATACTCATGTCAAAGTGGTTATTTCTAAGTGTGTAAAGAATTTGGCCCAGTAGCCAGACAACACCACATTATTTATGTTATGGTACCTTGGCTAAGTGTTCAACCTAAGGCATTTGATCGTGGCTCTGGTACGGTGCTGAACCTTGACAGGCACTTTGGCAGCCGAGAAAACAGTGAGTTTAGCATTGGTGGTTTTGTCTGTTGGCATAACCCTATCAAGCTGCTGGGGGTCAACTTCAGCCTTGGAGTGAACACTTGACTAAGGCCAAATGGAAAATGGGATTGTGGGGGACCAGGTACCTTTCCTTTATAGGGAAAACACTAGATGTAAAGGTTGACCTTCACTCCCATGCTACTGTACTTGGCAAGGTACACCCCTTGCACTGGTCTATGCAGCAAGGCCTTAGAAAAGATGTTTTCAGTCTCATCTGTGGAAAAGGTACGAGAACTTCAGGAAATATACTTTTCAGGGGAGGAAGGGTGACAGAATGTGCCTGACATGGCTTTGAAACTGGATCGCCTCTTCTCTTGCCAAGTATGTAGCCATTTGTCAACTCTGGTGGAACATCCCCAAAAATACATTGTGCATTTTTTGCTGGCCCTCCTGATTCATCTTCTGGTGAAGTCCTGGTCCAACATTGGGCAAAACATGCATTACAGGTATGCTGCTAGACCAGCATAGTAGGGGTTGAGGCAGAGAATGGTACATGGGTTCTGTTGGGCTTGAGGACTGCAAATGGGCCAGGATTCAACCCAAGGAATAGACTGCTATCTGCAGGACTTAAACTGGTGCTGTCTGCTGTGAAAGTCACCATTCATAGTGATCCTGTAATGGCACAAAGTGTCCAGCTATCCATATTATCTGTGAGTCCACTGTGACTAGATCAAGACTCTGTGCATGACCTCTGGTATTCAGTCAGCTGCCTATGCAAGAAGGCTGATCTGCAGTTAGTTTCGATGTATTATAAAATCTTGAGGGGACAGAACCCTAGTGCTCAGAAGGTAGTAGCTGCTGGTGATCAGTATTACCAAAAAAATGTCTGTAGAGCACAAGAATCCAGCTGGTCCAAACAGGGGAATACTGCAGTATCCAGGGTGCACTACAAAACCCAGGTCAACCTTATGTTCAGGATGGAGGAGGATTTCCTGCAATTGGGCTACACAAAGGCCAAAGAGAGGTGGAAAGGTCTCTTTTGGTTGGAGGTTTGTGGGATTTCCTTCACCTTCGGGAAAATAACACAGAAGACGTACTAGACACTGCAATCTCTGTTTTCAGTCAATGTTTATGTTTGTCTTTTGTTGTGTGTTGTGCATTTTTAGTAGTAGGTGTAGGGTTTGAATTATTTATATAAACTTATTTATTAACACAATTTAAAAATACGTATGTATCACCATGCACAATGTGTCCATGCAATTTTTAAGTAATGCTTGTTTTGCTGTGCTGCAGTTGTTCTGCATAACTGGTTTTTTTGGTTTTCAGTTAGAGAGGTTTATTGCAAGGGGGTCTAATAATATATTTAAGTGTGCATCCATTTATTTATTGCTCATTTAATTGCATAGTTTCTCATTGTATTATTTCATTTGTTAATTATTAATTATGACCTGTTTGTTGTGTAGAAATGTTGTCTCCATCGCCAGGGTCCCCACCATCTAGGTAAGTTAGATATACAGCAGCACCCTGGAAACAGACCAGGAGACTTCTGTTCTTTAGGGGTGGAGTTGCCAAGTAAGTTTTTAAACATTTTTTTAAACTATAGAGCCATGTCAGATATGGATTTGAATGATTTTAAATACATTCATTATGAGGGATTGCATTTATTGGTTTTATCAAGCAAATTTTATTATATGACTATGTTTTAGTTATGCATAGCTGCTTATTTATTATACTGTTTTAAATAAAATGTTTTTATTGATAATCAGATTAAAAAAGGCTTTAAGAAAGAGCACTTTTGACAATTCCTGTCACATCAGGGGGTTGCAAAGTTACAGGTAAAAGAAGCCAAAATAAACCCCCCAAAAATATTTTGTTTAAGTTTTTGTATAATTACTTCTATCAGCACAAAAAGCTGATAAAATTCATGCTGATTTAATACACGTAATTACAAAGTACAAACGGAGTTGCACTTGCTTGTGTCACAGCTCCTGTGGCATTGCAGCATATGACCACAAGGTGGCGCCTACTAGCAACTCCAGCACACCTGTCCTGAATCGCCTGGATTCTGACGTTTATTACAAATCTTGAAAATGATGGAGTTAGTTACCGTGTGTTTACTGCCATCATTGTCATCATTCCTAAACGTGTTCACTGCAAGCACTGCATACTACTGCAAATAAACTCCTGGTTCCTTCAACTCACTAACCAGCTGCACTTGCAGCTGTTTTCATATACTGTACATCTTGAAATTTTCATAATAAAATGTACAAAATCTAAATAAAAAAAGAAATATTTCAGTGTTATAATAACTAAAAAACTGCTCAGATTTATAAAAATTTAATAAATAGTAAATTATAACAAATAAAGTTAAAAATGTCCCTGTTTCAAAACATAAATGCCCCACCAGCTTGAAAAGGTGTAGAAAGCCTTTTATGTTATGAATAATGGCATCCAGTTACATTTTCTGTAAAGCTCCTCAAGTATTTATTTTGTCATCACATTATTCCAGTCCTTTCATTTTTAATTCTTACAACAACAGGGGTTACAAGAACTAATAAATGAAAGATTAGATCTCCGCAGGTACAGCCAAAGACCATAGTTTTGCCTCCAAGAACTAAGGGTCAATGGAAATCAGAACTAACCTGATCAGAGGCACTGCAGTGAGAGCAATTCTGCTGAAGGGAGCCATAGGCAAGGGGAATGTTTTTGCTTAAGGCGTTTCCTATATTACCACAGCCAGGGAAAGTCAGCTAGGGTGGAGAAGCATAATAGATAAGCTAAAGGGATACTATTACAATTATTGTAAAAGGTGCTGAGTCTTCACCAGTGATCAGAGGCTGGGTTTATAGGAGCCTGAAAAGTGCTGTGTAATGAATTCTGTGCACTCATTCAAACATCCATATAAATACAAGCACCAATTTCTTGCCCCTAGTGTTTATTCTGCCTTCACTCAAGACTTCAGTTTGCAAAAGGCTTTTAAATAAAATCAACACTTGGCATGAGAACAAAACAGTGGGGGAGAATCAGATTCAGCATTAAACCACATTATATACCAAACTCGAACACCTGTAGTAGAAAGTATGGTTTAGCAAGAAAGAGGAGGAAATTCAGACAGGAGTGTTCCGCCACCCTTTGATCCACCTCTATCTTATAAAGACTTGCCAAATAGTGCTGCTGTGGAACTGCACCGTGTGAAGAAACTGCTTTTGGGCTTCCTTGTGTCACTAGGATGGCAAAGAGTGTGAAACTGTCAAGTAGAAAGATGTTGTAGAGGATGCTGTAACCTGAACGTTACTAATCAATTAAGGAATAATACAGTAATAATAATACGGTTAGGGTAAGTAACAAAATATGGCTGTTGGACAACTTTTTTCCTTAAATCAGTGACGTAACACTATAAAAACTGTTATGTGTTACTCAGATTCCTTTTTGTCCCTCAGTTCTGAAAATATTCAGTGTGACAAGAGTGTAATAGTAAAAGAGATAAAGAAGAGAATAAATACTTGCAAATATTCTGTGAAATCTGTTACTACCTCTAGTAGATAACAAAATGGTGCAAAAATGTTTATCAGTTATCTAATGACTATAGCTGAAGATATATCTGACACACCAATGGCCTCATGTTATGATGTGTAAAAGTCTATGAAAGTCAGTATGCAGTCATTCTGAATGGGAGCTACTGATTTAATGCCTCATTTTACCCAAGGCTTTGGTATTAAATCAAGTGGTACGAGAGGCTGATCTTCGTACAATGATTGGTTCAACGCACAAGTAGAGCAATTGCTGATCAGGCTTTCAACAGACCTGTACACTGATGTTTTGGCCAGTAAAATTTGCTTTCCATATACTGTGGGGGGTTTATAATCCATCTGAAGTTTGAACATGTCTCCTAACAAATAAGCTGTAAAATGTTCAACTGCCCAAACACAACCCAAGTTTTGTGAAGGTAAGTGAGTGATTTGCATATGCTACTGGCATGTTCTGTCTATCGTCTTGCCTTTGTAGCAACATTGCTTCAAGACCTACATGACTTGTGCTGCTAATCACTACTGCTGATGCACCTAAAATGATGCATGCTGGACATGGGTCACGTACAAGTCTTTTCAACTTTAACAAAGGCTTTCTGTCTCTGAACTCCATTTCCATTTCTGCCTTTTTCTCCTTTGGGCTTCTAAAAAGTTCTGGTATATCTGCATAATTAGTAATTGGTTTCCTCAAAAATCCACAAATGCCTATGAATGACTGTAAAAGTGCATCATTCTCAGGTTTTGGAGCCCTGCAGACAACTACCACCTTTGTCAGGTCTATTTTTTTCTTTTGCTGTGTCTAAATGTCCAAGGACTTCGATCTTGTAACTACAGATGCAGAAACAAGGAAAATGTTGAGCCCAAGTGCAGAGGATACAATCTTGAAATGGGGATAATGATGAACACAACTGAGACACAGTGAGTGTAGGGTCTAGTTGACATGATAATCAGAAGTGAATGATGGTGAGGACTAAGTTAACAACTGGGGTCTGAATGAAAATTTTTAAAGGCAGCAGTCACTGGAGTGACAATGACTTTGTTGTAGATTCCCCAAGGAGTGGATTTTCCACTCTGCATTATACTGTATACCGGGCTTGGTTAGTGTTATGTGGGCCTGGTGCAGATGGATGGATCCTCAGTTCATCTTTCCCAGTTGTGACAGCATCTTCTCCCTAACAGGTGTGCCCCGTTGCCTGTCAAAAGTGGGAAGGTGGTCACCCCTTGGTTTGTCATGCAGAGTGATCCAAATGTTTCTTATGAAAATCACAGATTAGTAAAGGGTACAAATATATCTCTGGCTGGTAGCTAAGAATGTTCCTCGGGACTGTAACTCTCCCAGTCTATTAGTTTACCACAGTGGTGTTTGGAATTCAGGACATCCTGTACACCACAAGTAAGAGAACCATTGTCTACAGGTGGTGGAGGTTCAGGCTGTCAGGGCTGCAAAGCAGAGGTTTTGTGGAGTTTTAATAGCGATGCATGAACAGTTGGATTAATCTGATAATTAGCTGGTAAGTGCAACTGGTACAGGACAGGCTTAATGCAGCATAAATTTAAGCTTTAGTTTAAACTTAATTTTGTAAATTAACTCCATGGTACATTGTACACTTCTAGATTTTACACCATATTAATCCTATCATGTATTTATTGCATTAAACCACAAATGGACCATCATCATGATGTTTGTTGGCGAACGACTGGTGGCTAAGTGATGCACATAGCTTAGTTGAGCTTATCCTGAAAAGGCAATGTGAAATCATGTTGTGGGTTCTCCACTTACAAGGAGAAGGGTGGGGTTGGATGTGTTGAAGAAGTGTCAACCAAAGGGCACACATGAGTGGTGTGGACCTAGATCGTGTGGAAAATGGCTCTGAGAATGTGGAATATCACCTCTCAGGTGGGGAATTAGTCAAAACTGGTGTGGGAAGTACCTGCTAAATATATCCAGTCTCACATCTACGCATAGCTTGTGTTGTAGAACCAGGCTTAGGGGGGATGGCCTCTTCCCTTTGCTGGACTTCTCCATGAAAGGCCATATGTAGTTATGAGGATACTCTCAAGTCCCCAATGGAGGGGTGTGCAGTTAGAGTTGTCTCTGCCAGACAAGAGGCTATGAGTCACACAGAAGAAAACTCTAACTGCTTGTACATATAAACTGAATAACTCCAAGTATTCGACTTTCTTAGCTAAGGTGGGTGAAATACCCACTCCAAAGCTATGTCACGTTTCTTCTCAGCAGTTCTTAGGATACAAGCTGCACCATTATATTCCTCGGGTGGGGTGTAGGATGGATGTCTGTAAAGCAACCGATCCAGAGTGGCAGATGGGTAAATTGTATAAGGGTGGTTCTCCCTTCAGTGTTCTCTGGGAGACCTAGAAATCTCAGATTAATCCTCTGTCTTTTTACAGTTTCACTTTTTGTTTAAGGGCAGCATTGGACTTTCAATTGCACAGAACCTTGCTACCATTTGGAGGAACTTTTTGTCGAGGCCATCCATGCCTGTCGATAAGTTGGCAATTCCTATTTCCATGGGAGACGACTGTTGACAGTCAGTAGCTCTGACCTAATCTCCTCCAGCATCTTTATCTCAATTTCTGTGCTGTTTTGTTAACTGTTAAAAAAAACTGTTTATCTAGCATAACACTTAAATGGCTCAATGTATAGTACTGTGCAAAAGTC
Source organism: Arapaima gigas (assembly GCA_900497675.1). Classification (NCBI taxonomy): domain Eukaryota; kingdom Metazoa; phylum Chordata; class Actinopteri; order Osteoglossiformes; family Osteoglossidae; genus Arapaima; species Arapaima gigas. The sequence goes on along the minus strand of UFQX01000197.1, from coordinate 423,456 downwards.
TTAGGCACCTGTGGGAAAAATGCTTTAAAGCGAGGATGGTTCCCAAAATAATGCCAGTAATACGTATTAATCAATAAACCTTCTAAAAAGTGCAGTAGACAAAAAAAACCTCAATCACATCAATATTTGGTGTGACCACTCTTTGCCTTTAAAACAGCATTAATTCTCGTATGCAAACTTGCATGCAGTTTAAGGTAGAGGTTGGAAGGTTCTTCCAAACATTTTGAGGAACTGGCCAGTTCTTCTGCAGACTTTGTCTGTCTCTGCATGTCCTCCCAGACTGACTCGATCATGTTGAGATCAGGGCTCTGTGGGGACCATACCATCTGCTGCAGGATTCCTTCTTTTTGCTGAAGATAGTTCTGTATGACTGAGATTGGGTGTTTGAGGTCATTCTCAGGCTGCAGAATGAATTTGGGACCAATCAGAAACCTCCCTGATGGTAGATAAGAATCTACCTGTACTTCTCAACAGACATTGAAGTTGCATGTCTAAGACTTTAACACGGTACTGTACCTGCTTCCATAGTGTCCTCAGCAATGAACATGGGTATGGTTACTATTTCTAGAAGCAAGATATATCTGTGGTTCTTTAAAAAGTGGTCTGAAAAAGGTAATAAGGAATAAACTTAATAAAATTGCAGACATCTGGGGCAGAGCCAGAAGTTAAGCCACCATCTTCCTCTCTGGCTGCATGACCTCTGCCTCAAGTGCACTTTCTTTTTTTTAAATCCACCATAGGCCACAGCTCTAAAATACATTTTTTTGCCATGTATGCCAGAGTGAACAGTCTACACTCCATGACTTCATCAAAAAGAGTTTGGTTTGTGGTTTAGCTGAAAGACAGAAGGTGACAAATCAGACTGTATGTTTAAGGTCTTTAGAATGGTTAAGTGAACTTCCTTCCAATAAGTGCTCTTTCTAAAGTCAGACCTTTGTTCTGCAAAAGTTTATCATGCAGTCTTTTATTGACCTTTTCTCCACAAGTTTATTGCTTAACATATGAATCATGTTTTTTATTATTTTATTATTATTATTCCTGATCAAGAATTGCTCTACATGTCCATTGAATCAATCATTGCATGAAGATCAGCCTCTAGTACCACTTGATTATTTGAAAGCAAATTTTTACTGGCTTAACATATTTGGAGTGCTCCAAACTCACATGATTTAGCCAGTTCTCTTAGTAAACTTATGAAAGCATCAGTACATTTGTCCTTAGACTGAGATCTCTGTCTGAATTTATGCCATTCCAAAACCACATTTCTCTGCTGTGTATAGTAAGTACATAAAGCAGCTACAGTTTGTTTTTATGTACCTTTTTTGTCCTTGGAAATTGACAAAAATCCACTGCACAGGCACTACAATACAGTTTTCATGCCCATCAGGAGAACCACAGTTGAACTACCTTCACGCACTGGTGCTGCAGCTCCTCAATCAGGACTAAGGAAAATATACAGACAGATGAACCACTCATCGTGGGATCTACTGAGTTCTGCAGCAAGTCTGTGAACAGCACGCTATGAGCATTTGTGGTCTTTGTGTCTCCCAGTGTTTTGCACCATAAACCTGTACTTGGATTCATTACAATCACCACCTCAGTCATCACTGACAAAAATACAGCAACATAACTTGTTTCATGACATTTGGAGCTTCTGTAGATTCAGTGGCTATTTCAAAACGTCTGTATGACTCCATCCATATTTTATATTCTGTGTACTCCAAGAACTCCAAGGTTCAGTGCAAGCAGGGAAAACAGCTGGGTATGAACAAAAATTCTGATGAAATGTTAAAAACTCAGTTTAACACACAAGGGATATGCACATGATCCATGTAGCATCTGTCTCACATGACTTGCACAATCATGGAAAGTCTTAGAGTATATTCAAATATCAGCAAAATATGTTAGCACTTACAGTAGCAAAACTAAGGTGATTCCTCTGTAGACAGGATGCTGAAAGGGTGTTTTCAATGGTGGCATTAATTTTGAAGGCCACTTAACTGTACAGACATACTAATTTGCTCAAATGTTTTTTTGTAACAGATCACCCAAATAAAACATTTTACAGTCCTCAGGATATGCTTGTCATTCAAGAATATATATGAGTGGACTCAGGTGCAGAGTGTTTGACTGCAGTATGTTGACTTGAAATAAACTGGGTGCATTACAAAAAGAACAAAGGACAATCTCGGAGCTGAGCAACCAGTGCAAACTGAGTAGGATTCAGGAAGCAGGCAAAGCAAAGTCTTCTTTTATAACAAGCAATCAGTGATCTCAGGCACAAGCAGACACATCTCCTGGGGAACCAATGATGTCAGAAATGAACAGTTCCTGGGTGGAGAAGAGGAGTCTGCACTCTTAGAGTTCATGACAATGTACAAATAACTGCTTCAGACAAATGATGAGAACATCTGACATACCCAATAAGTCCTGTTAGGTCTGGTAAGGATTTGGAAAGTGTGATTAAACAACTTGATTTTTGGGGTACAGTAATGAGTCTGAGAGGTTACAGAAAATATGCTACATTTAACTTGTCATTTACTAAAGTTGAAATTTGAAAACTTTCCTTAAACTTGTTATAGGTAGTCTGAGTGGTGAGTAATGAGGTCCTGGTGATGGACTTGGCAGTCTTCACTATCTGCTGCAGAGCCCCCCAGTCAGAGGCAGGGTAGTTGCCATACCAGACTGTGATTCAGGAGGTCAGGATGTTCATGTACATATGTAGAAATTGGTGAGGATGTGAGATGAACATCCAGCTCTTTTGTCTCTTCAGAAAGTGGAGACGCTGTTATGCCTTTTGCACCAGACAGAGAAGGTGAAGCTGTGCGAGCCAGGGTTTGCAGACCTGACTGGTTCATCTCCGGACTGCCTGACAGCTATCCACATCCCTTATCTGCTTCAGAAATTCCCCTAGCAGCTCACCTTTAGGGGACATTGCTTGGATGTACTCATGGTTGTTCTGTATCTGCATTGGAACAGCAATTGTCACACCTTCCAGGCTGCTTCTTCTTCCTTCTGGCAGTTGTACCATCACTGGGTGTTGGATTTTGGACACAAAGCTCTGTGTATTGTAAGCAGTTTTCTTGTCTTGATGCCAGCAGCTTCCATTTCCTCTCTTGGCCAACTGACTATGGTAGCTATGGGACATTGAAATTGTAGGCTTTTTCAACATGTAGGAACAGAATGGGAAGGCCTCTATAATTTGGAAGTGAGACAACTATACAGCTACCTATTTTGTTACACTATCGTGTATCCACTCAATCCCAAGTCCATAACAATGTATGGTGAAATTCCAAAACTAAAGGGACAAAGTATAATTAGACCTCTGACATGCTGAAGGAATCAAAGGATGACAGGTTCAAGATTTTTTATTGACTATTAGGCTCCTCCTATTGACCTGTGTTCTTTTCTTTGGATCAAGAAGTGCTAGCTGCTGTATTCACTAACCTAGGCCTTTACAGGAGGAGGGGGAACAAGTAGCAAACATTTGCATGTCCATGGGTCTTCACAAACATTTCTTGATGCTCTTATCAATTAGTTAACGCTCCTTCAGTGTTCCAAGTGTTTATGAAGAAAGTCTTCTGACGTATGATAACTTGTTGTACATATTTCTTACTTGAAGGAACTATGAGCTAGTCAATGCAGTAATGTAACAAACAAATGAAATGCTTATGTCTAATAAAACACCCAATTTTTAAAACATCATGTACACTGGAAACTTAAACTACGGATTAGGTTGCGAGTTGCAGCATTACCACAGCCCACAAAAACTAATAATTTGAGCAAAGTTAGCCTTATATTTACAAAGGGGAAAAATACCTTTTAAATATCATAGTTTTTATTTTGACTTTTTAGTAAATTGTTGAAAGGTCTTCAATTTGCCTTTTGATTTGGCATGATGCACACTGTTTTGTAGATCAGATGGAAAAATTCTTACTTTAACACATAGTAAGTTAAGATTCAGAGACAGTAAACTGTGAAAATAGTTGTGGGGGTTGAGTACTTTTTCAAGGCGCTATATATATATTTACATTTTATATATGTATTTATATTTATCTAAATAAAATATAATTGGCATTTTATATATATATATATATATATAAAGCATATACAAAAATATATAAATCTATATATTTCTGAATCGCTTCTGAATATTTTAGAGTGCAAGTCTTCCTGGCGGAGTATCTGTTGCCCTTTGTGGAGCTGTGTTTGTGTTTGTAAGTGCACTGGGGAGAGAGCAGTGCCCTGTGTGTGTGTTGCTCAGTCTGTGTGTGTGCATGTTTGGGTAGCCCCACAAAGTGAAGTACGTTTTTAGTTTTTCTGTCACTTTAATGAGACTAAATGTGCCAGAAATTTAGATGTTTTTGAATCTTGTTAAAATCAGGAATGCAGAGTTTATGTAAAGCTCCTAATATGGCAGGCAAACAAATGTTTCTGTATGTCTATATCTGCATCCACATGGAAAAGAGTTATATGCAGGCAGTTGCTGAGCAGGGAGAAGTTTTTGTGATGACGAGAATGGTACCTGTGTCTCTAAACCTTGTATTTTCATGGAAGAGTTGTGTGTATGTGTTTAACTGGGAGGAAGGAGGGTGTGTGTTGTTGTATTTTCTGAGGAGTAATGAACATGTCTGTGTGTGTGGGAAAGTACTGTATGTATGTTTGTATGTATGTGTATGCATGACTGTGTGTGAGAGAGAGGCGTGTGTGTATGTGTTTGTGCACGTCTGTGTGGGAGAGCAGTGCTTGTGTGGTCAGACCCTGTCCTTCTGGCACTCAGTATGGCTGTAAAGAGATCGCTGGAGGCAATGCCAACACTGGCCTTGCTGATGAGAACCTTACAGGCGCAGGCAGCTTTCAGAACTTTCCATGGCCCCAGTGCCTTGGAAAACCTCCAGGGCTGTTGCTGCACACCTGGCCCACCAAGGGTGCTATAGTGACACCCCCAGACACTGAAAAAACGAACAGGTCATTTACAAATTAAGTACTTGTGTGTTTAGGTCTAGGTAGTAGTGAGTCTGCCAAAAAAAAAAAAAAATCTCAGTAACCGCTAAATATCTGTATTCAGCAAGCACACAGTACAGTAATTGCAGGGCACTGGTGCTACACTGACCTGTCAGGCTACATCAAATGCGATCCATTTTCTGCTGTCACTCACATAACCTTAGTGGCAGACATTAAATAACCACCTGTACAAAACTATACACATGAAATTATAGTTACACTGTATGTTCTATCCATTAACATTTTTAAGGCAGAGAGTATGTTATGTGTGTATCTGTGTGTATATATATACAGTTCAAATATATAACTGTTACATCATTTTTGAATATTTGAGACTGCAAGTAAAAAGGTCAAAAGAGTGTTGCTGTTACTTGAAAGAAAAATGCTTTTCTGAGTAAGTCTTTGAATGACTGACCTGAGAAGTGAGATCTGTTCACTTCTTAATCAGTATTATTAGTCATAAAAATTAAATTTTCAAAGAGAGCCATTAGTATGTATTCACTTGATGTAAAACCCCTCATAATATGACCATGGTTAAAATAAATTTTTGCTTACGCTTGATGTCTGATGATTTGTTATCTTTGACACCTTGCATTATCGTGGAAAAAAGTAATACATTTAGGTCTCTAGAAATTACTTTTATGTTCCTTTGTCTCTGAACAATCGTAAGAAACAATTAGTCTTGTTGCAGGAAAAAATATTTTTATGCTGTGAGCAGAGCAGCAGACCAAATAGAAATTGGGGAGATGGAGCCACAAGTGACCTGGCAGTTGATCCAGTGGAAACAGCATAGTTTCTCCTCCACTGTCATTCTCAGGCTTAGCAGAATTGCCCACAGGCACTGTTCATTCCTTTAGGAGAATAACCATGTACTTCTAGCATGTAAGCACACAACATGTGCTCAGCACATTGCACTGACAGAAGAATGAATGTGTTAGATATTAATTAATAAAGATTTAATGGAATACCAATGGGTATAAGTGTAACTGTGGAAGAACATTTTATTATTAAACAAAGTGTATCATGTTTTTATTAAGGACCGAAATATTACTCTGGAAAAAGTTTTTTGTAAAGTTTATATGGGTTTTTCTTTTCTTTTAGCTCCAGGTCAAGCTTTGATTTTTTTGGATCCTATATACCTGTGTCATAAATATGTCCCCTGCTTCATTTGCCCTCTTTGTGTGTGAGAATCCAGGAAAAGGGAGGTGGGAGACAAAGACTAGGAACTCTACCGTAGGGGAAAGGTAAAGAATGTGGGTAAACCATACTTGTCCTAAACTCACTGGTCAGTTTATGTTTACTTAATTCTCATTGGTGCAGTCTGAATTTTCATAATGATTTAGCACTTTATAAAAGACGACCTTAGGCAAAGGAGCCTTCAAAGAACTACAAAGCTTTGGCTTGGCAGGAAAATAAATTAATGATAATTAGATAATTAGAGAAATTTGGCCTGTTTGATAAAATTTTTCCAAATGTGTAACAGGACATCAAGAATTACTGCTTTACATACATCAGAGAGTTTGCATGTGGAAATATAATGTCCATATATGGTTAGATCTTTTACATTACATATAATTTCTTTCTGTTTGAAAGTGATTTTGAATGGGACTATTCCAGTTTTACCAATTCTTGCTCAGCGAAAAGCAGCATTTTCAATATTTGAAATGTTCCTTGACAATAAGCTGCCTGTTTATCAAAAGGAATGTTGTTTTCAACTTCAAATAGTTTCAGTACCTCAAGTGAATGAATGAAAAATAACATTGTTAAATGAAATATTATTGCCTCTGAATTTCTTGCGTTTTTCCAGCTGTATTCAGTCCTGCCATGTCACAATGTGTAATTCATAATAATAATAATAATAATAATAATAATAATAATAATAATCTGATAAAATTCACTCTGTTTACTCCCTGTATTACAATGCAAGCAATAAATCTTTTTATTTCATTCTGATCTGTTAGCAGGTGGAGTTCATTAGTGGAGGACAAAGCAGGACAGATATGAGTTAGAGTCTCTGTGCAGCAGTACTTTGATGGCTTAATTTTGTCCCAAAACTTTCAGTGACCAATTGTGGTAACAATATCACCCTACTCTATCAATCACCCATCCATCCATCCATCCATCCATCCATTATCTTAAACCACTTATTCCTGAGGAGGGTTGTGGCAGTCTGGAGCCTATCCCAGAATCATTGGGTTCTAGGTTATAAAGCTATCCCTTGATCAGGCACCAGTGTATTGCAGGTTGGCCACACACACACACACACACACACACACACACACACACACACACACACACACACACACACACACACGGACACTATGGACAATGTAGAGCAAACAATCTGAATCAACTTGAATCACATGTCTTTGGACCGTGGGAAGAAACTGAAGCACCTGGAAGAAACCCTGACAGACACAGGACAAGCATGCAAACTCCACACAGACTGAGCTGGATTCAAACTCAGGCACAAACAGCCCAGGTGCTCACCCAATCTATCAATAACTTTGATTTTATTAGAAATCAGCATTAGTAATCAGTATTTTAAAGTTTAATTTTGGGAATTATTTTCACATATCCGGTACTGTGCAAAAGTCTTAGACATGCAACTTCAATGTCTGTTGAGAAGTACAGGTAGATTCTTATCTACCATCAGGGAGGTTTCTGATTGGTCCCAAATTCATTCTGCAGCCTGAGAATGACCTCAAACACCCAACCTCAGTCATACAGAACTATCTTGAGCAAAAAGAAGGAATCCTGCAACAGATGGCATGGTCCCCACAGAGCCCTGATCTCAACATGATCGAGCCAGTCTGGGAGTACATGCAGAGACAGTCAAAGTCTGCAGAAGAACTGTGGCCAGTTTCTCAAAATGTTTGGAAGAACCTACCAACCTCTATCTTAAACTGCATGCAAGTTTGCATAAGCGAATTGGTGCTGTTTTAAAGGCAAAGGGTGGTCACACCAAATATTGATTTGATTTTAGGGCTTTTTTGTCTACTGCACTTTTTAGAAGGTTTATTGATTAATAAGTATTCATGGCATTATTTTTGGAACCATCTTCTCTTTACAGCATTTTTCCCACAGGTGCCTAAGACTTTTGCACAGTACTGTACTTCTTACAAATACTTGTACTTAAGTATGCAGTGTAGGAAATATTTATATTAAAAAATAATATTAAATATGTGGATGTCTGAGTTGAGAAATAAGGAATGAGGATGTTTTAATTCAAGTAATGAGTCAAAGAGACTATGCTTAGCAAGTAACACTGAAAATGGTCACGATCATGTGGGGACGGTTATTGAAATGAGGTCGTCTACAAAGTTTTATTTATAAGTGTACACAGTAACATTGAATCTGTGGGAATGTTGATCCATGGTGCCATGGATCTGTGAAGCCATGGAAATTTTGAATTTGAAGATGCTGTGACTTGGAACTACTAGGACTAGAAACTAGGAAAACAAAGTATAGATGCCAGGACTTAATGTAAGTGCATGACCAAACACAGGACACAGGAGTGTGGAATAGGAAAATGAGTCACTGAGCCCAGTAACAGGATCAGTAGAGTCAGTGAAACAGACAGGCACATTTTTTGCTCTGTTTGAGGCTCCACAATCTGGCAGAGCAGTGTTTCTAGCATTCATCAGTGTTCAACTAAGTGTTGGAATGGGCAAAATAAGGGCCCTTAGTGACTTTGAATGTGGCATGATAGTTGCCACTAAATGTATCGGTTGTAGCGACTCCAAAATTTTGAGGCTTTTTAACAAAACTGTTGCAAGGGTTTACAGAGATCATTGTGAAAAGCAAAAAAAGGACTAGTAATCAGCAACCTTGTGGATAAAAACAGTTGTGGATCAGAGGGGTGAAATGAGAATTGTGAGAATCGTGCAAGTAAACAGATGGGTCACAACCAGGCAAGTCACATCTGAATTAAACACTGGTAAGCAGAATGCTATCATGGAACAAACTACTTTTCAGACTTTACCTGGAATGTGCTATGACACCTGAAGACCACTACGACTGCCAATGTTGTCAGCGAAGAAAAAGAGTGCATCCTCAAAGCAAAAAAGAGCATCAACACTGGAACATTAAGGAGTGGAATAGTCAGAAGAATTCAGGTTCCTTTTGCATCAGAGCCAGATACAGAACAGAATGTTACAAGTGAGTTATTGCAGTTTTTAGCAACTTCTGCAAACATGTCTGGAAGCTGTCAGCTTTACTGTTAAAGGAAGAAGTAGAGGTACCTTCAGAGACTGAAGAAGAGAACTGGAGATTTGAATTCAATTTATTTTTACAAATTGCTCAACAGGGTGATGCAAAGTATTGAATAACTGAGCACAACACAGAAATAAAAAATAAAACCAAGAGAGGACAAAAATGTATAAACTGTATATAAGACAACTGTCAAGTAAAAGGAAATTAAACAACTACCAACTTGAAAAATGGGAGAAAAATGTTGAGTGTTGAGGGCTTCAAGTACCAGCAGCTAGCCCATGAGCATACATTGGGTGCCCAAGGCAGATCCTTTTTGGCACCCAAATGTGCAGTGCAGGAAAACCTAGCACCATCTAAGTGTACCAGCTCCCCGCCCCATTTCTGTTGAACACACTGAGCAATGAGGGGTCAGCAATCCCCCCATATCACTCTACAGTTATTTGCAGATATATAGTAGCAATGCATGCATAAGCTCCCATATATATTTGCAGAAACTGAGCAGCCTTTCACCCAAAATCATGCACACAGCAGCTGCCAACCAATCGGAAAGAAGAAGGGAGAGGCCTGGAATGTGTAATGACTACTATCCTGAATGAGATACAGAACATCCATGAGTAAATCCATGCATCCAATGTCCCCTAAAGATGAGCTACTTGGGAAACATCTGAAACACATAGGGGATATTATGGAAGCAAAGGAGGTGCAATGGCAGAATAATGGAATGTACCACCAAAGGATAGCAGAGGTGGCCAACACGAGATCCTGCCAATGGCTGGAAAGGCAGGTCTAAAGGACAATACAGAGACAGTAATCATGGCAGAACAAGAACAAGCCCCTGAGACAATACAGCACCTAGTAGCAGCTGCAAGGTGTAGGCAGGGAAAGTGCACACTGAGAGGCACAACCAAGTAGCAGGGATCATATACAGGAACATCTGTAAAGAATATTGCCTGGATACTTCCAAGTCTAAATGAGAGGTAACATAAAGAATGGTGGAGAACAACACAGCCAGGATCCTGTGGGACTTCCACATCCAGACAGATAAACAGATACTGGCTCACTAACCAGATAGAGTGGTAATAGAGAGGAAGGAGAAAACATTTGTGGTGATAGATGCAGAGATTTCAAGTAATAAAAACATCAGGAAGAAGGAATATGAAAAGCTACAGAAATACCAAAGATTGAGAGCGGAACCGGAGAGAATGTGGAAAGTGAAAGTCGTCCTGTTGGTGTTAGGAGCAAATGGGGCTGTGATCCCTAAGCTGGAAGAGTGGCTTCATCAGATCCCAGATATGACAAAAATGTTCTCAGTCCAGGAGAGCACAATCCTAGGAGCAGCAAATATACTGTGCTGTACCTTCAAACTCCCAGGCTTCTGAGGCCTGAGTTTGAGAAAAGTTACCACCCACAGGATAAAAATGGGTGAGAAAAGAATTTTTATATATACAGCAATCCCTTGGTATCAAAACTAATTTTTATCTGAAGCATATCCATAATAAAACAATCTAAACACAAATAAAATTCTAAATAACTTTTAAAAATAAAAAAATACTGTACAGTACTGTACAGTGTACTGCAATAAAAAATACTGTATATATAGTAATAAACTGTGCACTGTACTGTTATGAATTTATCCAATGAAAGTTTAAAAGATGCATACACCCACACTGGTATCTTATCAGCTGTTTCCACTAGTTTTCCTTTGTCTGAATGTATTTGCACTGTCACCACACTAATCACTCGATTATTTTCACATTTAATTTTTTGAATAAACCTATTTATTATTCGGGTATCATGTCAAACAAAGAGGTGGCCAAGGTATGACACTGGGGGGGGGGGGCACTAACATGGAATGGCTAAATGAAAAGGCTTTTCTATTGGTCCCATCTGTGGGAAGAATTTATCTTCCACCTGTAGGAAGCTATTTTAATAGCCTCCTTGCAAGAAAGAGGTTTGGCTACCCAGTCATCGTCAGTCAAATTTTTGCACTGTGTCATTTACAGTTAACTATTTTAACAGGTATGTGCATAATAAACATATAAATAGTATAACTATAAAAAGTGTTACACACAGTTCTACAAATTATCTTTAAATCTGATTTAACATTTTAAGTTAAAAATGTAAGACTCCACACATTACTGAAATTACTAAACTATCATGTCATTAGCTCTGCTAAGGTTTCTCAGTCATCTTATTTTTATACACAACAATGGAATTGAGTCAGCATGTATTCATAGTTGTTCTGCAGCAGTTAGAAATATTCTACATTTTTGGTTCATTTGCATTGACTGTTCTGTTCAGTTTGTCCCATTTAGTATCGTCCAGGTTACAATAATATTAGACATTTTGATTCTTGTTGTATTTAATAACGATATGTACTCTATAATCAAAAGGAGACTATTTTGTGGATTTAACCTGTGGAGGAACAGAAGTGTGCAGAGAAGCAATAATTCTCAGCAGTTAACAAAACAGAAACTCATTAAGTGTCATTTTGCCAGACTTTTTTTTTTTTGCAAAAAACCTTATGCAAAGTCTGGCATTTCAATAGAAACACACATACTGTGCCTACCCTAAACCTCAGAAATCAGTGACAATCGACAAAATTTGCTACGGATATTATTATCCAGGCGACCAAAAGAAGTAGAATTAGGACTAAAGAATATAACCAAGAACAGCAACAATTTAATATGTTTGAGATAAAATATGTTGTCTTTGATTAGTATTAATGATGTAAAGTCAAGGCATGGTGGCTGAAGGCAGTTCCTGTAACACACAGGGCATTCCTCCACGTCTAGAGACACATTCAGATAAACTACCCCCTTCCACCCACCCCCTAGCCCCTTTTCTGGCAGCTCCTCAAGACCAGCTGCACCTCCTACCCACCTCCGTGTAAAACGGTCCAAAGAGACGAGCAGACCCAGTCTGCCTCTATAACTACGGTGGCGGTTGGCCCTCATTAATGCGAGAGTGGGCGGCCGCGGTCCAACCTCAGGCATTCCTGCCCACACTTCCAAAGGGACCAGGCCATTACAGGAGAGAGGTGAAGCTGAAGTAAAACACAGAGGTTGCCTGCTCTCTAGCTCCCCCTCTCTCTTTCACTCTCTCTGTCCCTCTCTCGCCTTCTGTGCTGTCTGGGACTGCAGTAGGTGTGGCCACCATGGAAATCCATTTCAAAGTTTCTTTCTCCTGGATGACTTCCCACTTGTTTTTGCTGCCTCCATGAAAAGTTGTACAATGATCCTGATAGGTTTCTTGTACTTGTATTTTCAAACCATGATTTTTCTGATCATGCCAACTACAAATACAGTCATTGTCCTTCAGACTAAATAAAAAAGTAAAATTAGACTGGCGACATGAACCCAAGCACAGATGTCTCCCATCGAAATTCAATCAATCTCCTGCTGCTGGGTGATGATTTTTGTAGTATGGCACTGGAGGAACTGTCTGGTGCTCTTATGAAGTATGTAAGAGTGAAAGTGAGTGCAGGGTCTGCAGATTTAAAATACGATGAGTGATAGATACGCAGTGTATACTTTATCTTGTTGTGGAATGTGGTTGACGCTGAAAATCAGAAACCCTGGGTGTGTTGGGCAGGAAAGGAGTGAATGAGCTTTGGTTTAGGGGATTTCTCATTAATTGCAAAGAGGCTCACTTTGTCTCACTTTGCTAGCTTTCAACACAATGATTTATGGTATCTACATTTTTACGCCATAAATCCAAAAGTAGAAGCCCCTTTTGCCAGATGGGAAATGAGGCAGATTACAGCACGTAACCAAAATGCTTGCTGAGATGCAGAGACGTGAAAACGTGTAGCACCCAGCTCAGGCAGGATGAGGCGACTCAGACAAAAAAATTCTCATATGTAATTGCAAATGCATCAAGGAAAACCAGCAAAGTACAGCAACTATTGACCTTGGATGTTTTGATGGGAGGATCCCTCTGTATCACTGAAATGTGCTGATTCATATACTTCACATCATGTGATCAGCTGCTCAGGATTACAATGGCCTTTTTTGCTGGGAATTTACATGTGGTGAAAACTAAAAGGGTGTTCAAGTAAGTGGAGTTTACAACACCATATATATACTATCAATTATGCTTGCAATAATTAAAAAAACTTGAGAATAATTTCTTCAACTAAATTATATCCTATGTGCTTTTTGAACAACTGCACAACAACCATTATCATTAACTGTTTTTCCTGAGGAGGATTTAGGCAGTTTGGAGCCTATTGTGAAAGCAGAGGGTGTGAGGCTATGAAACACCCCCTGGAGGAAGGGTGCCAGTTCTACTCACTGAGCCGCCATGTCACCCTGAATGAGGAGCATTCATTCACACAAATTATTTTGTCCTATTGCAGTGGACCAGGGCCTAGGGTGCGAGGCAGAGTACACCCTGGAGTGGGCACCTGTCTTTTGCAAGCCAGTCTTACATGCATTCATACCCTCCACACTCTTACACGTCAGTCACCAGTTTACCTAAAACATATGTCTTTGTGGCAGGAAACTGCAGTAACAGAAGGAAACCCACATGAACACTGAGAGAACATGCAGACTGTATATAGACAGAGCTGCATTTGAGCCCGCTTCCCAAAAAATAGCCTGTGAAGTAAAAAACATTGCCTGCTACACCACAATGCTGTCCACAACATTCCTAATTTAAAAATGTAAAACTATATGACTTCATATTGTGTTTAGATTGAAATATTTAACTAAGACTGCAATGCAATAAAAAAATTTTTTTTAAATATTTGCAGTAGATAGTTTTGAATGTGTGGATGTCAGTTATGAATATATATGCTCTTCAGCATAATACCATTGGTGCTATGATATATGTTCACAGAGATATTTGCATATGTACAGTATATTAAACTGGCTTAAGCTGAATATGAAATCTTTTTCTATTATTTAGATGAATTTGATTGATAGTGGCATCATAGCATATTTCTGTGACCTAAATCTGACCTTTAGTAGGTAACAAATCGATTGGGACTTTAAGACATTTTAGCCAAAAATGGCAACAAAGAGCTCAAAGTGCTGGCATAGACAACAGCGTTTTTCTGCAGGGGGTGACATGTGGCTGGACCAAAGAAAGATATAACAGGGTTTATCTGTGATCACCAAGATTTGACATCATAAATAAACATAAAGAACTACAACATCCAGCAGTGGAGAATTCCATGCCACACCTAGTGCAGACTAACAAGGGGGTCCTCCCCTCAGTTATACTGAACAGCATTTTTCCCCTAAGACAAGTGCGTGCCCAATTCCCCGTCAGGGCAGATGCAGAGCAAGGCATTGCCGTGCGTTTGCTCAGCATTTGCTCAGCATTTCCAGAGCCACCCACACAACCTGGGTCTCTGTGCTGCAGGAGGGGAATGGGCCCAGAATCAGTACAGCCTTATTTTGCAGCCTTTTTGAAAAACAAACTTTTAAAGCTGGATTCCCCCCACGCTGCTGCATGGCTGGAGAAGCCATGAAAGCCGAGCCTTATGCAGCCCACCCCAGCCCAGCCAAGGGGTTCAGCTGACCTGAAAGTGTGGGTGGTGCAGTGTGTATGGCAGCACTGCTCCTCTTCCCATCCTGCCTCAGTCCTGCTTTACAACACAGGAAAAATGCAAAACAAATTTTGTATGTTGCAAACAAATTTCATGATGGGTTTGGAGTGTTCAGAAAGCCACAATCTAGCAGAAAACTGTCCTGAACCCAGCAGATACTGCATCTATTTTACCTGTGTTGCAGAATCCTCCTGTGCCAGCAGAGAAAATTAAAGGTCTTTACAAAAGTAATATGAATTTATATACATTAGCCCAAGAGGGGGTAACAGATACCCGGTTTCATATGAAAATTATTTATTGTTCAATTATGGGGGGGGGGGTTGAGAAATCTCCCTTTACAAGCTTTCAGAAACCTCCTTTTTAAGCTAAATACCCAAAAGGGATGTTTTCAGTGTCTTGGAATATCCCACAATTCAGGAAACTACCTAGCCCATCCAGAAAAAGTTTAGTTACTGTTATAAATTGCGAACATATAAACAAGCATGACCCTGTTAAGGGTTCACTATAGATAAATGCCTTGTTTCATCTGAAGCTAAAAAAAGTAATTGTGGAACAAGCAGTTGTCAGTCAAAAAGTGTACTGCGCAATACTGTTGTTCATCTTTTATAGTTACATCTGAACCTTGTGTTACAAACATCCATCTTTGATGTTTTTTAACGTGTACATTTTCAGGTTTTAATTATTCTAATGCATTTTCCTCATTGTTCCATTTTTCAAAATTTCCTTTTTGCAGAGCAAATATGGCATGCTTTTTCATTTTATGTCACTAGAGGACAGTAAAACTCACTTAGAAGAGGGATAGGAGGCAGAATAGGAGAAGAAAAAGAAACTGGGGAATAGTATGAGAGGGCAGAGGGGTGTGCAGCATCTAATGGATTTCGTCAAGCATAATTTTATTCTTTGTTATCTGTTACCCAGTGCTGCCTGGGCGAAAAAGATGCAGCAGCATAAAAGTAAAAAGTAATAATACATTATAGCTTACTAAAGTGTTTTACCATTAAAACGGTTGTGTTTACTGCATACTGCAAGTATTATAAATAGTATGAATGCATACATACTGCACATAGTCAAGTGGAAAGAGCAAAAAAGCTCTATCATGTTTCAACTTTTTGAATCTGGTACATTTGTGTGTGTGTGTGTGTGTGTGTGTGTGTGTGTGTGTGTGTGTGAGAGAGAAACAGAGAGAAAATGAATTTGTATCAACATGTGTCTATAAGTGTGTGCAATATGATGTGTCCAGACGAACATGTAAACACTAATAAATTTTATGCCAACAAATTTTATTATTGTTTGTGTATGTTCCAGTGAGAAAGTACATCACTGCATGTGGTTGCAAGTGTGTGAGGTAGCTGGGGTGCACCTGTGTGAGAAAGTGCATCTGTGTGTGTGTGTGTGTGTGTGTGTGTGTTTGTGTGAGTGTGGGAGGGCAACAATATCTGGCAATGTCACATATATATGCTCTGTGTGTGATGTTACTACATGCTGCATGTAAGCATTACTAAAAACAAAGAAATAAATACAGGTTGCACTTTATAGATAAAGAATGGAGAGATTTTTATGAAACTACTTTGGGAGTAAATAGAAGTACATACTATATCAATTGTTTTAATTTTTGGATAATTAGGGTTTAGTAACAACATACTGTATAACATTGATGTAATGGCCAGTAAAATACAGTCAGGATGTTAAGGAGAAACACTTTTTAATTCTTTTAATTTTTTTCTGTCTTTTCAAGTAGACTTAAATATTACTGTATCTTAATAAAAGATAATAAAATACCTTGGCATTGTTTGTCACACCAAGTGTTTCCAGTATAGAGACACTGCTTTATATAAAATATTGGTTAAACAAAAAAAGAATATATTTTTAATTCAATGTTTCTATAGCTGATATGTTCACTGGAACCTCTCAGTAAATAAACTGAGATTAAGCTTTTTTTGATTGTGATATAGTGGGTGGGTGTATAAACAATGCTGAATTACAAACAGACTTCTTGCCCAAATTGTGTTTGAAAGTTGAGGTACAATGTGCTACAATCAAGACATTTTACATACATGTAACAGATATCCAAACTTATTATGTATTAAGTTGCATAATACTTAAGTAAGTTAGGTTTAAAGTAGATAATCTTATAGAGAATTCCAACTACTGGTCACTTTTCCTTTCACCTGCACTTGTTTACTGACCAAGCAGATACAAAGTACAGTACTGTGCAGAAGTCTTGGGCATGCAACTTCAATGTCTATTGAGAAGTACAGGTAGATTCTTATCTACCATCAGGGAGGTTTCTGATTGGTCCCAAATTCATTCTGCAGCCTGAGAATGACCTCAAACACCCAATCTCAGTCATACAGAACTATCTTGAGCAAAAAGAAGGAATCCTGCAGCAGATGGTATGGTCCCCACAGAGCCCTGATCTCAACATGATCAAGTCAGTCTGGGAGGACATGCAGAGACAGTCAAAGTGTGCAGAAGAACTGTGGCCAGCTCCTCAAAAATTTTGGAAGAACCTACCAACCTCTACCTTAAACTGCATACAAGTTTGCATAAGAGAAGTGATGCTGTTTTAAAGGCAAAGGTTGGTCACACCAAATATTGATGTGATTAAGGTTTTTTTGTCTACTGCACTTTTTAGAAGGTTTATTAATTAATAAGTATTCATGGCATTATTTTTGGAACCACCCTCACTTTATAGCATTTTTCCCACAGGTGCCTTAGACTATTGCACAGTACTGTATGCTTAGAGCTGTCTGTGAAATTGACCGTAATACTATTATTCCTCTTTTTAGTTTTTTCAGAGCTTATGCACAGTTTGGTGTAGCACCTCCTCATGAGGGTTTTTAATAGAAAATCGACAAAGATATATACCAGAATGAAAGTGTTATCTTTTACCAATACCTAGTTTGCACGGACAAAAGCAAACCACCCATGTACTCAATCTTTGAACCAAGAAATGCTAGGCACAATTCAGTGCCAGCATCAGAGGCTTCATTAATTATAGTCAATGTCTGCCAGAAAAATGCTATGCCTTGTGTAGTTTTCAATTACAGAGTTCAGACATCTAATTGGAAAGTGAAATTCAGGGTTTGGGGAAAGTCAGAACATTAAAGACCGGATGACATCCCATACCAACATAAGCCCAGTTGTGTCTCATAGATAAAAGCAAAAATGTTGCTGCTGCAGCGCCTAAGCCTCATATGACAACTTTAAGTCTTTGCTGTTATAAAATTGTAATTTGAAGTATTTCCAGACAGTACCTTTGAGACAGGATGTATGCCCCAAACTTTAATATAATTCTGGAGGATTTGTTTTGAACTTGGTCAGAGGATGTCTGCTAGGGCCAGAATCCCCTAAAACACTTATTACCACACATTCAGAAACTTGCTCATTCACTAGAACATAAGGATGCAGACACACCACCTATTTGAATGGACCAATACAAAAGAATGCCATTTTTCAGAGACAGGTTGAGAATTGTTCTTCATATTTTTTATCAGCCCACTTGATGGGCAATGTGAGAAATGTGAGACTAATACTCTTGACTAACACCAACATACAGAAGTAAAGAGCCATCTTGTCCTGTTTGACAAAGTGAACAATTTTGATTTCCTACATAAATGTCAGTAATCAAATCTCAACTAGACTTATAGGGGGGGTGGATTGCATTTTGTGGAAGGTGTCCTATCTGAGCTTGACTTCTCTACATTTCTGAATTGGTACAGTTTAAACTGAACATACTGACAGGATGTAACACCATGGATAGAAGGTGGTTGAAATTACACACTTTTTCATTTTATGTAGACTTAACTTATCCTTAACTTCTCCATTGCCAACTAGCACTGTGTGAATAAAAGTCCCATAGTTAAATCTAAACATTTAAATGGATAGCCAGCCTTGAGTAAAAGCAGTTATGTTCACTGTAAACCTCTCTAATCTTGAACCTTACTATCAGAGTTCAGTTTCTAGCACAAATATTCAACAAGCACATTATGCCAGTCTAAGAAAATTGCTCAAGACACCTGAAAAAGAGTTCTCGATATTTACTAGGTTTACACTTTTATGGCTCTGGGACTCCAGTGAACCCCAGTAAGTGCCATTACCTTAAATTGAGGGCACTAAGAACAGTAGGGTATCTTTCCAGAAGTGGCCAGCTTGAAAATTTCTGTTTCTTGAAAATCATCCAGGAAGTCGCAAAGGATGCTTATAAAGAACAACCAAAGAACTGCAAGCTTCTTTTGCCTTCGCTAAGGATGGTGTTCATTACTACATAATTTGAAAGACATTGGTGGAAAATAGGCTTTATGAAAGAACAGCAAGGCAGAAACCACTGGTAACCAAGAAAGTCAAATCATTCAGCTCAAAGCACTTGAATGAACCCCTACTCTTTTCAGTAAATATTCTACGGACATATAAGTCAAACATGCAACTTTTTGGAAGACATGAGATCCATTATGTCTGCCATAAAACAAAATAATATTAGACAGTAAGAACATCATACCAGGGCTGAAATAGGGTAGTGTAATGATGTGGTGATGCTTTGTTACCTGGATGACTATCCATAATTGAAATAGCCATGAATTCTCCTCCAAAATAGAAAATTAGTATTAATTCTTATTTATTTTCATTCTTTATAGCATTACCTGATTTTTTTTTTGGAAAACCAAAATCTAGAATTGTGAAATGAATAAACTGAAGTATTAAGCTATGCTCTTAAACGTTTATAAACTGTGATGTAATACCTTGACTGACAAACAATTTGAGCTACACAACAAAGTTCCAATCCTAATTAAGTTAATCATTTGCGGTACAGATGTTTCTACATGCCATTATCAGTCTAGTTAAATGAATTCTTCAGCAATATCTATATACTGAAAAGGGGCACAGAGATGAATCATGCAAGTGGAGAACCGTGTATCGTGTAAAATACCCTCTAAACTGTGTTGCCTAGGTTTATAGCAATAATGACAGGAAGGGCCTAAAGGAGGTACTTGATTTACTTGTCTGACTGGCACTTGATTTACTTGTCCTGAAAAGGCCAAACTGTGTGAGTGCAAAAATGCATTGTGCGAGTATGTATAAGTCAAAGGATGACTGTACAATGACTGGGAAGCTGCATGAGTTTGTTTTCAACTGTGCAAATGCTCACTATTTATGACAAGAACAGGTGGCGTAGTAGCTAATGGCCAGGCCTGGAGATGCCCACATGAAGATGCTGTTATGTCATGCCACAAAGTAATTTAAAAACACATAAAAATACATAGAGTAAAAACCTTGAACGATAAGGTACAATATTTAAATAAATATTTTTTAGAAAACTCTTTCTGTAATTACAACACTATAACAAAATTAAATGTACTTATCACTTAAATAAAAAAAAGGTCAGACAGTCTATATAACTTACAAAGATGTATTTCAGCTCATATACAGGAAGTGAGTAGAAATGTGTTGTAACTCCAAATGACACTATTAGTGAATGCTAAAATAACCACTTCAATAATACCCAGGATGACTCAACAGTCAATTAACTTGTTTTCATGTCTCAAGGGGTTAGTATTTCCAGTGTTAAGCAATTGCTTTCCTGTGAAAAGAGCAAAGGAATCCTTACTAATACAGATTTCCTAAATTTAATTTCATAATTAAGGGTTTATTTAAAATTATACAGGTCCTTAATATTTTCTTCTGGGAAAGAAATATAAAGATGAAATCACTTTCTTTTTGTGCTTTCCAAATTAAAGAGCGATAAATCCACTACCTGGCAGTACTGTTAAAAATAATGGTACATTGTGGTTTTCCTCTCATAAACCCATCCATGAATGAGGTTACAGAACATGCCAATTATACATTTACTATATGAAACTATGTTACAGATGAGAAGCAAATTTTTTTTTGTTATAAACACATTTTACATAAATATTTGAATTTCATGACAAAATGAAAGACCTAAGAATTTTTTGCAGCACCATTCAGCTCAACTTTACCATTAGGACTCTTGACAGCTATTAGTAGGATTTGATGCTGATTTTGATTTTGAACATCATGAGTAAGTCTTGCAACTGGACATTTTATTCCAGAGCCTCAGAATCTTCAGCTCCTATAGCAGTACGTGAAATTGGTTCTGTATAAGATCATTCTGACCCTTGCCTAACAATGTTTAAGTGTGCCAGTCAGTGTTAAAAGATCGAAGCTTGGCCACATGTGAGACCACAGGCCTTCTCATGGCCCTGGGCCAGCTCCCCTGAGACATGTTCCCGAGTTGCAAGCTCGACACAGCCAGCTGCTGTGCTAAGCCCACAGTTGACTCCCCCACATACTGACGCTTTCTGCACCAATGAGCCACAGAGAGAAAACATAAATAAATAGTCCGCAAGGAAAATAATGAACAGCAATTAACTGGCTGGACCAAAATGCAGGTGGAGTAGTGGAAAAGGTAGACTAGGGCTATTTGTGAAGTTTGAGGTGCTTTTCATAAACCTTCAAGTGCTTGTTTCAGATTTTTGATATGGTTTGGGAAAGTGGTAATATGACACCTACCATACATACCTAATGATTTCAATAGTAGTATACACTGCATATAATAATAAATCTGAATGCACAAGAGTTTAATGTTGTGCTGAATAAGATTTTTGTCAAGGTTGATTTGAAAATGTGCACCCCTTCTCAGTCCTTTTCATTATTTCTTGTGTGTAACATATAAAGACACAACAGACACACCTAGTTTATGGTAGTGCTGTAACCTGTTGTTGTTCACTATTACTATCTTCCCATTTTCCTTTCAAGTTGTGGTCAGTAATTCTGATTAAAAATAAAACTTGCATATATGGCAGTTTTAAAATTCTCTAATAAAATCCCATACTTTGCATTTAGTAGAGTCCCTTTTTGCATACTGTTTAAGTTAGAAACAAAGCAGACTGAAACACCTGCTGTATTTATAGCATAAATGAAATTATTTATAGTAACCACTCCCCTGAAATACTGTAGATGTTTTCTAATGGTCTTTTCTAATGGTCAGTTTTTGTGAGGATTAGTAATGAAATACATAAGTACTGTAAGAGTGCAATCGTGTTCTGATGTACAACCTGTGCTACTTATAACGGTCTGTATTTACAACGGTTAGCTGACATATATGTATAAAATTTATTTTGGGCTGAGATGTTCTGTTGTCAGGCCAATGGCATCAATTCGTGTCAACAGCACAGAGCTATGTGACCTGTACGATGCTACCTAGGGCAAGCACAAGCAAGCACAAGCAAGCACAAGCTAAGAAAGTTTAAAGAACTTTAAATAAGTAATTCAATATCAAAATTTCTTGAAAAATGGCTTTAAGTATGTCTTCTGAAGGAAAAAGAAGAGAAAGGCAACTGATTTGAGGTTAAAGATGAAAATCATAAAGCAGTATGAAGGAAGTAAAGTGGTATAACAAGCTCTGGAGACTGCAGAAGAAGAAGAGCCATGACACAGAGATTAATGCCGACGTGGGGTTTATTAAACTGAGGGTGACCAAACAGAAGGGGGGGTTCGTGGTAAGACTGGCAGGGCAATCTTCATCGGGGAAAGGGAACGCTCGGGATACAACAAATTTTGTTCTCTCTTCTACTCGATCCAAAGTTTGGCTCAGGCTGTCTCACCACCTACTGGAAGGGGAGAGCCTTTTAAAGAGGCTTTAATCTGGCAAACCATCCGTGTTTATTACCTGACTCCCCCCGGGATGCGCAGATGGCCGCACATGCTATAAGCAGTATCAGTGCTGTCACATGACTTAGGATTATCACACTCAATAATATTAACCATCCTACAGGACAAAGGATGAATATGGGAGGTTGTAAAAGGATCTGCACCAATGAAATCAATGATTTTGACAAAGCAGCAAGAAAGTCTGATGCATGAAATGGAGAATCTCTTGGTGAGATGGATGGAAGACGAAACACAGAAATGTGCGCCATTAACTCTGCTCACTATCCAGGCCAAGGTTAGAACCCTTTTTGAAACAATACATTATGTATATGATGAAATCAAGCTTACATTTAGTTCGAACTTATCATCAGGATGGAACCCCATTGTAAGTCGGATCCTGAATCTATACTAAGTGCTAACAATGTATACCCTTAAAGCAAGAGTCCAGTTAAATTTTCCATTAACCAAGACAGGAAATGCATTTTTTTTACTTTTCCTAGCTAGACACTCAACCATAACTTGAATATGTTTAAATTGAATACAGTTTGTTCCTCACGTTGGAGTCTTCAGTTTGATTTTTACATAAACATACCAGTAGTGACCAAGATGAGACAGGTCTACAGTCTACCCATGTCCCTTTGATAAGATGCTGTCATGGTTGCATGCATATGACACTCGATGCATTTTTCTAGAAGTGTGGAGATACAGGCCTGAAGAAAATTAATCCATCTATAAATACACACACACACAGACACACACACCCACACACACACAATGTGACTATAATTATAATTTCTTCATCTTGTTCAAAGCATAAGTAAATAGAAGCATTGTATAAATGAAAAGAATGCTGTTAAATCATTAAAATGAACTATGAATAAATTGGACTGTAATACCGGTACAGCTCAGTCTCTGTCAGTTCTTTATGCTCAACTTTGTTTTTCAAGCCACAGACTTGAAATTTGGCACAGTGGTTCTTCTCACCCTAAGTGAATTTTTTGTATGGTCAAGTTTATTAAACTCCAAAAAGCCCACTTAGGAACATGAAGATTTCTACTTTGGTCTTTGAAAGAATGCTTTTGAAATGCACCTGTAGTTGTATCACATGCACAATACATTTATGTCACTTACAGAGTGTACCTCACACTAACAAAGTGTACTAATATTTGTCATTCCTCTCGGGACATGAGTATGGCTGGCCTGCTTTTTTTTCTCTGTGGCATCAGTGTGTGTTTGACCTTCTCTGAGGAGCACACAGCATAGATATGTACTTCATGTACTAAATGCAAACAGTTTAAGGTTCTGCTCTCCAAAATACCCACAATGGGCTTCAAATTCAAAAATACAGAAGCCAGTAGCTGTTATATGTGAGTATCTATGCACTGAAGGCAACATACTCATCAGACTGTTTGTGTTTTCCGTGGTGGAACAGAACAACAAGAGGGAGGAGGACAAAGGTTAAAAGTACTTCAGAAATGGGAACATGCAAATATCATCATGCCAACTGGTAACAGGAGCCAGTAAATATATGTGCAAATCACAATAACACTTTGTACATTCTGTATGTATTCTGTGCATTCTAAATGCAAAAATTAAGAAATGATCCACTACTTAGCTGTGTTAAAAGGGCCTGTGCATCTCAATGAAGCTATGAGCTATGCCATGTAGGGCCACCCAAGATGGATAGGTCATGTTGGACAGGCTGGACTAAATATGATCCACTGAAGAAGGGACTGGCAGCCCACTCGAGTATTTTTACAAGAAATTCCAATGGATAGAGGAAAACAGAGACACTTTGGCATGACACTGGAAGATGAACAATCTTAGATGCATAGACAATACTACTGTGATTGCTGAAAGTGAGCAGGAGCTGCAGAACTTCTTGATGAGGTTGAAACAAGAGAGGCATGCTGACACGCTGCTCCAAGTCAAAAAGACTAAGATCATAGGAACTAGCCACACTGGTCCTTGGCAAAATAGTTGGAGAAGAAGTGGAGGTGCAGACAGATTTTATGTTTCTGGGCTCAAAGATAACAGCTAATGGTGACTGCAAGCTGAAATCAAAAGACAGTAGGTTCTTGGAAGGAAGTCTATAACAAATCTTGGCCAAATCTTTAAAAGCAGAGGCAGGACCTTGTTGATAAACATTTCCATAGTTAAAGGCATGGTTTTCCCAGTGGTAATGCATGACTGTGAGAGTTCGCCAATAAGGAAGCCAGACCACCATGGAATCAATGCTTTTGAATAGTTTTGGAGGAAACTGCTGAGAGTCCCTTGGAACACAAGAAGTCTAAAATAAGTCTGAATAAAATAAGCTTGAAATAAATACTCAATGAAATAAAAAGCAGATTGTTTAATAAAAGGACTCATAATATATATAATAGGAAAACGGTACTGGGGGACGGATTGAAAGCAAGAGGTGAAGAGGACTGCAGAGCCTAAATTGGAGAGAGGATGTTACTAAAGTAATGAGCATGAGCTATGCCCATGGTCATAGAATTTGGAAGAAAAAGTTTGCGGATTCAAAAAATGGAAAGGATGTTTCTTCATAGGATCTCAGGGCTCTCTTTTCATGGCAAGGTATTAAACTTGGCTCTCCAGGAGAGCATTGGAATATGACTGATGTTCACCCCAATTGAGATGAGTCAGTTGAGATGGTTCAAGCATCTATGCTACCTAGTGAACTTCCACTGGCATTACACTAGATTTATCTCATACTGAGACAGACTCATGATCTATTGATGAGATAATGCCTGGGAGCACCAGTGGTCCTATTATGACTGGATCGTCCTGGAGCTAGAGACTTTCTGGGGGAAAGGAAAGCTTTGGCCTGCCTGCATACTCTGCTGCTACTGCTACCCTCTTCAAAACAGCCAGAAGGAATTAAAGTTCTAGTAAATATAATGCAATTAATATTCATTACTGGTTGTTAAAACAACACTAGCAGGGATCTCCTGTAATGTACCATGCAAAATGTAACAAACAAAATATAACTTAATTGCCTCAGCTGTACATGTCTGCCAAATACTGTACACCACAGGTGTAGGGTGTAACCCTATTGTAAATCACATCAAGTGGCGAAATGGCCATGAAAATGTGATCAATGTGAGTTCATCATATTTTAGCTCCAATAATAAAACTGTGCTCCTGACTACTTTCAACTTGATACTTCTTATTTGCCTTTTTTAATTTGAAGAATTTGTGTCCTAATTTGTGGTCACAAAATGTAATGATTTGCTGTAATGTGTTTTCTTTCACTCTAGTTATTCATTTGCATTTTTCAAGTAATTTATTTCCTTAGGGGACAGTCAACTCTTTCCAGGGGCCTTTTAGGATGTCATCCAGTTCATAGCCACTAGGTGAGCACACAAAAGTGGACACTATGATACTAACACCTCTAAGTCATTCTCATTTTTGCATGCATAAATTATTTTTATTTTTAATGAAAATGTTTTATTTCAGCGCAAAAATTACATGCAAACATGTTTTGAACAATATTAAAAAATCTGTCCTTGTCCTTCTCAGTGAGAAGCTGGAGCTTCAAGTGAAACGAGTGAAAGAAAGTGCTTATTTCTTTTTTTTTGGTTAAATAGAGCTTAGCGCTTCATAAAACAAAGTCTCCAACATTGCATCTTTAGCTGATATAATGACATCATAATCGCTTTCTGTTTATGATTATGGATTTCTTTGTGATGTATTTTTGTGTGTACTAAGATATCATAGCATCTTCTGACATTGCTACTGAAGGAAGCTTGAGGAGTCAGGATTCCTGGAAACTGCTCTTTATTAGGTGCCTACATCACAAGCACTAAAAACAATTTACAATCTATGTAATTTTGGATTGGAAAGCTCTTGATGTCTAAAGTGTTTGCCTCTCTTTTATAGACCATTGAATGTAATCATTTTATGGATAATTGTTGGCCTTTAGCACCACTTCAACAAAAATGTGTCACTGATTTTTTAAAATATCTGTTCCACTAGAATTACATGTATGGTTATATTACAGCACTCAGTTTTTGTGTTGGGCAGTATGCATACATACACAAGGGCCACAGTCCAGTAATGCGAGAGCAGTGAAACAGCTTCTTCATGTTCCTGTCAATGAACTGGACCATGACAGCCACCTACCCTGGCCAGTGTTGGGCAGCAGCACACACCACCTACTTCTAAAATAACCATCAGTGGAGCAGGTCTTTTCATTTGGTATCCAAATTTGTTATTGAGTTGCTGTGAAATACCTTTTGCTGTGCCCTGACAGGGGCTCATAACATATAGTAGAATTTATGCGCTGCTGTTAAAAGATACAATAAAAAAAATACAGATATGAATAAAGTGACCTCAGTTGTGCCACTGGTCTAAACCTAGTCAGCAGCACCTTAACCGAGAGGTCAGCTATTGGGAACCTGGTAAAGTCCCTTGTGAAAAAAAAGCCGCCGTTTGGTAAGTGCCTCATGTCCAGAGCACTTCCACAGTCTGCCGTGCTAACATGGAGTCTCACTGAAGGACTTTTAAGCCACCCCTTCCAGATGAGACAAAGTAATTACAAGAATGAGTGCGAAATTTGAAGCAGCCTTTGGCAGGCACTCAAACCCTCTGGATGGCCGTACACTCCACCCACCGAGGCTTACCATAGAGAAGCCCGTGGTCCTCTTATGAGTGGTAACACGGAGATCTCTGTGCTTCTGCCGTTAATCTTCTTACTCAACATTTGTACTTTCCATCTTCATATACATAGCAGCCATTACAAATAGTTGCTATGCTGCACATGGATCTTCATGTAAGTCCTCATCAACCCTCCACAGATCTCGCACTGGCTGATTTAAGCTTAAAAACGCAATAAATCCATGGAATGTTTTTTCTGCCGAGATTTTAATGATAGAAGATAAAATTTTGACCCTTTCTTGGACAAAACAAAAAAAATGAAACTAATAATTATGCATGGATGTGTGTGTGAGCTATTAGCACTTTGAGGTCTTAGTGGAGTGTTCACGAGGTCAAAACAAATTTACTCCTGATTGATGAACAGAGAAACTGCTGTCCAAAGTGCATTTAATGCTATCATCACTTAATATTCTTAAGTGGGAACAGCTCTTCTCCCTTGACAAAACTACTTGCAGAGACTCATATTCTATAAAGGGAACAAACATTGCAGTGGAATGAGTCTATTACATGGTATTCCCCTAAACTTTTAGAAGGCTGCTAGCATATGGAAAGGTGTCTGGTACTCAGACTCTAGCGTGGGCCAGTTTCTATCAATTCCTTTCTCCATACTGAAACTTAAGCTTTTGTCTTCATTTACAAGTTTTATCTTCTTTTTCCAGTAATTCATTTAATCTTTCTTTGATTTTCTGAACTTTAAAAAGGGAGGTGGTGTCTCAATAATGTGAGTCTTGAAAAAGCTTTTTTTTCCCCTATGGTGCTGTATACTGCACTGTGTACTACACTGATACTTTTATAACATAATGTAGTATATAATGAGCATGTAACATCCATCCATCTATCCAGTGTCATTAAGCGTTTATCCCAAGGAGGGTTGTGATGGTCCAGAAGAGGAAGGCACTAGGCTATGAAACTACCCCTGGATTAGATGTCAGTTTATCGCAGGCTGACCATAGACAGACACACCCTCTCACACTCACATACACACACTATGGGCAACATCGAGTAACCAATCAACACATGTCATGGACTGTGTGAGGAAACCAGAGCACTAAGAGCAAACCCACAAAGACACAGAGATCATACAAACTCCACAGACTCATGGCCAACCACCCCAGGTGATGTGAGATGTGTGTATGCCGTGCAGCAGGTGTGTGTGGAGTTAATGAAGGCCTCAGAAATATACAGGGAAATCATAAATATAAGAAAAAAACCTTTTTTCAGTCTAATATAAGGGAAAATGTAAACAATTTAAATAATTTTCTTTCTGTGTTTCAAAAAAGAACAATCCAATGATCTCCATTTTTTTCATGAAGGCAGCAAAGCACCAGCTAGTCCCCTTTATTCGTCCCCTATGTGTGGCAGTGGACAATGGTCCGCACGCAGCACAGAACTTACCATCAACTCAATCATGGGCACTGTGGGTGCTGCCCAGACAAGTCCTCCAAGTTCAGGGAGGATGTGTTAGTCCTCTAAGGGCTGGGCTCCTGCCCAAGGCTTTCAGTAGATGACATTTGGCATAGGACAAGCCATGTGGAATTTTGCCTGTGCATTATCTTCCACTGGACTTGCAATTTTCAAGAGTCCTAATTGTGTCTCGGAATAACCCTGCAGAGTGATCCACTAACTGATTTAGCTTTTCCTTTGTGGCACATATGCTCTGTCCTGAGGTGATCTGTATTTCCTTTATGTACTGCCAGGTGAGCTGGATCCTACACAGCCTTTGACATCCAATAAAAGTACACTTTGCAACACATACAAATCAAGAATCCTTCTTTGATTTTCTTAAATAACTTTCACTTAGAGTTTTCCCTTTGGAGCAATTTTCTCAACTGTATATGTTTTCACTGTCACTAAGGTGTATTTCAGTTCCACTACTGGGAATTTCTCTATGTAGTCTTGGTGTAAGATGGTTGCCCGGGCTGAATCTGTGTCCAGCTCCATCTTTTATTTCACTCCTTCAACCTGAGGTGTTACCCAGACCACTTTGTGGTTTATTTCTTTACAAGAGTAGAGTTCCAGATGATAAATCTGCACAATCTGTTATTCAAATCTTTCTCTTCCATCTCATGCACATTTTATTTATTTATGCAATATTCTTTCATGTTGTGCCATTTTGAAAGTGCTCCTTTTGGTATTTTCTACAGTCTTTATGCTTAATTTAACATTCCAAAGGGTCAAGTGTTTTTTTTTGTTATCCACAAATCTGCATTTTTATGTTTTTTTTAGTTTATGTTGCACTGTGCAGCTGATCATGTTTGCAGTTCCAAGCATCTTTACCAGCTATTTACAGTGACCAGGCCAATGTGAGCTCTCTCTCTGAGCAGTCACTTCTGTATACTCAGCAGATTTCTCACTCATGTAACTCCAGACTTACAGCTAAACACATGAAAAAAATACAGGTTGTCCTCCAATTAAATCAAACATGGATTACAATGTCTGGTCCAATAACCTTATCATATTAGAGACCTCAAAACTGGCCATAACATGTGACAGTTTCATCTGTTGTACAAAATCATCTGGCCACATTGCCACAAGGCTCCATATCTGTTATTGACCCAGGCAGTATTTTGGGTGTCTAGCAAGAACTGCATTTTATTTATTTACTCAAAACTGTGAAATGTCTGACTTTTGGTTCCATTTTTCTTCTTTATGTTATATCAGCTCAATAATCTGTTGTTTAAGTATAACTGCCTTGGGATTTGGAAGTTTTAAACTGATTTGGTACATTTGGATGGACACTTGACAAACTGTTCACTGGGGCTTGGAAATTGTTGACCTCCTTGTTGGACTCTTTCAGCAAGATAGATGTAGAGGTGAGGTGTGGATAGGTTTACAAAAGCAGTGCCTGCGAGGCAGAAGTAGGTGGCTGCGTACATGCATGTGGGCTTGAATGATGGCTGAGCACAGTCAGGGATTTATTCTAATACTTCCTACCTGAAATTATGTTTTGTGAAAAACTTCACTATGTCATGAGCATCACTTAGTGGAGCCGTCCTGTACGTTACAGGCCGGTGGTGGTAGTGTGATGGTATGAAAAATGTTTTCCTGGCTCACATGAGGGCCCCTGATACTCACTAAAGAACATCTGACTGGCATGGTGTATCTGAATATCACTGCCATGAAGTTCATACCTTCATGGCTACAGTTTATCCACACAGTTCCAGCATGATAATGCACCACATCACACGACTAATAACTTTCATCACTTGATTCCCAGAATATGACAGTGAGTTTTCATTGCTTTAGTGGAGCTGTATTGTCCCTGGATGTCAGCTCTACTTAGAATCTTTGGGATGAGACAGAAAGGGCTGTCCAATGCAGAACTGTGCTGCTGTTGTTCAGATAAACTACGCAACGTGAACATTCCTGCGCAATGCATCCAGCATCTTGTAGAATCCATGCCTATTTGAAAAGAGTGGAAAACAAACAAAAGAGAAGGCAAATAAGGTGTAAGTGGTCCTATGGTTCCTATGGTAACATTTGGCAGTTGTGAGCTGTCAATAAAATGCTGCCTCCATTTCATCCTCCGCCTGCATGTAAGACCTCTTGGGCATAGTTCACAGTCAATAACTCACGAATTACACTTTTTAAAAAATTTCTTATAATTATGGTTTTATGTCTTTGTATTATGCTTATATTGGATACATGTATTGGTGAATTTCTCGTAATGTGTGATATAAAAGCTGCACCAGGTGCACACTAATATATCCCTTTATTGGGATACAACTGTCAGTGGACAGTCTTGAGAATCATCTACTTCTCCCTCCAGGTCTTCAAACACAATCCTTGGTCAGCAATGAATCACCTTTAGAAATTCCAGTAATATTATTCAGACTGACTCTGTCTCTTTGGGCTGCTATCTTTTACATGCCTTTAGAATACGTTGCACCAGTGGTCTTGTTTGCCATTCAGATGTGTCCTTCCCCTGCTCTTTTGGTCCTGTCATTATAATGTTTTTGATGTTTTTCATAACTTCCTTTTTTGAGACAAATGAAGACACCAGGAATTACTGCTAGAAGCATACACATTTTCCTCTGTTGTCACCCTCATTCATTTATCCTACAGAGAGTCATTCAGGATGAGTTTTAGGGAAATCCCCGAGTCTGGCACAAAAGCCTTCAGGCAGCAGTTTGCTTTAACAAGACTATCTACATATTTCATACAAATACGTACAATTTGGAAAAGTCAGCTCAGCTGTTTAGAGAAGGCCAGCATTCATTACTTATATGATATTCACTTGCCCTAATGCAGGATTGTGAGGAAAAAGACAATACTTTGCCTTAAATGCACACATAAAATGAGTTGTGATTTCCTGGCCTGCAAAACAATGACTTCCACAGAGGAAAAACAGCTGCAACAGCTTGACAGAATCAAAGAGCCATCTAACACAGCATATCATTTCGAGCAGTAAAAGTAATGTAAACAATAACGGTAAAGGAAAAAGCACAGAAAATCCTCAGTTAGTACTCAGTTTACATTCCTAGAAAATAGAGCATTAAATGCTGAACAGGATCATTATAACATTATATCTTATTAAACAGGAAATTTAATAAATGAATTTTTCATTTCACAATCCATACAGCCACAGGGTTCCTCTATGGACATATGCAAGGACAGACATATAAGGAAGTGAGTTGTTGGTGGAAACTCAAAATGGAACTAGGTCATCTCTTCTAGAGGGTCCACTGTGCTCACTGACACTGATCTGTGAGTATACTATTTTCTTTTATCTAAAGAGAAATAAATAAAGATGTATAGCGTTTATAGATAAGATTCTCATATTCTAAATGCACAGAAGGTTTGAAATTTGAATTTTGGCACTGAAATTTAAAACAAATTTCAACTGAACATTCTGTTCTGAGAAATGATCAAAGCTGTACAGAAACAAGTAGGGTCATTGTTCTCATATAAACACCAGGTGGACTCATGACAGAACACTCACGTGTCATCATGTACTGCCTGTGAGACTGACATTAACTAGGTGTAATGTAGAGAAGGAAAGTATGAATGGTCATATTTTCCACAGCTGAGAACTGGCCACTAGACTGGCACCTGGAATTTGCTGGCTGGGAGGGTGGCAGACCCACAAAATCAGGGCTTGAGTGAAGTACAACTTTTATGACAGTTGTTATTTTCTAAACCATCCTGGTGAATGAGATTTTTATTGTGTGGTCAAACAATTCAAAGAAGAGCTTGGGTAAAAAAACGTGTTGTACAGACGCAATAACTCCTACAAAACAATTATAGTTGTCTGTTGCGCTTTCGTCAGTGTATGGTGTTCAGTTCATAGCCAAAGATGAGGTGTGGTCACATGATGTTCTGGGTGTTTTCTAGTCACAACTTAATCCCTGTTCAGTTTTAACATTTTTATTTATTACTCAGCACATATTTTTATACAAAGTAGCTTCTAGAGAGAATAAGGGAAATACTGAAGGAAAAAAGGTCTCAAACTGTGTAAAAACAAAACCCAGGAGGTGGCGAGAAACAATACTCAGGTATCTAAATTTCAAGTTACTGTGACGCCGTTGGCAGACGTGTACAGGCGCGAGTTAGCAAATGAGGTTTATTGTCGAGAGAAGTTCCAGAGTCGTGGTCAACACACAGGCAAGGGTCAGATCCAGAAGTCAATGGAATATAAGAAGTGGTTGGGCTAGATCAAAGGTCGGGAACAGTCAAGGGTCGAATACCGGAAAGGCTAACAGGAGAGATGCTCGGTACACTCAGTAGTAACATGGGCAATACTTCACACCGGCGTGTCGGGCTACACAGGTTTTATAACCTGTTCAGGGAAACAAGGAGCAGGTGCTGGCAGTTGTGGAGCTGGGCAGAACGGCAGGCAGAGCAGGGGGCGCGACAATTACTTTGATCTAATATAGGCTTTTAATGTTCTGAACCATTGGCATATTCAACAAGTTCAAAATCTGGAATTTTCCTCTGAGATTAAATGTCACTCATTCATTACCCATTATACAGATCAAATAAATACAAAGCAAGTTAAAAATGCAGTCTAATATGTATTATTTACTGTTATTATTTACTATTATTTAGATGACACTTTTGTCCAAGACAACTTGTGTTGTCAGGTTTGTATGTTGCTATAAATCTCTGAAAATTTCTGACATCTTACAACTGGGTAATATTTACTGGGTAATTCAGCTTAAGTGATGTCAGTGTAAAGAAGGATTCAGGTGGTTCAGGAGTTGGTGAAGATTGTTAGAGCAAGGCTCTAATGGTAGAAGAGAAGGTTGCTATAAAGTGCTTTTAAAGAAACAAAAGAATAAATGTCAGCAAATGAATAGTCCTTAATCATCTGGAGTATAATTTACTTACAACAAATAATGATTCTGCTATGTTTTGCACCAGCTATATATTTACATTGTATGGCTGGTAAAAGGTTTCCTCCAAAATATTGTACAACTATGAGCAAACATATATGCATGATTAATGAGACACATCTTGTGTGTTTGATGTCACTTTCAGTGTTCTGATAAACTGATAAAGAGGAACTGAAGTTCTGAATGGTGGCCACATATTATACAGTTCAATATTTTACTGATTCTGAAAACTCTTCTTTAAGATACATTAAAAAATATTAAAATGCATTGTGTGTGTGTGTGTGTGTGTGTGTGTGTAACCCTAGAGATTAAGCCACTAGACTTGTAATACACTTTTGCCAATGTCTCAGATGTTTTAATGTATCTGTGGGTTTTCTGAAGTGTGGGAATATTTACACAGGCATAGAGGTTGAAAGCACTGGAGGTCTACTGTCCCGATCATTTTGATAGAGTTGGAAATGTTTCAGCTGGCAGCAGTAGTAACGGGTTCTATGCAGAAGGAATGTGCAGAGAACAACTGTGGTGGGTGGCTAGAGAGTTGGAGCAGAGATTTGAAATGCCTTTGGAACCAGTGAGGGGTGGCTACGGTACTGTTTTTGGTTCAGAAGGAGAATCGGATGAGGAGCATCTTAAAGACGTGTATCTGTAAAGGATTTCATGCAAGCAAGTTAATGTATATAGTCAAAAATATAGAATGAAAAGATCCATAGATCTGTGATGATCATCTGTTTAACTGTGCCTGAAGTGGAAACATATTACTGAGTCATAACTGATAGAGAGGCATGGCTGGATTGCAGGATTGTGTCAAGAGTTGGATGATGTGAATTTGGAACTGCATAGAAAGCCATAGAAAATGAGAGTGGCTTCCAAAGTTTTGCAATAATTTAAGCTGTAGAGTCAGATCAGATTTAGAAGATCCAGGAACAGAATCTCTATAATGATTGTTAGTCTGTTTAATTGAGGCAAAGTTGAGCATTGACAAGTTATGCCCGTCACTGTGGGGCTTCTTGTCATTTAACATGTCTGCAACAGCAAATCATGCACATTGCTTTAGCTTTTTGATGTTTAACATGTCAGCACAGCCTACTTGTGCCCATCTCAATGGCACCTTGTCGTGTTATGCATTTCTGTCACTGATTTGTGGTTGTCTCCAAGGCTTCTAGTTGTTTAATGCATCTGAGCTGCTTACTTATGCCAATCTCTCGGGCTCCCTGTCATTTAATGTGTCTTGTGCCCATCATAGGGGCTCTTAGTTGAAACACTTTGTGTATACTTCTAAAGTGCTTATCTGTTCTGCTGATCATGATGGTGCACCAGAGAGCAGTACATCAGGCTACGATGAAGCATACGATGAACATATGATCCCAAGCAGAATGGGGAGGAGAGGCAAAGGCCTCCGAAAGCTCCAGAGGTCTTATCGCTGCATGGAGAAATCAAGTGGTACCATTTTAGGCCACAGCAGTTTTGTGGTTACTTAGATTTTACACACTCACACATGTACAAAACCCATGCTGTAGTCAGCCTTATTTATAGTCTTAACAGTGGTTACATACTGGATGTGTACACCTTGATCAGGTATTGGGCAAACAACCATGTTTGGGTCTTGATGGACTTCTCACGTCTGAAGTATATGTGCCAGTTAGCTGAGAAAATTCAGAAGAGTAAAAGATTGTTTCCCATTTATGTATTTAGCAAATACTGTTTTCTAAAATAAGTTTAAGGCACTTAAACTAATTGATATTTCTTCTGAAGCAGTTCTAGGTAAGTACATTGATCAAGGTTACTAGAGTAGGAGGCTGAATTTGAACTTGGGTCCTTTGAGTGCAAAGCAGCCACCAGTTGCTGTCCTTTGAGCAGATTGTTTAGCGCCCATAGACAGCTTTACATCCAAACTGAGTCGTTGCAACTTCTTCCATCATTTATCGTGAAGGGGGTCCTATCATCAAACACACTCTTTTCAAAGATCAACTAACTTTATTTAGTTGAAGCAGGGAACGCTGCCTTACCCAAAGTAACTGCTTGTCAGTGTACCTTGTAATAATTTTTTATGTTAACCCTGAACCAATCTAACCAATCCATACTTTTATTCTTTGAATGTAAAGTATGCGGAAGATGTCATCTGCAGCAACACCCAAAGCTACATGAAATAATAGAACGTCTGAGAGATAACAAACAAAACTTGCTCTGAAACATGCTGAAATTAGGAAATGGAAAATTGGGTCCATGGAACAAACATATTTATTTTAATTAGATCTGTCCTGAAAGTGAAGTTCCTCCTACAGACTGGACTTTTGTAAAATCTAGGGATCTTGAAACAAATCACTTAGAATGGGAACAAGGTTAAGGCAATGTTTCCTGGAGTATCAGAAAGATCACAACTAAAAAAATGAACAATATCCTACCTGATATTTTTCATTTGTTTACAGAGGAAAACAAAACTATATAAAAAACACAATAAGAAAATAAGATGAACTTTGCAATTTAACTCTTTATTAATTTAACTCTTAATTTATTTTATTTAAATTTTTGTGTTTTAAACCACACCAGTCTGTTTTTCTGCACAATTGCTGAACACTGGCAAACTTAGTGACTGGGCGAAGATGTTATGTTACTTTTAAGACCTTTAGCCTTCATGTCAGCCTACCCGAATGTGTACTTAACCACATATTAGGACTGTAGAATCCATACATAGTACACAATGCAATGTCCTATATTAGAATCCATGTCCTTGTTGAAAGCATTCCCTCTTGTCCAAATATATCTCATTTTGCAGTCATATTAAATAAAATGATGTTTCATTAACACTGAATTTCTCCTGTGAGCCATGTAATTTAACAGAAAAACAATCTTCCAGTGAATATGCCAAAACATCAGGACTTACAAAACAGCTGAAAACTTTCTTTAGTCACAATATGCTCTACATAGAGTGGAACTTTGTGGGAAGATGTGGAGGGGTGTGCAGAATCCGGCCTGTCTGATGAAAATCTCTGGCAAAGGGTCTTAAGTAAAAAGACATACCTGGGGCTGACAGTAACACTCACATCATCTTAATCATTTAGCTAATTGCTGCAGTGGTACATCTGACTACAAACCCTGCACAGCCTCAGCCTTCTTTGCAAACATTGCTTCCGTGTGTTTTCATAAATCCTAGTGGCTGCTGCAATATAAAACATATGGTATTGGTCTTTTTATGCCAGTAAAGTGGGTTAAATTGCATATTCATGTTGTGCTTCAAGTGAAAACATTTATGCCTAGGAAAGTGGCCATAAAACATTAACAAAGGATGGTTTGATAAAAAAAGAACTAAAAGAGTCACCAATTCTTAGTAGCTCTTACTTTAAATGATCAGCTACTAATACCTTCTTCATTGCACATTTTTTTTAAACATGGTATATGAAATATCAAGTAATGCGCAGTGACGTGCCGGTCAACAGCTTGAGAGTGGCACCTACCTCATTTCTGTTTCTCCTTGTACACTGGATGTACAACCTGTTCTTTCAGACATCTCATGAAATGAAATGTGTAAAATCTGCCTGTAATTCACATTACATTCTACCAAGTTTCTAGTGAAGGTGATGGTAATGTCTTCTCTTGGCTAATGCAACTCAATCCAACGATGCTGGGTTAACACACAAGAACAACTGAGGACTAGAGCAAAATGCAGGAGAACAGGAACAGATCAATCTCAAGGCAGGCTGGGACTGAGGATGGTGAGCACTTTTTTCTTTTAAGGACTGAGGAGACAAGTCGAGTGGGGACGTGTATTCAAATTCTCTATACATGTATTTTTGCTATAATGGCTCTTGAAAATGAATACCTATATATCATTAGTTAAATGAAAATTTTTGCTGTAACGAATTTTTGTCTGAAGCTTACCCAGAATAAAAAAAAAATCTAAATAGGAATGAAAATCAAAATAAATGAAAACATGTAAAAATAAATATTTACTGTACTCTACAGTGTACTGTAAAAAAACCAACTGCAAGTATTTAATAAACTTTATTTTCTACTGTTATGAATGCATATATTTATATAATTTGTAACATAATAATTGTTAAAATATATAATACAATATACATACAATTTTATAAAATGGAGGTTTTTGTGTCAAAGAGGTGGATGCAGCAGGTTACTTTGCCTTCCCTTTATTCATCTCATAACACTGAACTCCCACTGCAAACCCCCCGCATGCGCCTGCTCATCTCTCATGTGTAATGTAGTAACCCTGTGGAGGGTCACCAATGTGTGAAATCTCCTATATTGTACACACTGTACCATGTGGTAAAACATGCAAATTAATGACAACATTAAATGTTTTCTTATTAGTAATTGATGTTAACACTGTTTTATGAAGCTGAAGTCATGGGTTGATAGTTATATAGGTGTTTCCACTTTGTTTGTTTGTGTTATTGTGCTTTTTCTGTTTAAAATTTTAAATATTGGGAAATAGTTATGCGGTACCCAAAATTTTGGCATCTAGCATGTTTTCAGGGATGAATTAGACACTGAGGGATTACCACATAAATGGTAGGCAGCATGGTGGTTGACCGAGTAGTGCTGTTGCCTCACAGTGTTTGGGCTGTACATGAGTTAGAATCCAGCTCATTAACTGGTTAATGATGATGGATGGATGTCCAGTGCTTATTCACCCACTACGTGCAAAAACAGAGCTTTTTTCCTGCAATTTTTTCTGCTTCTTTCACAGGGAAACTGGCAATTCAGATCTCCTTTTAAATCATTTCCGGTTTTCAGCTGTGTTGCCTGTAAGCTTGGAGTTCAACTGAAGTTGTATTTCTTCCATTTTCTTTCTCTTTCAGCTTGCTTGTAATCTCAGTAATATTAACTAGTGTGTGTTAGTGATGGTATCTGCAGGGCTACTCACTGTTCTTCATTCAAACAGCAATTCCTTTCTTTATATTCATCTTCCAAACCACCTCTTCTGACACCATTATGTTAACTTATTGCTCTATAAGTCCTTATTAATCAGACTCTATACTGTATGTAAATGAGGCATAATCTTGTTGTAAAAAACAGACTACGCTCATGTGTAATATATAGTGTGTTTGAGATTCACACCTTTATACTGCGAGCTCACTGCCTTTGCTATGTTGTTAGTACTGCACTCAGGTGTGGTGGTGCAAGACAACAATACAAAAAAATCCTTTACAGCCTGGACTGAAGGGGGGCCCTCAGTGATGGTAGGCTACTGAAAATATAACCTATGACACCAATTTTGGTATGTTTCACTGCAAGGTTTAATAAAAACCAATGTATATATACATTTCTTGTATGCATAACTCTAGGGGCCTTGGGCACTTGTCTAAGGGTAAATCTGCCCCTAACTTTGGCAAATTTATAGTAATCAGAAACTGTAGCACCTGGAGGAATCCCCCACAGCCACAAAGAGAAACATACAAACTCCACATAGGCTGAGCTTGAACCAAACAGCCTCAGTGCTATGAGACAGCAGATCTACTCACTGAGTCACCCTGCTGACTTAACAACCAACAAATAAATAAATTGTGTACATGTTTCAGCAATGTGGCAGAATAATATCAATGCTGTAGACAAGCTGGAATACAAGCTTTTTAAAATTAACCTTAACATTAATACAAGTAGAAAGCTTATTCCTCCATGTCTGGCCACAACCTTTGTAAATATAT
Source organism: Arapaima gigas (assembly GCA_900497675.1). Taxonomy (NCBI): domain Eukaryota; kingdom Metazoa; phylum Chordata; class Actinopteri; order Osteoglossiformes; family Osteoglossidae; genus Arapaima; species Arapaima gigas. Next base: position 384,349 of record UFQX01000197.1, on the reverse strand, counting down.
CTAGCCTCATGTAATAAATGGTGTGTGTGTGTGTGTGTGTGTGTGTGTGTGTGTGTGTGTGTGTGTGTGTGTGAATAAGATCCAGTAACTGTGGTTATTAGAAGCAAATGCCTCTAATGCATTCCACACAGCACTTTAAAGAGTGTGATGCTTAAATTTTAATGCTCATCTGTTTGGTTAACATCAGCAGAGGTTCCTTCAGGGTGAGTTTTTTTCTTTTCCACTGCCACCAAGACAGATACCAGTTAATTCAGATCAAAGGTATAGGAGGTACAACAGGAATGGATATAGAATGATTTGTTGTCTTTGAATTAGTTCATTCTCTGCTTTGGTTCACAGAAACATGTTAACTAAACTTTTCAAATTTTCCAAGACAGACATGCTCACCTCATGAGAGACAATTAACAACGCAGATAGGTAAATTTTGCAAGTGCACTTTATTGAAAATGACGTGAATTATTGGTTTGACAGCGATTTACAGGGGTTTACAGGAGCAGTGTAATTCAACATTATCCTACTTGTTTTGTATGAAAGCAGTTTAGTGTGCTGAATGTTTCAAAAGAATATTCCAAATAATTACAATTTTGAAGAACTTTAAGGATAAACAGCAAGAAGCCATATTAGAGTATGTAGGATGAGAAAGATAAACACGCTCTTTAACTAGTAATACAAAACTTGTTTTCTCTTACAATGTTTGTTTGTTTGTGCAGGCATGGATTCATAAAATAAAGAGTTCATTGTGTTACTTTTATCAGTTAATTGATTGTTTTATTAAGTTAGACGCAGTAGGTAATGTCTCCAGAGTCAGTAGCACCACTCCTGACACTATGGAAGGGCATGTCATTGCAGTATTGCAATGGTGTTGTTGTGTTGTTCTTCTTGTGTACTGATCACTTACTTCTGATTCTCAGTAGTGTATCTGACTATATGACTTACAGGAACAATATGGAAACGATCAAATATGCTTTAGCTCTATTTGAGGGCAGCTGGGAACAAGTAAAATTATACAGACATTGGAAATGCTGAAACTAAAGAACAGGCATATCCCACTCCTGAGAGAAAGGCTACACTAGTTTATTATTCTGTATTTCAGAAATTTTTGTGCGGTGAAAATGGAAAGACTTGCACGCATTGTAATTAGCACTTCCAGTAATAAGAGTACCTCTGAGACCTCGCCAAAAATCTAGTAGACATTATGGAATTAGGTAGGATGAAAGCAAACTTACTAGAATGTGATATTTCACCTAGTAGAAATGTATGGCTATGATAAGGATCAGGAAATTTGAATATCTGGAAATCAATTCATTCATAAAATTTTTGTTATTTTTATTTTACTCACATTTGTTACTATAAATGTGATACATTTAATTGCAAAAATGTGTTAGTCCTGATATTGCTACATCGTTATTATAACTAATCACCTTTGTAACCACTTCTCTCAACCCTTATTAAACACCTTAAGAACCTAATAACTAGACCCAGGGGCTGGTGGTATGGAAGTTCAAGCAGCCTAACTCTATAACAATTATTTTTTTAGCATGCTCCAGAACCTGACCCTGCACCAGCATCCCTGGTACCTTACATGATGTGCTATTTGCATCTTCTTCTGCTCATTGGCCATCCATCTTTTCACCTTTTACACTATCCATGCAACCAGTATTATGCAGGAAAAACTAAAGTTTTTCAAAATGAGGACAACTCTGGGGCTAATACAAATAATGATAAGGAAGTCCCAGTGGTCAGAAAAATTCCGTTTCCAGTGCTTTGCGGTTGCCGTTTAATCATTGGTCTCACAACTAAAAACTATGACATCATAATCTGTCACATGGCTTGTGCATCTTACTGTATGTACTATGTTTCTCTATATGTAATGTGCATGGATGGTGATGAAAGGAGTTAGCCTATATATTTGTTTTGTGCAAATTATAGTGTTTCCAACTTAACTTAACTTGACTCTGTTGCCCCATTCTTTTTTCTCAGGCCCTGCACACAGCTTAGTTTCCAGCATCCAAGGTTGCTGCTGAATTTTAATATTGACTTCAGCATTTCCTTTCATAGTTCTTACTTGTAACTAAAATCTGGAGATTGCATATTTATCTCTTGTTCTTTACAAGGAACCTTGGCAGCCTATGGAAAGCAATGGTTTTACTATAGACACAGTACATGTTGTCCTCAACTTACTACGTACAGTGGTGCTTGAAAGTTTGTGAACCCTCCAGAACTTTCTGTATTTCTGCATAAATCTGAACTAAAACTATATCAGATTTTCACACAAGTCCTAAAAGTAGATAAAGAGAACCAAATCAAACAAATGAGTAAAAAAAATTAGACATGGACATTTATTTATTGAGGAAAATGATCCAATAACACATATCTGTGAGTGGCAAAAGTATGTGAACCTTTGCTTTCAGTATCTGGTGTGACCCCCCTTGTGCAGCAATAACTGCAACTAAACTGAACTAAACATTCACTTCTGAAGGGTTCACAAACTTTTAAGCACCACTGAACTTAACATAGGATGGAGTCATAATTAGAATGGTCAATAATAAGTACATAAATATACAAACAAATAAATGCAATGGACAAAAGTTGTCTTTTTTATTTGTTCACAACAATATGTATAGGTAGAGAGAGACACCGAGACATTGCACATTCATCTACATAAAGTGAGGGTCTAAGGGTTACAGAGTATCGCAGGTATGATCATACAGCACTGTCTAGTAAGTTCCAGAAGGGTGTATATACATTCCAAATTTGTTTTGAATAATTGTGCAGGTCAAATGTTCATTTTTCAAGCAACAGGAAGTTAAACACTTCACACATCCGCATATTTACAGCGGGAACTTCAGTGATTTCTGGTGTCTAGTAGGAATAATGTATAAATAGTGAAGATCTGGGGTGGTAGTAACAAGAGACATAAATGAAAGACCACATGGAAGCAACTGGAACCAACAACCTTCCTTTCACATCTCACACAGTGTTCATTGTTCTCACTGCTGTATCACACAAAGATGAAGATATGGCAGATATGTCTATTTTGTTGTGCATTTTGTACAACTGAACTCATGCCACCTCCTGTATCAGTCACAATGCTGACCAATGACCGGCTATCAACAAACCCAACAAATTTACCAGCATCACAGTCAAAAGAGATATCATTTGCACTTACTTCATCTTGCTGTCCTATGGCACAGAATACTGAAGTGAATAAAAAATTTTATGAACATACTGTACTCATTAAAAATAAACTTTGCTAAAGAAAACACTGCTGGATTATTGAATTATGGCATGGATAATATACTATAGTATGGGCAGAAATAAAAGAAAATAGATTGAAAACATTGACAAATGTTTCAAAAGAAGTTACAATATGTTGGATGACATACTTAGAAATTATCACTGTGTCATGAGTATCGTCCATCCCTGAACCAGCCGTAAGTCGAGGAGACTCTGTACATGGGTACAGTGTGATTTTGTATTAAGTCAATGAAACCACATTAATATTACAATATTGCAATAGCATGCCCCTCCTATTGACCATGACAGCAGTGTCAACAGTGGTGCTAGTAACAACAGGCTCTGGAGACACTATTTGATGCCCCAAGACTAATCTCCTTATAACCACCCTGAATAAATACCAAAAAAATGCAATGAATAAACCCAAAGGCTAGTGATATGTTGCAGCAGTGTTATAGTATTACAATTCTTTACAGTTATTTAATTAGCAGGCACTTCTGTAACATTTGCTTAAATAGTTTACAATACATAGTCTCATCCTGACACTGGTACTTAGTGAGAAATCAGATTACAAACCTTGACAAAGTCAAACTCCTTAAAGACTAAGCATACTCACTCAAAGGGCTTTTTGTTATAATAACAACAGTACAGGGTTCCCTCAACTGTTACTCAAGTTCTGTTCATTAAGTGAATCAGCATAAAAATATCTTTTTATAACACCTATGCATCTGTCATCATTAACTGTTTATCCTGAGCAAGGTCATGATGGTCATAAGCCTATACAAACCTATAATCTTGGGGCACTAGGCTATAAAACTGCCCCTGGATGGAACACTATCCCATTGCAGGGTAGTTGCATATGCACACAGTCACAACCAGTTAACCAAAATGGCATGTCTTTGGACTGTGGGAAGAAGGCAGAGAGCATCCGGATGAAACCCCACACAAACTGAGCCAGATTCAAATTCCTGACCAATGAGCTCAGCCAATGTAAGGAGGCAGCACTACTTACTGAGCCTCCTTGCCTACCTCTCTTTACTACAATTTATCGAAATGGAAAGTATATGATTCACCTTTTGAAACCGTAACCTGAAGTATAGCTTCCTGTAGCATCATAACTCTGATGTGCAACATATGTCCCAACAAAGGAAGACAAGGTGTGTGGTTGATGTAATTTACATTAGAGAAATAAAAAATGCGGGCTGTTTACAGTACAGTACATGCTTACCCTCCAAATGTAAAATTCCTCCCTTATCTTTTAAGCACTAGAAAAACTATTTCAACACTTATGAAAATTATCAAAACTGCTCTGAAGACCTTTAGATCCAGGCTTAATGTAAACAATGAGTGTGGGGGGATCAGGAGTGAATTCATAGTCTGGAAATAATGTTCATATAAAAAACTAACCAAATTCTAATTTTCACAACACAACAGAAATACAGCTGCAAGGAAACAAGATGTATTTTTTTATTTGTGCAAGTAGCAACTTCACAGAGCTTCTCATAGATCCTAAGTTGTAGATTTGAATCTAACTCATTCTCTGTGATGTTTGCTTGTTTCCCTCATGTTGAAGTGGGTTTCCTCCAGTTTCCTCCCAAATTCCAGAGACATGCATCAGGTGAATGTGTCACTTCAAGCCGTGATTGTATAAACTGTATGCGTGTGAACACATATCCACATGGATACTGGCTACATGTGCTGGTCAAACACTTAATGACGATGGAAGGATTCTCTTGTTAATTTACTCTACTTTTTAAATATTCTTACACCGATTTTAAATCCATTCACAATTTTAACCTATACTGTACACTTGGACCTCTTCTTACAAACACAGTTAGGTCTGGAAGGCTGTTCATAATTGGAACTGTTCATAAGTCTACCGATTATGTTGCAATCAGTCAAAGTTTAAACATATGACTTAAGTCCTTGATTTATCCGCAGCTGGTTCTATTAAAAACATCAAATAGAGCTATAATGAATTAAAAATGGACCATCTTTATTTATCTTATTTCAACCACCATTTCACACTGTTCCTCTATACTTGATCATTCAGTATGACACAAGACGCAACATGGACATGATACCAGACAATGTCCACAAGCAATCCATTCACTGGGTTTTGCTGCTCACAGATCTAGACAGTACTGGTTTACTTCACATGTTACTTTGTGATTTGAAATATCTTCCAACCTTCTTTCCAATCAGTTTTCTGTCAGCATGGATCACAAATTGCAAATACCAGACTATTTAAGCTATTATGTTCATTAGTGAAACTACTCTACTTTCCATTTGGCAATTTTTAAGTAAGGTTAAATTAAACATGTTCATATAATTTCTTCAAAAACATTAAAAATGTACTTTGCTAACATATAAGTTCAGATCTGCCAGATCTATATGCCACATATAATGGTTTGACTGGGAACAGACTTTGTGTTAAACATTAAGAATACTGATATTAAGTTGATTTTTTTCTTCTTCAGAATTATTTTTTGTGTAAATAAGGGTTAAATTCAACAGGACCTTTGAATCTTGCAGAACTCAAAACCTTGTTAATATAAGATGAGAAGTGAGGAAGCCTTGAAAAACTAAACATAAATTGTCTATTTAAAATTTTTGGCAGTGCCACTATCGATAGACGGAATGTTGCTTGCAGACTGCTGTAGCCTTTCCCAAAGTCAGTAAACAAGAACAGGCAAGGAAGAAAACCAAACTTTAACTCTAACCCCAGTCTCAGGCTGGGGAAGGTGAAATTTTTATTTTGCAGCTGTGGAAAATAGACTGGAGAATGAAACGGAGGGAAAATTTTCATCACAGCCAAACTGAGAGTTAAAACAAAAATGTGTGTGCATCATTGTCTTGATTCTTCAGTCTGTTTCTAACTTTATCCAGGGTTAAGGCCAAAGAATTACTAATCAATTTATTGTCCACTAGCGTGTTCAGATCCATATGCCTCTCCATTCTGCATCATTTTACACATGCCAGGCATGTTTGGCAATGGCTTTAGTACTTTCCCTTCTTCTCTGAGTCTCATAGTTAAATGACGGACATAAGCCACGCACTTTGCATGGCTAGAAATGAAGGCCTCCTGCAATATTTCAAGTTGCAGTTGTATGCACTGATTTGAGAATTTTCAAATGTAACTTACCAACATGTTCTCCACAAAACTTCACATTCTGCATTGTTCTGTCCTTGAGTTGGGTTTCTGTCTGTATTCTAAACCATTTAGTTCCGTTTGCACATCTGAACCAGATAAAAGTTAGTTCGACTGATGAAATTGCAGCTTTGCTGATTGTAATTTTATCATTTTTTTCTTTAATTGCATTGTTTTGGCTGTACACACAAATATTAATGACAATGCCAAAAAGTCCAAATCACAAACAGCAAAGTTCATTCTTTTGCTTTCCTTATTTTCCACTTGCTAATAAGTAAGCAATATGAGAAAGACAAAGCACAAAGATGAGCTGATTTTGTATTGTTTATATCTCTTAGTTACAGTGGGGCTGGAGTGTTACAAAATGAAGAAGGTTACAGCAACAGCCTGTACTGATTACCAATAATTGCAGAGCTAAATCTTCTTGTTCCATGGTTTATAACAGGAAACAGGATTTTTGCACACTATGGTTTCCAGGCAGGGATTTGAACTCTGAAAAGCAAATAATGGAAATAAAAACATTTGGAATGCAGAATACTGGCTTAGTATAAATTTGAGATAAGTCAGTTTGAGTTAAACATAGCTTCAGCTTGTTCCTTTTACTGAGTTTTACATATCAACAAAGTAAGCACCAGTCACAATTTAGAGGACCATCAAAATGTTGTCTCTAAATAGCCAAAGATAATTTTATTTCACAGATGATGTGGGGTAGCAGGTAGCGCTGGTGGTTAATGTCTACTTAGCTTTGGATTCAGACCTGGGTTTTGCTTAAGCAGATTTTGCATGGGTTCTGTCTAGGTGCTTTGGTTTCCTTCTTCTGTCCAAATACATACATTTCAAATGAAATGGTGACTCCAACTTGCCCATAGTGTTTGACTCATTTAGTTCAGGGTACATCCTGCCTTGTCCCCTATGTAGAACCAACAAGTGTTAATAGCGGCTGTTTTCCCGTATTCTCCGGAAATCCCAGGTCAGTCCTCACCAGACTGCTGTTTGCTTAGTGTTTAGTAGTGCATCTCCACACAGACCTTAGGCCTCTGCAGAAAGTCACTTTCTGCTCTTGTTGTACAGTTCCTACAGGTCACATACAGCAGAGCACTGCATGTCAAGTGTAAACACAGCATAAGCAAACCCTAAAGCCAGTGGTAGCTTTTGGCATGTAATCACATTCCAAATCATTGGGTCACTTGGAGCTGCTGCATTCACACCCACACAAATATTGACCCACTGCTGCACCCCCTACCTGAGGCGCCTTACCACAGCCCAACACCACAGCTGCTTTACAGGCAAAGCATTACATCACCCACACTATAAAAACAGAACAACTGCAACAGCTCTTGTAGCCCATTGAATCCCACATCTATAGAGTTTCCCAACATTCTCCTCCATCATCGCATGCAGGTAAACAAGAGAAAATCCCTAAAAGTTTTCCCTTCAAACATTACTACTTGCCTATCTTAAATAGTCTCAGACTGTGAATTGCTGTGTTTCTTTTTTGGCAATGGCAATACAGTTTATGGTAATTGCTGAGGCCTTGGTGACCGGGCCGGGGGTAGCGATGTCTGTGTGGGGTTTTTGCCTGGGTCCAGCTGGCATGATTTTCATTCAGGGAGTAGAAGGACCAGACTCTAAGGCTGTGTGTGGGCAGACAGAGGCCAGTGGGGATGAGAGCATGACGGCAGCTACCCAGCAGCCTGTCTGCAGCCAGGGTCTTGCCTCCAAACAAATCTACCCTGGCACTTCCCCAGGAGTAATGTAAATTTGTTTTTCAGCTCACCATACTTGTTTTCCAATCTGCAGATTATTAACTGTTAAATGCAAAAATGTATGGGAAAATGTCTCTAACATGACAACTTTGGTCTATAATAATACTGTATAATTGTGATGGCCCCACCAGTGTAAAGAGTTTGGTCTTGTTCTACTGTTTCGATGGGTATCAAATACTCATTGTTATGAACATTACAATTTTCATAAAGTAAAATGCAAAAACCAAAGAAGCTATTCATTCAATACTTGTGTGCAGTGCTTAAATAATACTTTGAACGTTCATACAGATTTATAATTAATATTGCTGTTTTTACATTTATTTGTTTGTTTTAGGGGTACTAGGACTCATTCCTGGAGCCAGACCAGTGGAAGGCATGAGAGGCATGAACCTAGGTGGACTGGACCCTGACAATGGAAACTGGTTCTGAGAAAGTGGAATGAAAGGGGGCTGAGCTGGTGTAGAAAGTAGAAAAGTACAATCTAGATACTAGTTAGTCTCACCTGTACCCATAATATAGACTAGAGCTAAACTGTTGGAGGGTGATTTCTCTTTACTCTGTACAGTCATTTCTCCTGTGGGTGTCATTTTTCCTGTTTACCTGGTGTTACTTGGTAGTACGAAGCATAATTGCCTCATAAAAAAAATTGCGTATGTGCAATTTTCATTTTGGTGATTTTAATCCCCTATTTACCTGTCATGTATGAACAAATTCATGCATTACAGAGAAGTTTTGTAGCAGAAGAGACTGTAGTTCCTTGTAGTAAAAGGCCAAAGAGTGGTGTGGCCCTGCAAAATCCTGACTGAAGGCCACATAGATGGAGTTCTTGCTTGTGGAGCTAGAGGTGGGCATTGTCAAAGTTGTGCTTTGCCTCCACTACTGTTTGTGATTGTTGTGGACAGTATATAAAAACACAACCAAGGCTTGCAGGGTGTTCAGTTGGGAGGAATTTTATTAAATTACTCATTGCAAAACACAAATGTTTAGTCTAATTTGTTAAATGTAGCCACCTTAATCTGTTGATAGCTGTAAAAAGAGGATCAGAATATCAACAAATCTTAATCTATTTAAAAGATAAAACTGTATTCGCATATTTATTAGTAATATGTATTGCATATTTATTCATAGTCAACATCAAAAGTTGTCAAGCCTCAAGGCTCATGGATTACAAAGTAAAGTTACACTTCTGAGCTTGTATATGTATACAGCAAGGTGGATTGCAAATAAATGGTCCAGGAACAGTTGAAAAGGCTCTGTCTTAGGCAGATAGGTGAAGTGAGTCCAAGCCAAGAAATATATGTGGAAGTTTATTCATATTGTTGCCATACATGGCCTGGCAGACTGGGCCCTGGGACAAAGAGCAGAGCAAAAGAGCAATAGGATTCATCCTCTTTGTCAGGTCCTAGATTTATACCCAAAATTTATACCAGAAACTTACAAAAGGTGTTCAGCAATGTCTCACCAGAGTCCAGAAAGACTAATATCACTCCTTCTTCTGTGTCCCTAACTTCTGTGTGAGACAGCACAGTGTAGAATTGAAAAGCATTCAGTTAAGAGTTTTGTATAAAAACTTGGGACAAGGAAGTGTTGAGTGAAGATGAAACTTATTAAGTTCTTAGAGTCACCTGCTACATAGATCTTCAGCTGCAATTTGAAGAAAACCAACCCTTGCTAAAACAAGACTCCCTCAGGTTTATGATTAATTAATGTAAAGAAGTACTTGACATAGAAGACGATTTTCTGGGGGTGGATGTAACAGTATTTTTTAAAGCAACATAAATCTACATGCAAAATTTGAATTCACCTTTCAGAATAAGTCTTGTGTTTCTTTTCATTATTGTTTTTACTCTATACATCCAACCACAGTACTCAAGTGACTTTCACGAATAATAACTTAAGTAACTGTAGAAGTAGCACTTGTCTAAAAATTTACTTGAGCAAAAGTAAATAAAGTAAAAAAAAAGTAAATTATCTTGTAAATAAGTAGTAAATAAACTGTCTTGGACTTTAATGAATAGTGTGAACTGTTCCAGTTGCAACGCATCATTGGAAATACTAAGGAGACAATGGTGGACATTCAGGACATTCAAGGGTTTGATCTGCCCAGTGAAAAGCGATAGAGTGGAGCTGAAAGTACTACAGATATGTAAGTACATAGGGTTACCTCTGGACAACAAGCTAGAGTGAACATGCAACATTAAGTCCTTATACAAGAAAGCCCTTTAGTTCTTGAAGAAACTCAGTACTTTGGAGCGTGTAGGTGATTACTGAAGATGTTAGTGCTAGTTGGTGAAAGCTTGTGCAATCTTTTTTGTAATGAATGCTAACTCACAGGTGATGCCAGCAGACTCAGTAGGTTAATCATGAATGCTGGCTTAGGAGATGTGGTGGAAGTCTCAAAGAAATGGACACTGAATAAACTCCAGTTTAACACAAACAAGGACTCACATCCTCGGTATGCCACATTGGTTTAAGAAATGGGCTGGTCTAGTTGCAGTGCACACACTATACTACAGGTGTATATACAGTGCTACCGTAGGTCATTTCTACCAGTAGCCTTCCAGCTCTACATCGAGTCCTCACACTGCCAAGCAGGTGACTGATTTCTTCATCACTTTATGTAATTACACCTTGTACAACCTCACCTCATTGTATTTTCTCTTGTATATAAATGTTTTTTTTTAATTTTGGTTTTAATTTAATTTTGTTTTAATTTTAATTTTCTTATTTGCCTATTTATTTCAGTTTTGTAATTGTGTGTATTTATGGTGTATACTGTATTCTGCTACAATCGGCTGCAAGTTCCATCTGAAAGATTAATTCATTCATTCATTTATCAATTCAGACTAATAAGTATAATAAAGGATGGAAATTGGGATTGATTGGGGCTCCATTCCTATCTTTGCATTAGGCCCCAAACCATCAGATGCAGTCATATACAGGATGGTATTCTCCCCAAAAAAGACTGGGTGGTTCTGTCCAGGTGAGGGGAGAATAGCTGCCCTGAGTTGTGGATATGTCAGACTCTTGTCCCAGAGAGAACCTGAGAGCAGGAATTTGAAAGATGGATTAATGTAGCGTTGGCAGTTCTGTGGGCACTGTGTGAATAGGTGGTAGTAAAGTGGGAGCTGAGTTTTTGGACAAAGCGCTCTGCTTAGCATTGGATCTACGTCTCCATCCTCACCTATTGTTACAAGCTTTTGTTAATGCCTGATAGAATGAGATCGTGGATATAAGTGGCTGACATTAAGTTTTCGAAAGGCTGAGAAGATCAGCAATCCAGGGAAGCCTTGGTATAGAACCACAAACCCTCTAGATGTAGAGAAGCCAATGTGGACTTGCTCTTAGAATGACCCCTGGACAACACCTTTGGGAGCTGTACCAGGCACCTCTCACTGGGAGGGAACCCTGGGGCAGACACATGTTGGGACGCGCTGGAGAGATTACTTCTCTTGGCTGTCCTGGGAGTGCCTGGGGATCCCCCAGGAGACGCTTTAGACCACTCCAGGGAGCAGGAGGGTCTGGGAGAGGCAGCAATGGGAGGCAGAAAACAAACCTGAACTGAACTAAACTGAACTGCAGTCACATGAACAGGTACCTGTGTAGTGTGGGTCAGTCAATTTAATAGTATTAGTGAAACTCATTGCATTTCAACAGTCAGTGTTTTGCAAAGCTTCTATTGTGAAATTCATTTTTGTTTACTCCATGTTTTACATTGTTTTGGAGAAAAGCATTTGCAAAATAATTAATGCCTTGGACAAAGGCATCAGCTAAATAATAGTTAACAATAATACAGTACCTACCAGACTGTGGGTATTGATAACTGTAACTGACAATATCTAATTTTACTTGAGCAAAATGTTTATTGTAACTATACAAAAATATATTTTTTATGAGTTAACGCTGTATGTTGAAGCTAATCGTTTAGAACATTATAATTTGAGCCAAAGTAACTTTATACTTTCGTGCTTATTTGATGTGTTACTTTTTTCGCATTTACTAAGTTTGATTTTTGACTGAGATACTTTGAGTCAAGTATTTTTTAAGAAATAGTAGATCATGCAGGAGAGAGAGCCACACAGGTGCCTTCCTACCCATTCAAATACTTGCACACATCCAGACATCTGTATGCAAGTGGCCAGTAATGTGTGTCTTGGTACTTAGGGCATCCACTAAACATCCATACTACATGTTATGTTACCATAGAAATGATTTTTTATAAGGAAATACTGCATTTACGATAAGAGGAGAAAAAAGACTATTGTGATGTGAGCTATTGTAAAGTAGGTTGTTTGCACCGCTATAAATACACAAAATGCTGAGGTTGACTGTTAAATGTTTTGTTCTGCATGAATGTACTATGCATAGAAAATTATTTTTGTTTCCAGCTCTCAGGATTTCAGTTGCTGTCATAAGATCTGCCTTTCACAGATGTTATATAATGGTAAGCAGACTTCGTAAGACAGAGGTTTACATTTTTTCAAATGTGAGTGGTAGACGTACGGTAAGCACAAATTAGCTGTGCATGGGAGGAAGTATACTTGGTTTCCATGTTCTTCTAGCTTAAAGCCGTCCAGGCAATCTCTCAAATTATGAAGAAACTAACAAATTTACTATATCAGATTTTTGGTGTTCGCATAAAAAACATTTAATTAAAACCACTGAATATCACTTATTCATTGCTTGCTTTTGAACTCTGTGCTGAAATTATTGCAATACTTTGTGTGCGGAGGTCATTGCTTCCGTAGGATTCATTTTAATGATACCTTACTCTTAAATTAATACTATTGTTGATTAAATTATTCTGGCACACAAATTATATCACTATCACCAAAATATAAGAAGGGGAAAAACTGTCCCAGACTTATGTTATTCCAAGTTCTGCTAACAGACAAAAGGTCCATTGATTTGCAGTGGCTGAGCCTTTATTATACACTGATCCATGGCTTATCTCTTAGATTACAAATGTACAAATCCAGATTTTTTGTGCATTAGACTATTATATAAAATAGATTATAATTCAAAAACTTTATTCAATTAAAAAGCTGTTATAATTACATGATTATTGTTTTCAGTCATGAGAATTCTTAAAAACTGAATATAGGGATGTGAACTAGTATTTACGCCGTTGTTTTCGATTAGAAATTCATGTGTGGCGACACCCTAAGAAAATTTTTGTTCTGTAATATCACCAGTTCAAGCACAAAATCTTTGTGTATGTTTCACATAATCTCCATATGCTGTGTCAGACTCATCCATTAACAAGTAAAATTAATTTTGCCATTCTGTGCAATATCTTGCATCCTTTGGTGCACAATAAAGGACAAGGACAAACCTAGCCATTGTAAATTACCAAGTACTACAGCATTTTTCAGTTATGTAGAGCATGTGTAATGGTACAGTTTGAAAAGCAGTTTTAGCCTCCTTGAGTACATCACGTGTTGAGATTTTTCTTGTGGCAAGGATTGTGCTGAGATTCCTTCAGAACGGTTCCAGACTACTAATGACTTCCTTCTACATTGCCTCATCATCACATTAGCTGCACAAGGTACTCCCACAGCTTGCTCAGTAATATTTTAATGGAATTTCCATTTTCTGTTCACCATTTCACAATTTCTTTCACAGAAGAAACTGGAAATAGATATTTATTGATTGAGCAGATGCGTAAAATATGCTTATTTTGTCAAATCATTATGCAGCCATTAAGGAAAATGTTCATGTTTTATATAAAAAAAAAATTCAATAAGTTGTACTTCAGGAGTGCTGGTGAGAACGAACCCTAGAGGTTTCATCTGGGTCAAGACAAAATGGAAGTGGAGACTCCTGTATGACCTGTAAATCATATTTTATAATTTTAACTTGGTTAAGCACATTGCTGAATTCCAAAATTTGAATTTTATCCTTAGGTTAAGATGCTACAAGAGCTGGGGAAAAGATATTTTGGTATTTATTTTGTTCCTATCTGTGGTCTTGCAGGCTGGCTGAAGAGGAAGGACAAATGATTTCTTATAACAAGATGTCATGTCACATTTTTAAAAGTTTATACCACAGAAATGTGGAGATGTTAACATCTGAAAGAACTGTGTCTTCAAGGGGCAAAATCAGGAACTGAGATTTGTATTGAGGGAAAATAAAGTTCATCCCTCTTAATGATGGGAACAAAAATGTCAGTATAACATTCCAGCCAAGTAGAGGTAAATTAGGATGTCTTTTGGGAATCATGTCTCCCTCAAGTTCACTTAACACTTGGTGTTAGTAAAACAGAAGTATGTTTCTCATTAACAAGTTAGTGTTTGCTACATTTCATAGAGGGAAAAGAAGCATGGGTGAAGTTTAATTCAGAAAATACAGGACATTGGGTGTGGGGTATTTTCCAATAACACTTTTTTACTGTGATGTGTACGACTCCTCACCTAATGTTGCCAGTTCAAGACAAAGTATTCAATTATTAATATTTTACTGCACGTATATATTGCAACGGTGCTGTCAAGTTGGTGTAAATAGTCCTGTTGTGTGCATAGTTGATTTACCCCAGTTGGGATGTTGATGTTTAACTGATTGTTCCACCCATTTAGGCATAAGTTTGGAAAAGTGGATTCTGGGAAATGGAGGGCCCCATTTGGGATGGGAACAGGGGTAGTGGGGTGCCAAGGAGTGTTCTGCTAATGATCTATGCACCTGACAAAGAGTGGTTTCCAGGAATCCTGACTCCTGAAGCTTCCTTCAGTAGCAATACCACAAGATGTTGCAATATTTTGTATACTGTACCTATGGTTCAACCATGTGTTTTAGCTATATTGAAAAACAGCACATAATTAATAGAAATACCTTAAAGTTGAATAGTTTGTGCTCTTAAATAGTTTGTACAATATCCAAACATTTTTCAAAAACGACTGTTTTTGTCATGCTACACTTGTCACATGCCACACACAAATTATTAACTTGTTCTGGGGCTAATATTGGGATTATTGCCATGAACATTCACAATATGGCAGCTTTGTCAAGGTCAAGTATACAATAAGGCTGACGGAGGCTTCTTGTATTGTCTCTGAAAAAAGGCAAAAAGCTTCAGCTGTTTATTTTAGCGGAGACAGGCAGTGTGGCATCGAGGAAAGGGCAACAATGAATTCCTGTTAGTGGACAAATATCTGGGACTTCCATCTATGAAATGTAGAAGTTTTTGCACTACTAGCTGAGTTACCTGCTGCCTGGGTCAAAAAGTTATAACAGTGGAAAGGTAAAAAGTGATAGCACGTTATAAATCACCAAACTGTTTTACCATTAAATTATTGCATTTAATACATAAGTATTGTTAGTGCTGTCAGACAGGTGAACAACAGAGTGACACATGCCAGTTACAGTCATACAGAATGAGGAAAAAACTAAATATATATCGGCAAACTTTATTTTCCTTACATCACTAATGTGTGCAACATCTGTGTGTGTGTGTGTGTGTGTGTGTGTGTGTGTGTGTGTGTGTGTGTGTGTGTGTGTGTGTGTGTGTGTGATGTGCATTTTCTTATGAAATTTTCATTCGCTTGCATGTGACAGCTACTGGCTTTGTGTATTTGTGTGTGTGTGGAGTATGTGCAGACTGATGGGTACATAGTAATAGTAACTGATATATCAACAAACTTCCAGTTGGTGTGTCTGAATGAGAAACTATGTCAGTGTGTGCTTGTAGAGTGTGTGAGAGTGCATCAGTGCACGTGTGTGTCTGTGTGTGTGTGTGTGCACGCATGTGTGTGCGACAAGAAAATCCGTCAGTGTGATATTCGTCAGTGTCCTTGCCTTGGTAGTGATGTTCTACATCATATGTGCAATGGATGGACAGAGACAGAATAGTAAAATATTAACAAAATAATAAGTAGAGAATATGAAACATGTTAGTGCTCCAATAGTCATTTCACCACATTATGACAAGAAAAACTTTATGGTTAGGTTAAAAAGAGGTGAAAAGGAACTAAAACATAAACCAAAATAATATAAAAATTATATTACAGAAGAACAATCTTTATCGTTGAAATCATAGTTTATTTCAAAATATGGGATTTTTCCCAGACTTACAGTGGACAAAAAGTAATTGGATAAATGATAGTTATTTCAAATGAATAATTTGTATTTCTTTTGTAATAGTTCTAAATATCAAAGCTTGATATCTCACATTTCTAACCATTAACAATTTAGACTGCAACTTGGATCTAAGGGTCTCCTCCAGTATAAGCACTGGCTCTGTAGAAATCAATCTTCAGTCAGGCCTAAATTGACCTAATTGCTAATGAAACCACACAAAGCTTCAGCATTCAGACCAAAGCCAGTTCTAGAGTGAAAAATGTGTCCCCAAATTCAACCTTTGTCAGGCAGCCATAGCTGTTCTATGTGGGAGGCAAAGTGCCTGAATCCCACAGAGCAAGGGCTGGCAATGCCCCATAGTCACTAATCCATCACCAAGTGGTAGCACCACTCAGGTCCAATGGCAAAATGAGGGATTTGCAAATACCATCTTACGCTATCATTCCAAATTACTTTGTAAAGTCAATGAAACTTTTTCCAGGTTTAAATTTTTGTGGCCTATTTTTTGCATGAAATACTTTCTATGGCCTGACAGTGTTATACAAGCTCTTGCCATAAGCCAGGCTCACTCATGCATGGACAAGAATCATGATCTAGAAATACAGTGAAACACAAGACTCTTTTTCCTTCAGCTTTTGCAAGCATTACAATCTTTATTTTGTATGATGTGTCCAAAGTATGATAACCTTGGTTTCATTAGTTGTGTTTTTAGTTATTGTCTTGGCCTGATTTGAGCCATCTACTTTATGTTCCTGGCTGTTGATATCTTTAGAGGTTTCCTTCAGAGTAACAGCTGGAAGGTGTCTGCTTTTCAGTCCCGTTTCAATATAGTGTTAGAGACAAATTTCACTGCTTAAACAGTTTTAACCTATTTATTATTACTAAATGATCAGGGTCACGGCAGTTCAACGCCTATCCCAAAATCACTGGGTGCTAGGCTAAACAGCCCCTAGATGAGGTGCAAGTTAACTCCAGGGCACAAAATACATACAATTTAGAGTGACCAAGTCACCTGGAAATGCATGTCTTTGGACAGTGGGATGAAACCCAAGCACCAGAGGAATCTCACACAGACATGGAAAAAAACATAAACCTTAGCCAGACTGAGCTGGAATTGAATCCACAACCAAACAGCCAAGGTTCTGTGAGGCAGTAGCACTACTCACTGAGCCACAGTTCCAAACCTAGCTGTTAATGCATCAGCACATTTGAGAAACACTTCCTGATCTCTCCTTCGTGTGCTAGTGTTCAATGTGTCTCTTAACTGCTAGATCCCTTGTTGATTATGGATCCTATGTATGTGGTACCCTGAAGTTCTAAGTTCAAAGACTGGCCACCATCGCCATATCAACATACAAATACATGTGTCTATGGCTTAAACCATAGCAGCATCATACTGTGACCAGTCTTTGAACACCCTAAGGTGTAATGTGCATTATTTGGTTGATAAATGGTGTGCAAACTGTGATGACCTGAGGTATTGTACAAAATTATCCTGAGATACTACAAACCAAGCTTCTGTACCATCAAGTCAAAAAACTCATTTCTCCTTCCTTCTTATACAGACTACAGAAGGGAAACTCTGTGTAAACATACTTACATTTGCTAAGTCATTGTCAGGCAGCAAACACACCAGCAAGCAATAAACTGACGATCTATATAATCTTCCCCAAAAATTAGTAAGGAGAAAGCCAGATAAGAATGGCCTGATGAATGCTGCTCACCCATGCTCTTGAACCTGCTATGGAACCTGACCCTGCTGTATCCCTGGCCCAGCATCCTTCCCAGTTACAGTTCACTTTATATCAAGGAATACTGTGTGAATAGACACCTGGTTCACTTGGTTATCGAAAAGTGAAACATTGTTACCAACATGTGGCCAAACAACCTATTCTATTTGAGAAATTAAACAATGCATAAAAAATAAAACAGACAAATAATATTAAAATAATACTCATAGAAAAAAAACAGAATAATTTATGATAACAACCTGAAATTACACATGGACTCTTACCTCACACCTTCTCAGGAAAACCTCTACAAAGACTGCCCGAGACTAAAACACAAGTAGTACCCCGAGGACTGCACCAGGCTTGGCCACCTTGTCACTTCATTACTGTTCAAGAACATAATTCTCTATATCTCTGAAAATGTGGGTAAACGGTTTCACTGAAAAAGGTTTAATTACCATATGAATGATTGCAGTTCTTTTTTTGAAATGAAGAAAGTGTTTAGTGTAGTACCGCATACTGAATTTCCAATTAAGCATGTAATTTTTGCTGTCATTTTCTGCAATCATTCTATAATACTATTACATTCTGCAGTGTACAAGAACATTCTGTTTGTTCTTTTGATTTTAACAAGCAGTGTAACAAAAAATGGCATCATATGCCTTTGTTGTAGTAATTTACTGCGCAGTACCCCATCTGAATCAGTGGGTTGATTCTCTGCAAAAAACTGAATTTCAAGGGTCATTTTAAGGCTTGTGGTGACTGCTGCTCAAGTACAAATTGACTGACAGTGACCACTTATTTACATTTATATTTTTTCATTTAGCAGGTGCTTTCCTCCAAAGCATTGTACAATTCCAAGTAAACAAAATGGTATTTCACCCACAGACAGACACAGGTAAAAAAGTGACTCTTTCTTGGTCCAAAATGACCATTTCTGCCTGCACAGAAAAGATATAGAACTCTTAGAAGAAATTTTTTTTAAACATGTGACAAAGTGAACCACTTACATGGTTTTCTGATTGAGGGAGGGTATGGAAAGGATTTAGCATTGTCTTCTTCATCTTTAAATCATTAACATGAGAACATTCAAATTCCAGACACCCTGAACTGCTTTGGAACCTATAACCCAGCAGTGAAGGAGTTGTAAAGCACCTGCATTACCCCCACTTATTAAAATTAAAATGGTAAATGCATTTTTTTCAGAATACAATACATTAGCATACTGCATAGAAGACTGAACAAAGTGTACAAACACTTGTACACTTTTGAACAGTGTACAAAGTTTGTGAAATTAAAGGTAAACCCCAGGATGCACAATTTTGATATTACACAGCTAATCTTTTAATACCAGTTCCATGTTTAAGAGATGTTCTGCTATAATACAAAGTCAGATATTTGTCTGCACAAAATTTAAAAAAAATTACACGTACAACAAGCCAGTCCCATATATATCCATGTATCTTTGCCATGTTCTACTGTGATGTATAGCAAAATGTAAGGCACATACTTTGTTAAAATCCTCTCTCATGTTCACTTTTATTCTATGCATTTGTGCAGTGTCTCTTTTTTAATCTCATGAATCTGAATCTTGTTTTTAACTAAACCCTAATGTTGTCTTTTGCTTTAGGGGAAGTACCTCAACCCAGAGTAGAATTTATTTTTCTCCTGGTCTCATTTGGACTTGTTTGTTTCAAGTTAAATCTTTTAAAATTTCAGTATGAATACTCCTGCCTTTATATCTAAAGGTCATCTAGTGACGTGTTTGTTATATTTGTGAAAGCTTGATGTATTATATGTTATGTTTAAAATAGGTGCAAAAACATCAAAAATACAGTAATAAAAGTCAGAAAGAAGTATAATCTTTTAAAATATTTCTTCAGTGTTAATATTATAGTCATTAAATTATATTTAATTAAAATTCAGACTAGCTGATATAATATGGCATGGTTTTTATGAACAGTGCATCATCATAGTGTCATTTTCAATGTTATATTTATGCCAGTGTTTTTCTTTCACGTTCATGATTGAAAATATAAGTAAATGCAGTATCAAAGGCTATATGTCACCCTTCCGACATCACCGTCCTCATCATCCTACCACAACCATGCTACTCACACTTCTCTTCTGCATCCCTGCCAAAGCAAAGTCCTGTTTGGTCAGACTCCTCCTGTACACTGCTGCCTGAGTGCCTGAGTGCTGTTTGGGCGCCACCTTCTTGCCACTGCTGGCTCTAAGGAGTTGACTCCCAGGCAAGGGGAAGCTGTGGGCTCCTTTTCATAAGGCTCCCAGCACTGGAGGAGTGCAGACAGGCATACCGCAAACTTTCCCATGACAACTTCTCCAGCTCTAGGAGCTGCAGGTCCTACCACTGAGCTCTTGCTGTAACTCCTACCCACTTTATCCAAAACACAGATAGTAGCTAGAGGCAAAACCTCAACTGGAGATCTATTTATAATTTCTGGCTTTTTTCTGCTGGGAACTTGAGGAAAGTAAGTGATCTCCACACATCTGGAGAAAAGGGGGAAAAAAGGACTTTGGATTTGTTATGCTGTGGTTTTTCCTCACACCTAACTATCCATTTAATCACACTGATTTATTTTTTCAGGGGCAAAATCACCTGGATTGACCTACAGAATAATTCTGTGTTTCATTTTACCCTAAAAACTTATTCAAGCATTTTCTCTTACAGGATCCTGAGGAAAGAACAGACAAAATATTTTGTGGAGCTCTGCACTGGAAAAGTAAGGCTTTTTTGTTCTTTCTCCTATTTTACTCACTTTTTTCTCTTATTATACATGTCTCATGATTCAATTTCTTGGAGCATTTTGTACACATAGACCTTCTTGTATTCTTAAATATTATGCACTTTGTGAATCACTGCATTCACATTGTCTGGATCTGAAGTGGCATGGTAAGCTGCTTCAAGCATGACAACATGTTCAGTGGCCAGGAATTTCAGTAGTTATGTAGTATACTTTGTTAATTACTAGACAACTAACAGCAGTAAAGGGTGGAAGCTTTGACTTGACATGCTCCTTATGAACTGTATAGGTCAACTATCCATGCATCTAGATGAACCTGATCTATCTGTACTATTAATTCATTAGTAACCAGTCAATTTATGGTTTGTTTTGGCAAGAAGTATATAGTTTTGCACTGTTATGACAACTGATGATTAATACAACATTTTCTTTGCTTGTAGAATGTTTTGTTCAAGAAGACTATTTCAGCAGTGGAGTTTTGCTGTTTTCCTACTTTGTTCCCCAGTACCTCACTATGGGAAACCAATTGGCGCTCTCACTTATCGAATGTAAGTCTTACAATAAGAATTAATTTGGGGTATAATTGTAAGTTCATTATTTTTTGAGATTATGATTAGATTTTATTAAAGGCAGTAACCTTTTTATAGTTAAATAGAAGCTAACAAATTAACAAATTACTGTATGTTATAATATTTCTATGATGTCACGTTTCTAATAACATCATGTGTTTCAGCTTAATTGGCCATTACAATCTAAACTGCCTAGTGCTACCTTATAATCTAAATAATGCATGAGTCACTGTGTGTGTGTGTGTGTGTGTGTGTGTGTGTGTGTGTGTGTGCGTGTGTGTGTGTGTGTGTGTGTGTGTGTGTGTGTGTGTGTGTGTAAGTGGCTACCCTTGACTCTAGGATAGATGCTAGACTGCCCTGACCCTGAGTAAGAAAAGCTGTTAAGGATGATGGGTTGATTATATTATATTATATTATATTATATTATATTATATTATATTATATTATATTATATTATATTATCCCACATCCTTAACTCATGACTACATGTGCACCACTGCATCAGATATAACATTCTCTTTCATATTTAAAAACTGTCTTAACATAGTACACCATTCCTGAATCATAGGCCACTGTGCAAGTCAGGGTATTTCCAGATTCAAGTCCATGACTGGGTAATCTCCCCCACACATAACCATAAATGCTGTATTGCTCATATGCACAATTACCTGTAAATTTAATTCAGCCCCTCTGAAATGCATATCATTAGATTGTGGGGAGAAGAAGGTACATCTGTAGGAAACCCATGTAGACACATGGAAAAAAACTTAATTCTGACAAGAAGGACTGGACCTATGCTTCATCACAGGTGTTGTGAGGCCCCCGCACTACACTGTGACACAATTCAAAACCAATAAGCAAGAAGCCAATCTGAATTATAATCAATTTAAAAAATAACAATTTTAAAGTCTTTGCAGCTGGAGGGTGAGAATTAAAGTAACCATCAGAAACCTAAGGTTCCCACCTTAGGTGGGGAACAGCATCAAGTTTAATATTTCATGTTTTATATTTTCCTAGGAATTAGACCAGGTTAACCAGGCCTTTAGTCTTGTGATGCTAACACCATAACAAAGGATAACCGATATGGGTAGGTTCAGGTTAAGAAAAGGCACTCCCTTTACATACAAGTAAATGGAAGGATGGTGCTGAGCCTTTCCAACAAATGTATATGTTAACATGTTCCCATGATTCCCTCATTTGGCCTCACGGTATCAGAGCTGAACTTCCTTTTGGTCATCAAGTGGACTTGGGCAGAGCCCTCACTGAGGGATTTATTGTGTAGCCAAACAGAGCTTGTTTCCAGTTTGTGCAAGCGAGATATTTCATCTCAAACTGGTGCAGTAAAATATTTGCCTTTGCTACTGAGCCAAGAAAAAAATTATAAATGAAGTCCTAGTGTGGTGGTAGAGAGTGAATTTATTTTACATCTTCTCAAAGACACAAAACAATACTGGATATTTTAGAAATTGGAAATATTAGATTGGTTGTGCATTTGGATGGATTGTGTACTGCCCATTGGGGCTCGGAGTCCACTTGAGGGTTCACACATGTGGTCCGGCAAGGTTGTTGATCCCCCTGCTGGGACTCCATGAACAAGAGAAAGGGGCAGGTGGGGTGGTGGTGAGTGTATGTAAACAGCACCCACAGGGCAGAGGTGGCAGGGTGTCCTTTTATGTAAATCCAATTTGTGTGATTGATAGCTGGGTGTGGCCAGGTGTCTGGTCTAATACTTCCCTCATGAAATTTAGCTTTTACAGAATTCAATTTGAGTTTAACTAAAACAAACTTGCCTAGGCTGCCTGCCTTTCAAACATAATGAGAAGGGTGTGCATGTCAGGTATACCCAGGACAGAATGCCAGTCCATGGCAGAGTATTCATACATTCACACACTACAGGCAATTCAGATCTAGTCTTGGGATTGAGGGGGGGACTATAGCACCATGTAAAAACCCATGCAAACACAGGGAGAACATGCAAAGCTCAGACAGAGCCACACAAGACCACTTTTAAACTCAAGTCCAAACCATGAGTGAAGGAGCTGTGAAACACCACTGCTCCCTGCTATGCCACTGTACATTAAATTTAATTAAATATTCCAAAAAATAATTACATTTTCAAGTGCACCTCATTAATGAAACGCAATCTAACAGAGAGGCAGTTGCATCTCTGCAATGACTGCCTCTAAGTACACATTACTCAGCACACAGCCCGGGCACTCTGAGGTACCAGTGCCAACCACTGCACCATCTTACCAACTAGTTCATTAAATTTATGCTTATGCATTTAACATCATAGTGGACTAGTGTCCTAATTCAAGATGTACGTTCGGAGCCTTGTGTGACTGTAAGCAGGATACAACAGTTACTGATTAGGTATGAATGGATGTGGGTGGATGGACGGATGGGTGAATTTTGAGGTAACTTTTCTCTATAGCAACATACAACTCATAGTAAACAAAAGTACATTGCTTACTAAAGTTTTTTATGCCACTGATGTCACTATGAATGTATTCTAGTAGCTCCCTACTGAAATGCCATAAGAGTAGAAAAACAGGTAGATTAAAAGTAACGGGTGGTGAAAGACTAACTGCTAAATGTATGGAAAATGAGAGAAACGGGTCTGAAAGATATGAGCTTTCAGAGATAGAGGAGTATAGCTTTCTTGCTGAGATATAGTAAATCAGGTTCTGTAGGCAAAAGGATGAAGGTTCTTTGTCTTACAGGATGTAATGAGGGTCTTAAACTTCATGATGCCATCATCAAGAAGCCAATGGAGAGAGATGAAATGAGAAGGTCAAACAAAACTTTCTGTAACAGTTGAAGATGCAGAAGGTGAAAGACCAGATAGAAGGGATTCAAACAGAGTTAGACTACTGAGATGTCCCTGGACCAGGAGCTGAGTAGGGTGCAGTATGATGTACTAGCAGTTTCAATGGATTTTGAAAAGAACATTGCTACAGTGTGTTAGGAGGAGCAAAGATTATGTATGTATACTGAGATAAACCCCAAGATTGAGTTAGAAAAAGTTATAGGAAGAGGATTTGTACAAATGACAATGAATGTAGAATGTGTCTTCATAGTTTGTCAGAACTTAAGAATATCCCCAGATTAAGGTGGAATGCTTACAGCTAGACCTGGTGATATGCAGGTAGGGCCAGTGAAAGAGGTGCTTGCAAGTCTCATCAATAAGCAAAGAAATTAGAAAGGTGTTTAAACAGGTCTTGTACAAATATAGACAAGATGCTCAAGGGAAAAATGAAGGGTGAAGTAAATAACAGGCTTTAGACTAGGACAACTATTACAGCTTGTTTAGCAGCAGAGATATGGCACAAAAAGAAGCCAGTTATGTTAAAAATGCTAAGTGCAGCAAAGGGGCATAAAAGAAGCAATGCACAGCTTTTCCAGAACCTCTCTTTTGGTTGACTAGATGGCTACTTGAACAGAAACATAGCGGACAGCTGCTTTGCTCTAAGGAGGAATCCACATGTGTGGGTTTTGCATAAGACCAGGAGATGGGGCAATACAGCTTCTTGACAAAACTACAGAATCAACTCACAATCTTAGACAAAAGGAAACCAACTTAGAAGGAGACAGCAAGGAAGGCAAAAGCAAGCTTAGCCCCAGGCCAAAACTGAGTACGCTAAGAGGTCTGTAAGCATTTTCCAAAGCTGTTACATAAGCTCTGAAGGGTCCTGAAGTTGAATCTTTGGCAATGGCAGACAGTTGCACAGTAGTGGAAGTATGCTGAAGGGACATAGATCAGTTAGGGGAAAACTTAAATAGGATCGATCAGTTCAGAATTACCTTTCAACTTACTGCAGCTGTTTAATTATCTATTAGCAGTGTTGCTCGAGAATTTATATATTGACACACTAGCACAGAAAGCTTGAATCTCCAGGACATCTGAATGCTAAAAGCTTGCTGACTTGGTAAAACAGTTGAGGCACATGGGAACAGAGGAAACTTTGCAGTGCTGTAGCTAGAAGTTACTGATGGCTCAATGGCACATAAGCTGAAATTGTTGAGATTAGTGTGATACCATGTCCCAAGCAAGATAAAGGGTCTCATTCTGGATTTCTACAGTGATGTCAGCAAGGAGATGAAGGTTATTTCTGTGATCCTATGTGCTGTGACTATGAATACACACAAATAACTCTGAAGTACGGGTATATCTGCAGAGGAACGTCCCACAAACTCCCTGCTCTGTTCTGATATAGGAAGTCTTGATACCATCATTCAAGGAGCTTGAGAAAAGGATACGCTCTTTTTGTAGGTTGCTTTGTGTACAGTCTCTGAACAACATTGACCTGTAGGAACAGAGCAACAAGCTGAAGTTAGCCTTGAGAAGTCTGAAGGGTAGCTACAAACCTAAACACAACTACAAACTTAAACACATGTTAAATAACTAAGCAAATCTTTACATTTAAACTAAAACAGAAAATACAGTAAAACTGCACAATAATGTGTTGACAAATTTTAATGTATCGCAACTGGTGATTGGATCATATCCTCCTGCTCCTTTTGTAGCTGTGATGATGTACAGAATTTACTGAAGATGACAAACCTTCCAGTAAATGTTTCTATAATT
The DNA here is from genome assembly GCA_900497675.1 of Arapaima gigas. Taxonomy (NCBI): domain Eukaryota; kingdom Metazoa; phylum Chordata; class Actinopteri; order Osteoglossiformes; family Osteoglossidae; genus Arapaima; species Arapaima gigas. The sequence continues at coordinate 358,470 of UFQX01000197.1, read as the reverse complement.
ATTAGAATTGTAATGATGGCAGGGGGGCTGTGGCTCTTTTGTAAGGAACTCCTACTGAATGTTTTTTAATAGTTGTGTGTAACTGTTGTGGGTGTAATAGGGGGATTATTGACCCTGTGTTCAGTGAGAGCTTTGGGGTGGACATGTAGCTTTGTGTTGTGACTGCTAATGGTAAAATAGTGGGCCAAAACATACTGTTCCAGGAAAAATTACTCTGCTGCATAAACTGGTAAATCGCTGTAAGCAACTGTAAGCAACTTAACACTTAAAGTTGCTTTGGAGAAACATGTTAGCTAAATAATCAAATGTGTTTCTTAGCGCAGTAACCAGCCAGGGCATTTGTGCGATTGTTACTGATCTCCGTACAGTTTTGTGTGTTCTGGAATTTTGGCCAGCATATCTACGCATGCTATAAAGTTCTACTGCTAAGACAGGCCAAGACACAATAATGTTTGCATTCCAGTGGGTAAAGTATCTTCAGACCTTTGACATTATGGTTGTATAGTAGAGGGTTCTGATTTCTTAATAAATTTGTATAAGCAGAATACTTTATTGATATTAATCAGTGATGTGGAACCCTCCCCCAACAAACCTGTGATTTATGTGTCCCAGGTGGAGTAAATGCAGAACATCCTCCTACTTCCTAAAATCACCAGCTGTAATTATAACCCCTCATCAATTAAGGTTTTAAAAAGGGATGTTAAGTCTATTTTAAAACTGAAACAAAGAAATTCAGATGTTTCTAAAATGTACATGAACCTTTCCCAGTCCTGCGAGGTAACCAGAAAAGGACTTGTTGGTGCTGAACTGTATAAAGCAAGTTGGGATACATGTTGTTACCATGGGCTCCTGACTTGCAGACTTCTGAGTAACAAACTTGCACCTGTGGAGAATTTTGTTTAGTAGTATAGTATACTTTTAAATATACGTTTTAAGTTGATGGGCCTACCAATTCAAAGGCCAAAGCTTACCCAACACACTGACTAGCAATCATGGGCAGCAAAGTTTGTCTTAAGGTTTTCAAACATGGAGGGGGTGTAAAATAAGCAAGCGACACATAAAGAACCTGTAGATGACCCTGTGGCTTTGACAGTTGCTCAGTAAATTTATGATTTATTTGTAATTATTATTGCTTGCATTAAGCATTCATGAATTTCATGTCATATGGAATAAGAGAAAGGGTGTGCTTTTCTGGTCTCTTTCCATCAAAAAAGCCTAACTGATGCCTTCACCCCCCCCCCCCCCGCATGTTGNCTTTCCACAAAAAAAGCCAAACCAAGGCCTTCCCCCCCCCCCCCCCGCATGTTGCTTTTATACAGATAAATCCTGTTTTATACAATTCGTTCATTTCTGAAAATGCTACGCAAACTCAGATTGTGAATAACAGGGTACTACTCTGCTTACTATTATTTTAAAAACACATAGCAGTATGCTACGCAACACACAGGGGATATCATGTAGCGCAGCCTAACACACACATACACACGGCATCACACAGGATAGTCCATACACTGTCCATTGCACTGTGCTGTGCAGCACCCACACGTTCAGCACCCCCTGTTTTCACAGTAGACAGCTCAAACTTTTTCAGACATGAGCTTTTCTTTCCTTATTTCTTTCATTCATTTTAATTTTTTCATAAACTTTTCTATTGCTGTATTACACTTTACTTATGAGATTTAATTGAACATACTGCACAAATGCAGAGAAACTAAGCAAACAAAATAAGAAACTGTAAGGATATTAGCCAAGTATGCCCCTTACAGCTTGCTGTACTCCACAGTATTATCACAAGGCAGAGTGGTACAGGAACAAACTACTTGCAAGAACCGTGAGCTCTAGAAGTCTTGACTTCTCACTGATGAAATTTTGTCTTATGACTCTGCGCAATCTTTTGCACAAATTGGGAGCTGGTATTAAAAGCTTAGCTACATTATACCAAAATTGCATATGCTGGTGCTGTGTTACACTTGTTCATTTTTCAGATGCTTTTCTCCAAAGCGATGTAGAACTCAATGTAAACAAAAGCCCATTTCACCAAAGAGATAGAGAAAACTCCCAGTTTTACCATTTTTGCGCTTAGTGTGCTGTTGTTAGTATGTCAGTATTGTTTTCAGCCAGTGTATAGCCTAGTGTACAGCTTCTTAATCCAGATTAGCTTCTGTTCTCAAGGCCCTATTTTGGAGTACATTCCACATTAAACCATGGATACTGGAATCAATGGCATTGCTGTAGTCAGTGAAGCACATGTAGAGCTCCTCTGCTCTGGCTTCTTCAGTTATCCATATTCCAGTAGCAATGATGTGTGGCAATGCGTGGATGAAGTCTGTGTTAAATGACATTGAACATGTCTTTGCAGGGATATGAATTTAGAGAGACTGTGATAGGTTGCGTTCTCGCTTTCATTGGAACTGAGTTGTGAACTCAGCTGTGAACTATTTTGCAATTTTTTGGCCACCATGTGGTTTTCCAGATTTGTTGCCACAGTTTGGTAACCACTTTGAATAAACGCTTTTCCTGTTGTTAATAACATTTGTCCAGCAATCCTATCTGTGGGAAAAGTGGTCTTTTGCTTGGCAATGATTTCAGTGCTGATCTCATGCTTTATCAAGAATAAATAACAAAAATAATCACACTTTTTCCTGAACAAAGTTTCAGACCACATTCACAAGGTTAAATATAAAACACATATCTTCTAATATGTTTTGTTTGTTCATATCTGTACTTCACAAATCTTCAGTATTTTTTCATATCTTTATTTATACTGCCACCTCTTGGTAAATGTAAAAAATGCATAAATTAAATACATCCCAACCAGGAAGCAGAATACAGGTGAAACTGATGTGATGTTTCATGATGTTTATTCCTCTTCCGGGTTAATTTAGTGTTACAAACAGTGTTTCATCATAGACTGTCAAGAGTTGACTGTTATCATGTGACCTTGTATGAATGGGCCTTATTCACAATTAAACACCATAGTATGAAAACTTTCAAAAGCCACAGAAGTGATTTTTTTGTTGCATGGGATCCAATTATATTAGGGTTCAGTTTGTCACTTTAAATGATGCCACACTTAAAACTATACGTGACTGTGAAAAGCAAACTTAACATTTCTGGCTGAATTTAATTTTAGATGAATAATAATGCTCAACTTAAAGTTATATTGTAGTCTTTTTTTCCAAAAAAAAATTTAGCCAAAGGAATTTATTTGCTTGCATTCTCTGATTAAAAATGGCATATGAAAACATCTCTGATGGGTGAGCACAAAAAAACCTAGTATAAGGCTGCTCTATGCATCAAGTGCAGCCACTCATGCTAGCAGTGGAGACACACCGATATCACCTCCAACACTGTTAGGAATATGTTTCATTTTATTATGTGAAGTGATTCTGAACTTTGTGAAAGTAAGGTGATTACAATACTAAATAGTACCTGGAATCCAGGTAAGGTTCTTGAAAGTTTTAATCACTTTAAACATAACCATACTGAACAAGTGATTCAGCATATTCACCAGGAGCTCGACTATTATTTTTATAGAAAGGTGATAACTACTTAAAAAGCATTAACAATATAACATTTAGAATTATGTTAGACTATTTTTATTTAAGAGTTTCTATCATTCTCAATGTGGAACATGCCTCTGCAACTACTGAACTACATTCTAAATCAACTATCAGGAAAAGGTTGATCATGTTGAACGGTATCATGCAATCTTTGTTAGGTACCTGATTTTTTATAACATCCTGAAAATGTAGTATTGTGAAATTGTATCATGAAACAGCATGGCCCAGTATCCATTCCAGTGAACTGTAGAATGTAATGTCTTAAATTTTTAATTGCAGACCTCCTGGGCATGACTTTTATGACTTACAGTGCATTCAGAAAGTGTTCAGACCACTTCACTTTTTTCACATTTTGTTATGTTGCAGTGTTATGCTAAAACTGTTTAAATTCATTTTTTCACACATCAGTCTGCACTCAATACCCCATAATATCCAAGTGAAAACAGGAATTTAGAATTTTTTGCAAATTTAAAAAAAAAAAGAAATATTACACTTTGAGCTTTGAGTCTTCTTGGCAATGATGCGACAAACTAAGCACACCTGGATTTGGGGATTTTCTGTCATTCTTCTCTGTAAATCCTTTCAACCCCTGCCATTTTGAATAGGTACTGTTGGTGGACAGCTATTTTCAGGTCTCTTCAGAGATGTTCAGTTGGGTGTAAGTCTGGGCTTTTGGCTGGGCCACTCAAAGACCTTCAAGGAGTTGTCCCTAAGCCACTTCTGTATTGTCTTGGCTGCATGTTTAGGGTCATTGTCCTGTTGGAAGGTGAACCTTCGGCCCACTCTGAGGCCCCGAGCGCTCTGCAACAGGTTTTCATTAAGGATAGCTCTGTACTTCACTTAATTCAGCTTTCCCTCAACCCTGACCAGTCTCCCAGTATCTGCCGCTGAATAACACCCTTATAGCATGATGCTGCCACCACCTTACTTCACTGTTGGGATGGTATTGTGCAGGTGATGAGCAGTGCCTGGTTTCCTCCACACATGACGCTTAGAATTGAGGCCAATCCATCTTGGTTTCATCAGACCAGAGAATCTTGTTTCTCATAATCTGCGAGTCCTTTGAAATGCTTCTTGGCAGACTAAGCAGGCTTTCATGTGCCTTTTACAGAAAAGAGGTTTCTGTCTGGCCACTCTGCCATAAAGTCCAGATTGGTGAAGTGCTGTGGTGATGGTTGTCCTTCTGGTAGTTTCACCCATCTCCACACAGGATCTCTGAAGCTCGGCTAAAGTGACCATTTGGGTTATTGGTCACCTCTCTTACCAAGGCTGTTCTCCCCCAGTTGCTCAGTTTGTCCAGGCAGCCAGCTCTAGGAAGAGTCTTGGTTGTTCCAAACTTCTTCTATTTAAGAATTATGGAGGCCACTGTTCTCTTGTACAATGTTTTTGTAAACCTTCCCCGGATCTGTGGCTCAAAACAATCCTGTCTCTGAGCTCTACAGGCAGTTCCTATGACCTCACAGCTTCATTTTTGTTATTGATATGCATTGTCAGTTGTGAGACCTTATATAGACAGGTGTGCGCATTTCCAAATCATGTCCAGTCAGTTAAATTTACCACAGGTAGACTCCAATCAAGGTGTAGAAACATCTCAAAGTTGATCAAGAGAAGTGGAATGCACCTGAACTAAATTCCAAGCGTCATAGCAAAGGATCTGAATACTTATGTCAATGTGATATTTCAGGTTTTTTATTTTTAATAAATTTGCAAAACATTTAAAAATCCTGTTTTCATTTTGATATTATGGGGTATTGAGTGTAGATTGATGTGTAAAAAAATGAACTTTAACAGTTTTAGCATAACACTACAACATAAATTGTGAAAGAAGTGAAGGGGTCTGAATATTTTCTGAATGCACTGCACATTAATGAAAACAAACAGTTTGGCATTGTTTCATAGCTGAAGGATAACATAGACCCAAAAACACCTCCTCTCTCAATAGTTGGAATCCAGCTGATAGTAAATTGCTACATATTGTCCTTGTGTGCCTCACCCCAGGAGGCGCTCTGTCACCCACGCTCAGCTGATGCACGACAAGGGCCGCACCCTGCAGGACTTGAAGAGGCGCATGTGGCTGCAAGAGCTACTGGATGAGGTACACACAGCAGAGGTCCGGGAGCTTCCAAGCCAGAGTGGATTCAGCAGTAGCATGAGTACCAGCTCTGGCATCAGCATCAGCTCCGGTGGGAGAACCCTCCATCCCAAGCCTACCAGCAGCACTAAGAACTACCCCATGGGCTTCCAACTGGAGGAGGAGGGTAACAACTTGTCGCAAGAGACTGACAAGGTGCAGACATATAAGGTTCAAACACTGAAGGTGGTTGGCAAGAAGAAAATGAAAGGGCGGTCTGGGAAGCGGCGGGAAAATGAAAAGAGGAAGCGGCGGATCCGTTCTCTTGGTGTCTCACAATATGAGGGCAGCCCATACCTGGAGGTGTGGCCACATGTCACCCTTTTGGGTGCATTTCTCTAAGACACTGTCAGTCTCTGACCAAGGTAAGAACTATCAATAATTTATGTGAATGAGTAAAAGCAGCAGTTATATGTTAACTGACGGACAAAATTTCACCCAAATAAGCTGTGTTTAACAACAAGAAGTAACACATTTATTTTTCTCTTTACAGATACTTAGCCACCATAACAAGACATTGAAAGACTCATGTTGCAGTTATCTGTAATACTGATTGTTTAAAAACAGCGGGAAAAATATTTATTGTTTGTATATATATATTAAACATACCAGGATAGTAATGATGGGAGTAATAAAACCTTATTCATTTTTCCATGGAACTTTATATGTTTGTCTTTGTGAATATTTACTTTCTTTGTGAGGAGCACACCAATTATAAATGTTGGATTTGCCATAATTTATTTTGTTTGAATAGTGTATTTATTTTATAAATGTATCACAGTGCTGCTGTTTTTCTGTATTTTTGTAACATAATGCACTTTAGATGTATAAATACATATTATATTTCATGTATTTTGTTTTCCTTTGTCCTAATAAAGTGGGGTTTTTTGTTGATTTTCACATAGGAAACATTGGCCTTTTATTGATTTGTGTGCTTAGCTGTTGTCAAGCTCACCAGTCTTTCATTTAGTCTTCAGTCACAAATCCATCATAAGATATAAGACATGCTTTGTGTATTTTGTTTCCAGCCACCTGTTCTATTATCTTTGTTACCATTGTACCTTTGCCTTTTGACCTGGCATTTCTATTTTTTGAGCATCTCTGTATAAAAAAGTTTAACATTAATCATACACTTAAAGCTCAACACCCCACTAACAGTTACCACAGACCATTTTGAGCCTTTTTAATGTTTTCCTCCAGAGTTTGTATTTTTGAGTTGCTCTGGGCCTCTTTACTTTCATGAACACACTTGTTCATAGTAGTTAAAGCCAGTGGTTTTTCTTTGTGTGAGTAAAAATTATATTAGTTAAATCGCTGAATAACTTTCTACTGACAATATCTTTGCATGACCAGCTTTCCTTTCTGTAAGCCTCCGCAATTATACTTTTGCAACCCATAGTCTCTGCCAGCCCTGCTCCAAAAGGGATGATGAAAACTATCACCTACATTTATTGCCATATTTGTCCTGTGTGTAGCTGATAATGATTTATTTATTTAACAGCAGGTAAGTGAGTCATACTACATTAATGCACAAAAAATCAAACTCATAACAGCGCCAATTTCCTGTATCTATGTGAAGCAAAAGGTCATTACGTAGCTGTAAAACCACTGCAGATCTGATAAATGCTCCATTTACAGAGGTGAGAGCACAAAACTACAATGGTTGCGAAGCAGGTGAAATGTATTTGCCCCTGATTTCAACAGAAAGACCACAAAATGGACAATCAAAGGCAATGGTCCAGTACTTTGACCCATGCATCATTCACATGCACATGGGGATTATGACATATGCATGTAGTTTACAAGACAATGCAACTTTTAAAAAGCTTCATTGGCGTAGGGGTAACTATGGTTAACTTCACTATGCAGAAACAAAAAGAGACACTTGGAAAAGTATTTTCCTACAGTAATTTGTAATATTAACAACAAATTACATTGCTAAAGTTCAATATGAAATTGCCATCAAACCTGTTTATTACTTTACAGTGCTGTCATAGATAGATATATAGTAAATAGTGTTGTATATATCTTAATATGATAGCATGTATATTTTCAGCAATTGTTCTTTTAAACTCTTATTCAATTACTAAACGCCAGTTATATATAAAATGTTATAAGAATTGTTAAAAATGTGAAATGAATAATATGAGAAATTTACAGCACCATATGCTTCAAATTTTTTGGTTTCTTTAAAGCTTTTAATGACAAAGAACACTGGCTCTTTAAATTGAGTCACACAGAAACTGGATCAATGCACTTTACACATCATCCATTTAGCGGTTAACATTTTGCCTGCCTCACATAGTAGAAACAAGACAGTGAGAGAGTTCATCTTTTCAATGTCTTGCCTGTTTGGCTTTGGTACAAGCTACGGATGATATACGGAACTGCGCAAGGATATTTAACTCAGATAAGATTGCATTTTTTGGCCTAATGAAACACCAATTTGTTTGAAGTTTCACAGAGCTGTCAATAAATAACTATTTTTTGTACCAAGGAAACTATGTGGTTTAAATAAAGGACAGGAGAACCACCCCTCTATTATGTCACTGTTATTGAAAGAGAGGAAAGCAAGAAATGAAGGATTAATAAGAAGAGGACTGCTTTCCTCCTGGATGAAGCAATTCAAGTAAGCTGCACCTTCAAGAAATAATTTTTATTATTATATTAGAAACATTTAAGTTCTTTTCAGACCATGCAGAATATCCACAATACATATGGCATCATCTTTGTTTCCACATGCAGTGTAATCCTAGGTATTGGCTTTTGTGCCAACCTGCTTGTGTTCTTCCTCTTTGCAAAGTACAACACGTTGCGGAAGAACCGTCTTGACCTTCTGCTTCTCAGCATGGCTCTGGCTGACTCACTCAGCCTGTTGCTTGTCCCGTTCACCATACACTCTGCTGTCAGCTTCACCTGGCTACTTGGGGACACTTTCTGCAAGGTCTACCAGTTCTTCCTCGCTTTTTCTCTGGCAGCCAGCACCTACTCCCTATGTGCCATCTCTGTGGCACGGACCATGATCATCACCAACCCGTACCGGACACCCTCTATGGACCTGATCATCCTCATGTTTGTCCTGGTGTGGGCCCTCAGCTTCTTTGTCAGTCTGCCACTACGTATCTTCGCCACAGTGGAAACAGGCTTGCTGGCTAACTTCACGTTCTGCCTGCCCACCGTCCAAGAGCACCACTCTCAGGTGGTTCTGAGCCAGTTTGTGCTGTACTACTTTACCCCTATGCTGGTCATAACCTTCAGCTACATTCGCCTAGCCAGCTTCCTCCACAAGAGTGCTGTCATTTCAGTGGCCAGGGTCCGGAACTTCCGTCGTGCCTCCCTCATGGTGTTTCTGGCAGGTGCTACATTCTCTGTATGCTGGCTGCCAAGCTATGTGCTGGAGCTGTGTGTACACCTGGGGCTTTATCACCCAGGAAACTTCTGGGATATGTTCTATTTTTCCTGCACAGTGCTTCAATATGGATACCACTGTATGAACCCTTTTCTCTATGTGCTACTGTCTAGACGCTATCACCTTCAAAGGCCTTATTGGTTGCCAAGGTGCCATAGGCCTAAGGTGCACCCCCAGAACCTCAGTGTAACTGAAGGTTTCTAGCCAGGCAGATACAACCCTAGATGGGTAAGTGGGGTTTTAAAATGGCACTCAATCTAGATTAATGTTCAGTTGTCAGCCACTTCTCTTAGCTTACAATAGTATACTGTTGTTAATCTATTTTTCAAGGATTTGTTATTTCATCTGGAATAATTTACATGCTTCGTGCAACAGAAAATATTTTACAGATTAACCAAATTCATCTACCTACAGTGCTTCATGAGAAAAAGAAAGAAAATGGAAAAACACTGGCTTTCCACAAAATCTTTTCAAAAAATCAGAGGCTCATATTTTTACAATTCAGTTCTCAAGTTTCCACTAAACCTCACATTAGGGCCTTACCAAAAATCCATCATGACTTCTTAAGAGGTTAAAATAAGTGTCAGTCTTTCAGTTATATTCTCCTAAGGTAGGACCCTGTGAATTTCATAGTGATGGATAAGTGACCTAGGTTTGTGCCAACCATTTGTACTGACTCAAATTTTCAAAACGTTTCTGCTGAAGTTGGCTGGGAAATGGCAGAGAGTGATCCTTGAATCATGGAGTTGAGCTATTAACAGCTCCCTACTTTGCACTGAGACCATAAACACATAATGTATTAAATTAGTAAACACAAAGACAAATTTAGAGCCATCCCAGTGAAAATTTCAACAGAACGTTTCTATACCATTCAATTGTTTTATTATATGCAATACATTTGCATTCTCAGGAAACAAATGGGCAGCAAGAGTTTAATGCACATTTGGTCGTCAATTTACCAAATTATTTGAAGCTGATGGTTGATTCATTACTCGAAATGTTTGTTAGTTGAGTGTCACCCAAAGTGGATCAGAGACTCAGCATCAGTTGTATATGCAGCTACTTCTTTAATGTGCCACTGGGAAAAAGGTTGGTTTCATGCTGGCTGTACTTACATAATTGTGTGTCTGTATTGGCATCTTTCCATCTGTTGTAGAAATGTACTGTTCTTACTCTGGAATTGTAAATCATGTTGTAGAAAAGTGTCTGCTAAATTAGTAAATGTAATGTTTAAACAATTTAAGTCTCAATCCCTCTGTATCTCCCACTGAGCAGCTCACAGCTGGCAGAGAGCCACCTCTTCTCCTGAGTCAGGACCTTATGCATATGCCGGGCAGTAGTATTTATAACACATCTTGAGAACACAATAAAGTGCCCAATGAGAATGTTTGTGCTCAACTGCAGATTTTGTAATATACATTACATGAAATTCAAAAAAACAGAATGAAGTATACTAACAAATAAAAGCATCATGAAAAAAATCAGACATCCATGCAGAAATCGTAGCTGTAGAAGCAAAAATTGTTACTAAAAAGTTTGCAACTTAGCAACCTGACTGTGCTTTATCTCATATTTAAATGGTATGGTTTTGGAAAGTGTTTTCTGCTGTCTTTGGCTTGCAAGAATCAAGCGTTTCTCCTTTTCTGAGTCTGATTTTCCTTTATTTTCCATTTGTACTCCTTGGCAAATTTTGTGCTGAAAGGAAAATAATGACGTACAGAATTAGAGATGGAATTAAATGAAAGGAGGAAATAACTACTTTATGGGAAATCAGTATGGCTAACTTGGACCTCTGCTTAAAAACCTACTTTGGAATGCCAGAGTTCTTCACTGGATATCTGGTCTTGTTATTTCATGCCACATTTGTGAGAACAATTTGCCAGATGAAACTGACAGCAATGCAGCTTGACATTATCAGAAAGACTAGTGAAATACTATAAAACTTTAACAAAAAATCAGTCCCACATTACTAATGCATTCTCAAAACTTGAATTGTCTTAAATTAGTCCACTGATATCTAAAAGACACACCCATATTTTTGTCAGTGCATTTAATGCACTTAAAGGAGAATTTTTGTATAAGAATATTAACTGTATGAACTGCCATTGTCTAAGGGTTCATTTGAGGTTGTTGTATTACCAGTCCACTTCTTTTCTGACAATATAGAGAATGTGCCATAAGAACCCAAAATTCATAATGTTATTAACCAGTAAGCTTAAGTGATTTTATTACAGAAGTTTACTGGACTCAGCAGTAGTCTGTGAATACATTCCAAATGCAGACTGGATTGAGTAAAGTTATTGCTTGATAACACCAAGTCAAAACACTGTAAGTCATACCAATCTATTTTCATTCAAATTATTTTTATATAATTCATTGTTCAACAGGAAGTGATAATAAAAGATAAAAATGAAACAGAGAAGGTACTTTACTACCGTATTCGTTTGTGTAAAAAAGGACAACAATCAGGTGAGAGCATAACAATTTTTGCAATTACAAAAAGAAGAAGGATAACTTTCTCTAAAATACAATATAATTCATTTAAAAATTATTCATACCAGTTGTGGTGTAACTTACACAGATGTGCTCTGGAAAAATGGAAAACAGTATTTTGATCCATTGTTCAACTAGGTATTTCATATTTCCATGGGCTTTGAATGATGTTACATAAAAATTGAGAAGATTTTCCCTTCCACAGAAAATCATTTTCTGGAGTTATATTGTTTTTCTGGTAACAGTTGTTTTGTCATCTTTGAGTGTTTTCTGTTTCACTTTGGTCTTATTAAAATCATTGCAATGCATTTCTAGTGACTGTGAAAACCTGATTCAAACAAGAGAAACAATATAGATTTTTTTATTTTTCTCATCTGCTCAATGTGTAGGCACATATCAAGAGATAACTAGCAGTGACCCCACTCATCAGTAGATCTGCACACAGTGGGCCACATGCAGCACATATTCTCCTCAGACTATGTTGCAGAAAAAGAGTACAACTTCTGTTGTTGCATCTTGGACCATAATAAAATCTTAACTCATACTGTGCCCAGTTGCAGAGTGAAGAAAGAGCATTATTTACCACCAAAAGGGCTTTAATAATGCAAGAAAACCAAAAAACAAACCCAAAGCAAACACAATTATCCCTGCACAGCAGCAGACTCCTCTTAAAAAAACAGCCTCCCATTCCTCAGTCCAGCTGCCTTAAATGTCTAAGTCTCTTTCCCCTTAAATAGCAGCAGCTGGTCCTCATTACACCAGGCAGGGGCAGGCAATGGGCAACTGTCCATCAGTTTAAACCCCCCCGGATAACATTGTGTGTTTTGGCCAACTGAAACACCTCAAAATAACCACATATTGTCAATTTCCAACTATAACTAAAACAGAGTCAGTCATAGAACCTCAATGGATGGAGCATGTCTCTCAATCATGTGGATAGCAGAGTAGTGCAATTTCTGGTGCATTTTGGTTGAACCCTGACGTGAGTCATTTGACTGCTGGAATTAATTACTGTTCTACTACAATATGACAACATAAATATACACTTGCTCCTGACTTCGCAGACACAACTGGAACTGCAAATCTGATCGTAACCTGATTTATTCATAAATCCAAAGTCAATTTCACCCCAAGTCAAAATTTACAAAAACTTTAAAAAACACACCTCCCTTGATTTGTAAAGACCTCGGATTGTTATTATAAAAATACTCTATAAGAATTTTTTTGTTTATTAAATTCAAATATTAAACTAAAAATAACTCTAAATTACTCACAAACTACTATTCAAAGTTGGTTTTTGACCAACTCATAATATAAGCATGCCTAATGGAGGACATGTGCCACTAGGCTAATTTCTGTAAACATATAGGATATGGGTATCAGAAAATAATTTAAAAATATATAATTTTTTACATTTTTATTCATTTAAAGCTTTATTACAATTATAAGGAATTTAAAATAACTAAAACTTGTAACAAGCCACTTTGGTGGTGTTACTGACACAGGGCCCCAGAGACAGCTGTGAAAACACAAACTTTATTCTTGCGTGGTGTAACTGACAGCAACACCAAACAAGCATCGCAACACACCCATCCAACACATTTTCAGGGTCATTGCCGGTCCTAGACTTTCCTCCACAGTTGGACGCAACAACTATGTACACACAGCAAAGAACAATTCCAGCCGATCTTACAATATTGTCTCAACTCCTTTTGAATGCCATGTGTGAGCTTCAGAATACTTTTCTTAAAAAAACTATTTCAGTCAAAATGTCCACTCTCTCAGTCTCAGTACTCCACTTCATTCTACAGATAGTCAATGGATCCACCAAAATACAATTTAATGTACATTTTAAATCAATTGCATAATAATTATTTTTCTTGCATAACAACAAAATTAGAGATGAATGGATGAATTGGTTGTTAATGAGTCCAAAAGGACAGATGTCTTTACCTATAAAATAAAGAATACTTTCATACATTTTTACCAAGTTCACAAATCATGTAGAAAATGCAGAGAAATAAACAGCAACAAGTTGCAGTGTTATAATGTTTAAGGACATCTGAATGTTTGGCCAGGATTTGTATAATTTCACCCTCTCAGAGGAATCTGGTGTTTCACTACTATTCCTTCAGTGAAAAACAGTGACAAAATCTACTGGTGCATCAATTTCATTTGCCTACTCAGTACAGGAGACAGTCTGCCTACATTCTGAGGTCAGGGACTTCAGGAAAGTTGCTGGGCACAAAGAGTCCAACTCTGAAACAGGTGTGATAGTTGTAGAAGATTCCAGAAGCAAATTGTCAAGCTATGAAGGCAGGTTAGTGAAGTGAGGCTTCCACTGTTTAGACACAAATGAAAATGATGCTCAAAACTGTAAGCAGCAAGAGCAAAATGTTGCACTATCGAACACTGAATGCTACAAAGAAGCACAAAAGGTAAAAGGTAAACAGTAAAATTATGTAAAAAAAGGAAAAATGAAATAGATGTGTTTATTTTGGTTTGTGTTGATATTCTATAGAAATCATCAACAATATAAAAAGCTGTTATAGGAAAAATGTCAATAAAGTTTTAATTCCTGAGACTACCTTACCACTGATGGTGCTTGTGAGGTCAGGTTTTATCATATTTTTCATGTAATCTGGTATAAGTATTGAGATTAAAACTCATAGAATTACAGATATACTTCACAAATAATTGCAATAATGAAGGCACAAATGTTTCTGTCCACAGCCTGCAGAAAAAGACTGGAATGTTAGTGTTTCAACAGAAACTGAAACCACAAAGGTTAACTGCAATATTCAACAAAGAGGCTAGACGATTAGCAGGAAAAGCAATTCCCAGTAAGTGTAGGAAATGTCTGCACGATTCATCTTCACTTTACTGCCAACAGAAAAAAATATCCCGAATGATTGTTTTACAGGCGATCTCACAAATACCAGCATAATTGTGGCCGTCCACCTGCCCCTCCACCCACTGATATCTAAAACACACTCAGAACCTACCACAGAATGGCAAAATACAGTTCAGTTTGGCCGTACAGAAAATGAGGTCTAGTCAGTAGATTAGCTCCCCGAGTGGCTATGTGGCTAGGGGACGTAAACGCCTCAAATTAAAATAAACACCAGTGGGTTAAATACACAGGTTCTCCACAACCAGCCTGATTACATCCAACTTCAAAGTTTCAGAATCAAGGGAACTGGATGTAGTTCTCACAGAAAGAAAATTACAGACATTTGCAAAATTTACAGAAGTATAAAATAGGCAGCTGCAACAGCTGAACGTGTTTGGCTTGCTGGGCTTACCAAGATCCAAAGATATTACTGAACAAGGATTAAGAGAACACTTCCCAGCCCCACTTACTGCCTTTGACCATGCTAACTAGAGTTTAGCTTTTCATAAGCTCCTTTGCAAAGTGGCCATTAAAACAGGACAGTAATATGAGTAATCCAGTTTTCATAAAGCAATAAAAGTACAATCCTGTTATATTCCTAAGGTCAATTACAAACAAGAATTTGACCATGATAACTATTGATAGTATGAAAGAAAGAACCATTCCTTAAAAAAATGTTTTACTATTGTTTTGCTTCATGTGTCCTTTGATACAGGGCTTGAACTTGTTGCCTTTCTGTCATAATTAGAATTTATTATCTCTGTAAAAGTATGAACTTGTCACATTTGTAATACTAAATATTAGTTTATGTGATCCATCCTCTAGGAATTCTCAAGGAAAAAGGGGTCCCAGTATTTTCCTTTGCTGAACCTTAGATTCTCTGCCAGATAACCATTAATAACAGAAAGCAGTGAAGCAACAAGGACTCTGAGAGAACATTCTTTGTGCTTATAAAAGTACAGTCAAGTAAGAGGGTTAGAGCATTTTCAGGTTCACAGAGGTTTTACTATGGTTCATTACTGGACCAGAAGCCATAATGAATATTTTATTTTGCTCACTGTATATAAAGAGAATATAAATATGAATGAAAGTGAAAAATTGTAGTGCCCAATGGAATAAGAACAAAAGTGAAATAAGAAGTTTCAAGAGATGGGAGGTGAGTATAAATGCAGGTAAAGTTAAGGATGACTATGTCTGTTTTTTTACCTGGGTTTTACTTTCTCTGTTTTGGCTAACATGTAAAGATAAGGAATGTGGTGAGCTGAAACACCACTTTTTACCATTTCTGAACCATGTATATTCTGAAACTTTTTCGTGGTGTTTTCATTGTTTCTCAATACTGAATCACACTGGATTTAATTAGGGTGATCAACAGAATAATACCAAAGTTAAATAAAATATCAGAAAATCAATTTTAAATTATTATGATATAAAAAACATGAAAATGTGCACCTGCAACGGAGTGGCAGCCTATCCCGAGGTAATTTCATAGCTCTTTGCCCAGGACCTCCAGGATAGGCTCTGGACCACCACAGCCTTTACCAGGATTAAGCAGTTAATGATCACAGATGGATCGATGGATGGATAAGTATTGATCCCATCAAGTCAACATTTAAATGAGGTGCTCTGCCCATTCAAAATTCTCTGTACCCCTCTAGTGTATCTAATTCCTCATTAATATTTCCTAGTGCTTTAGTCCCTAGTTGAACTACCTCTTTTGTTCTTTTCTTCTGAGTTTTATCTCATTGTACCCAGACTCTGCAGTTAAGTCCTACACACCAGCCATTCAGTGGCTTAGCTACTGTTCTAAAATACAACTGAGAAAAGGAAAGCAATAAACTCCAGACCAGGGAAATGAGGTAAAATAATTTAGAGGTCTAACTGCCAGTAACTGCCAACCCTTCCTAAACAAATTACTTTTGATTTTAATGTTGGTTGAACTTAGTAAGAAGTATTAAAAATTTTTAAAGTATTTTAAAATAACTCCAGCTATAATTCAAGAATTTTATATAATATAATCTGTATGAACATTTAGGTGTATCTGTATAATGAAGCTTTCATGAACTTAATAGTTAAAAACTACGTGGCACTGAAATAGCTCAGCTGGGACAGCATTAGACTCAAGGTCTACATCTCTGTTTCAGTCTGGTTTGACAGATGTCTTTCGTGCAACTTGCTTAAAGTTAATTCTACTAACTACTAATTGCTATCTCCCAACTCTGCTCTTTAGGACAGCAGTCAGATTCACTACTGTGGAAGAAGGACCCAAGTTTGAATCCCAATCCTGCTCCCTTGAGAAAGGTACTTAACGTGATCTGGTAAAAATCATCCCAAATTTTTTCACAAGATGCTTTTAGTGTATTTAGGGGCATGTATGTCAGATAAGTATGGTAACCAGGTCCCAGGATTGGTAGGGTGGTTTCTTAAAGTTTGTGGAAGTTGGTAATGTCTCTCCCCCACCATGTATCCCATAGATAAGCCTCATAATGGAAACTGCTTTTCAGAAAAGTGCTAAATAAATTTATTTAATGTTATTCTCATCTGGTTGGAGGGTTAATCAAGACCATAATTTTCAAATAGGACACTGAAAATAAAAAGAGAGCAAAGAAACATCTAATTCCCTTTTCTTCCTCATCATTCCAGAGCTTGGGAGTAACAAGTGAGCCAAGTCTGTTTCTCACAGAACTTTCAATCCATCAACTTGATCTTGCAGATGTGGCCTGTACAACATGTGATCTGTTCACATTGAACTTACCCCTCTAGAAGCGATCTAAAACGCAGTGGCATAAGGTGTGCTTCACCTGCCAAAGCACTTGCTTGTATCGCCTCATCTCTTATGAACTGGCTACTCGACTCATAAACAGCTAGTTCAGGAATGTGTGCCAGCAAAACAGGGGGAATAGAGGAGCTGTGTTTTGAATTAAAGCATTTGGATCAAAACTTTCACTTATCTTGGGACCCATCACTATTTTTCATTGATGAATTTGTTTATGAAGAGGCTAACCTGCACAGCTGCCAATATTCCGACGGTTAGCAAAAGGATGATTGTGTTATCCCCATCATGTGATTGGTTTCCCACGGCTCTATATAAGCTGATCCAAGCATGCCTTCAGGGTGAGACCTCTTCAAAATTGTTGGGACTCACCCATGCAATTGCCCCAGTTAGTCTGTTAAAGCCTATGCCTTACTGATTTTGTGTGTTTCCACAACAGTTTAAAAGTAACTGAAGAATTGTATTTAAATTTCTGTAATTGAATCTTATTTTAAAAGGTATATTGTCCCATTTCTGTCCTCTGTTTAAATTACATTTCTTTTAGAGTCTTGATTTCTTCCTTTGCCTCAAGTCTTGACAAACAAAATCAAGTTTTTTTTTTTTATTCTGAAGCACATTTTGCAACGTGCTGACACTTGTCTTTTCAGAAAAAGGTGCTGGGTCTCTTGGTAGTGAACCTTGGCTTGTGCTGACGGCGCAGGACTCTGTGTGGCAATGGGAACTTGATCTTGGAGTCCTAAAGACAACACAAAAAACAATATATAAAAAAAGGCATTAAGATCATTTCCAAACCAACTCTAACATGCATACTTGTACATACACAGGGCCAGGACTTTTAATTGCACTAACCCAGGCTGCAGTCCAGGGCCCTCAAAATGGATCAAAACTAATTTTGCTTATATTAGTATTTATTTATTTTAATCAGTCCCAACTTAGAAAGGCTCCTTTAAACTTAGATCATGTCCACAAATTATGTTCCAATTGGAAAGTGCTGGACACTCATTATCGCATTCCATTGAAAAGAGTATTTTCATTTTAGTTATACATCTGTCATACTTAGTTTATGTTGATTGGTTTAAGGGCTATGAATTACGACATCTCCCAGGTAGAAGAGGCGAACTGAAGTTTTAAAAAAAGTGGTACTACTTCAATGGGCTTCCTATAGCTGCCCACATCAAGTTCTATATTCTGGTGATGAACTACAAGACAAAGGACTATCATTCAAAGACTACAAAACCTGAGCCATGTCTACACCTCAGCAAGAATGCTATACTACTCCTTTATCATTCTCCCCTAAATTGTTAAAATAAATTCTGCATAACAGCAGTTGTCAGTCTTTACTCTGGTAAGGTGGAATGAATGTCACCTGTCCGCAGCTGTTCAATCTCAACATTCTAAAAGTTGTTTTACTTTTATCATACTCATACATGGTGCAGTCAGTAAGTTTTACTGGCCACCCTGTGACACTGCTGTGCCTCGTGTCTAACCCTTCTGACACGTACGTGGAACTGCTTGATGGCAGGTCTGCGACACTTGCTGGCAGCAATCTCCTGGACCTTCATGATCTGGATGGCATGAGCACGAGCACGATGACGTGCTCCCATGTCGCGGTCTAGGGAAAGATTGAATTTGTTTATTTATGATGTGAACAAGTTCCCTTAAATGACTCAAATGGTCAAAAACATGATTTCTGTCCAAGTTTCTCCAACTTTAAATAATCCAAGCATAATCTTACAACTAGCAATGAAATGTTGCAACCAAATGTGTCTTATAAGGCAGCAAAATTAAATGAGAAAAATAACAGAGCATTACCTCTTTTTTGTGTACAAGTATCAATGCCATTATATAAGTGTATACAATTGCACCTAAACCTCCATGGACAACAGAGACCGGAAATTAAATCAAAACTATTTGTAATTCCACCCACTAAATCACAATCAAGGAAGCTTAAGAATACAACTCAACACCAACTATTTCACAGGTTAAATTCTGTTAAAAAACCAATACAGCTATATGAAAAATTAAAAAATATTAAAAATTCACTGACATACTTATTCTGCTTTCATCAGCAACTTATAAAATGCAGGTTCTTGGGGTTTATACTGGAAACACTGGGTGTGAGGCAAAATACAATGCTGGACTGGATAGTTGATTTTAATATAAAGCAACATTAAAACGATCAAAACTATGCAGTGATTAAAATCTCCTATTCAGTGCGTTTTAGGACAGACAGAGAAAACAGACAGTGCCATGGTCTTCCTGCCTTTCAAAAACTAGACAAAGGTTTGAAATACATTAAAACAGAAAAATGGTGGTAGTATTAAACATAAAAGGTAGGCAGCTGTTAGTGAAAAAGCTTAGCTAATAAGGTATAATTGTTCATAATATTTTGTTTGTTAAATATTCTGTGAATTTTAAGCATTTCTAGAATGAAACGAGAAATTTTTTTTCATTGTTGGACAATAGTTTATTACCATTCTTCATTATAACACAAAGTACACATGTTGAAAGCATGCTAATATTTATGAATACATTTTTCCCCCCACATGGGGAATATTATTCATGATCACAACACATCTGCACTGACTCAAGTCTTCTGGGACATATACAGCAACTTTTTTTGAGTCCCATTTTCCATTCCGAATTGTTTTTCATCTTAGTACTTCAACTGAAGTGGTTGCATTTCTTTATCTGTAGCCATTGTGGTCCCAACAACACTTTGTTGGCTACAGGCCCAGAGCAGCCAAGAGATTTGACAGATCTCGACTGACAACTTCTACAGTTGCATTAACAGTCGAAAAAAAGTTTACGCTATATAAAGTTCTAATGGCACAACAAATACAGAGTCCTTTTTAAGGGGATTCTTTGAAAACATCACAGTTTGCAACAGTTTACAAGTGTACAACCTTCCCCAAACATTAGGACAGACTTTGGGAAACATTTCATGTGCATTAGCTAAAAATCTGCAATTTTGTGCGAATGTACTGAGGTACTCACAGCACTGAGTTACGGCTCCTGAGGTTGTCAGATCCCTATACTCCCTGTACATGTTGTGGGTACCACTGCGGGAGTCATACCGTAGCCAGATGCCAAAGTTTTTCACCTTCAGTGGGGTCTTTTCATATACCTGTGGAAAACAAGGTGCATTTAGATCTGTGCAATCTGCTACACAGGTCTCCATGCAATATCATTAAATTTCTCAAAAGCTCCCACTTGTGTTTTAACCTTCTCCCACGATGTTGCTTATTATCTTATTTGAAACAGAAAGGATAGAATGTGATTGTATAAGAAATACAATATGCCTTAATTTAGTAGACAAAAATGTGTCTGTCTCCTTACCAGGCCACAGTACACAGTCTCCCCAGATGCCTTCTTCATCTTTCTCAACTGTGAAACAAAGTACCAGAAGCGGGATTTGGCCACCACATGATTTGGGGCAAAAATCCTCATGCGGTACAGTGGAGGCGTGGGGTTCTTTGCAGAGGGCAAGAGACGCCCTATCACTTTGTACTCCTTAAGCTAAAAAAAAAAAAAAAAATAAAGACATTTTTATTTGATACTTCAAGCGCCTAATGACTGATCCATATAAAATGACTGATCCATATAAAATGACATATCCAATTACATATACTACAAAGTCAAATTAACTATAACTGCTGTGTCGACTGCTGCTCCTGCCAATATTTTATTATAATACACGAACAACACCTGTTGTTACCTATGGCCCCACACCTAGTGCGTTAAAAGTTAGACCGTAGCGGGACAGATATGCTATGTAACACGAATAAAATCAACATTTCTCACGAAACATTCGCGTTCCTGGGTTACGTGAGATCTTCAATAAGATCCCCCCCTTCCATCACCACATGGTTTTCAAGAGTATACGCAGACGCCATGTTGCCATTGCAACACATTTATCAATTTAAAAACTAGTTATATATAACGGTTCTCATCAAAACTTTTAAAGCAAGTCCCTTGCTTGCGGGAGAAAACGTAAAAAGTCTTTATTTAAAGACTTATGCATGACACGGACAACTTTATTCAAATACTACATACGGTCCCAGACGCCTTCATGACGCTCCTTTCCGACTGCCACCGTTAAAAGGAAGTTGAAAGGCGCAGCTTCGTGACATCATACCCTAGAAAGGAAACACGGGCGCGAGGCTTTTCTGTTATTGGTGGTAGCCACGCGATGGTTCTGTTAAACGTGTCCATTTTTCCTTATAGAATTGCTGACATTAATTTAGAACAACATAAGTTGTGCTTTAGTAACATTTTTTTCACACAGTTATTCTAACGCTGACATTTTTTGTTGCTTTCTATATAATGAAATTAATGCGGTAATTCCAAAATCGTACTAAATTGTTTAGTTCGCTCAGCACGTCCCAATGCATTCATACATGTCTATAAACTCTTTTACTGGAACCAATTAATTAGGACTACCTACTTACAAAAAATCGTGCAAAAATATATTGCCTGAGGCGTGCGCCAGTGCTTGTTTGAATCAGTTCCGGGGGTTGCGACCCCAGCGTGTTGTGTGCGTTTCTAACTTCCGGCCGCACCAAGCCGACACGCAGCGCGATCTCATCCGGTGGCTGTACCTTATGTCTCAGAGCTGGCGTTATACTTGCAGTGTTACATATTATTGCATACTGGGAACCGACAGAGCGGAGAGATGAGATAAATTACCGTCAAGAAGGTAATCACTGTCCTTGTTTAATTTTATTTGTAGCGATGGTCAGGTTAATTTAAAAAGGCCTTGGAAAGTTTGCTGAGCTGTAGGTCCCGCGCTTCATACCGTGTGGTAGCGGCGTGTCGATCCGCGACCGCTATAGATCCGATGTAGTTTGTATTATATTCCTAAATTTGCTTAACGTCTGGGTCTCGATTAAAACACTTGTTCCGATATGATTAGCGGTAATCGAAGATCCACGTGGGTATGTGGGCGAATGACAGGTCGCTTTCACTGCAGTTGCGTCAACCAAGTTGTAACGAGTGGTGAAATTCAAACTGGAAGGTTTCGTCTGTAAGATGGGCAGTATTTCTTTTAAAATGCCTCTAATCTATGAATATATGTATGTTTTATAAATTCCTCAGGATTTTTCGTACGCAAACTATTTAAATTTCTTTTTAATATCGCTTCAGTTGATTTAATGCAATGCGTGTGTGTTAATATGTACTGTTGTTACCATATATAATTTATATTTTATTAGTAATGGAAAACTTCGACTCTGTTTGGAATTATTTCCACGTGGTTTTGTTTAGCAGGGCGTCAATAGCTGCATTAGATGTTTATCTTACTGCTTGTACCTTTTCCACCAGGTTAATAAAGTTAGTTGCTTGGAACTCCATTTGAAGTAATGAATTATTACCCCAAAACTGTTCTGTGCCTTTAATGGCATGCAAAATAAACTGACTTTTGATTCACACATTATTTGTAGCATGTCCAACGCTTTATTCTGAAGTACTTGCTATCAGGTAACATAAAATGCACTCAGGTACAATTATCATGTTCACCTAGTGACCAATGGCCACATTTTCCCAAACATTGTATGGCTGAACTTTAGACAAATTTGTTTGCTGTTGTTTGTATTGTGCTCATTTGCTGAGGTAAGCTGGCTCATTGTTGGCACACAACACATTCATGCCTGGGTGCTTATGTGTTTGTTGTCAGATGTGCAAAGCCCAGAGAGGGAGAGAAGTGAGCAAAGCTGCATTGGAAGAGACGTAAGCCCTTACTTCCGATTCTGCAGCCATTATGGACGAGCAGGCCTTGTTAGGCTTGAACCCAAATGCTGATGCCAGTTACCAGCAGAGGGTAAGGACACTACAGCCAAAAATGTATTCACTCTAAAAACATGACTATGAAGGTTTTGAGCTCCTGACAAAACAGTTGTTCCTTTATGGTTTTCAGAGTGTGTTAAATTAACATTCTTTTTGTTACAGGATTATTATTCTGTGGTATTTTGTGCATGTGAGATATGTTCACAGTTTAGTGTGCAGAATTAACATGTTTAATTAATTATTTTAATATTGATAGCATCGCCCACTGAACAACATAAAGCAGTGCTAAGTCAGTCACAGCTGGATGAATTAGGTCCTAATGTATCTTTACTATTAGTGGCATATAAATTTAAAAGACGAGATTTCTTTAATAGTCCTGTCATTACAAGCATGCAGGAAACAAACTTAAAATTTTTTGCTTGTTTTTGTTGGAAAAATTTCTATGGCTTTAAAAAGTGATGCATCTTTTTCAGGCACTGGCCTATTTTGAACAGTTGAAGGAGTCCCCAGATGCATGGCAGGTGTGTGCTGAAGCCCTGGCCAAAGGGCTGTACAGGTAGGAGAACAAGGGAATGTGGTTATATTTTTGTATGTTCTCAGGCTAGCCACCTATATCTTGCAGTGAAGTATTTTTAATAGGATGACTGTACTTCTAGCATCATGCAAGTGTTTTCTCATATTGCTGTTTTTATAATGGTGCAAAACATACCTTTTCACTTTGTTACACTTACACTTTCCCTAATATTTTATGTGTTCTTCTCAGTGATGACCATGTGAAATTCTTCTGCTTTCAAGTTCTGGAGCATCAAATCAAGTTCAGGTAGGGGGGCATGCTAATATTCAGCTGGCAGCTATTGCTTCTTCTCTATCACTGTATTGCTATGCCCTGGTATTCAACCTCCTGGTATTTGAGTGCTTGATACAATGAGCGGTATATAATAATGCCCAGGTCGGTACCCAGGTCGAGAAATTCCAGGGCAATGAGTATGTAGGAACACAACTGAAGCACATCAGAGAAATTGGCTAGGTGGCAGCAATGCACCTAGCATCTGTATTGTTGTTCTTTGCCTTCTGTGCACCCATGTTGAAATGCAGTTTGTGCTTTCGTGATATAAAGATTTACAGAAATAAAATATTACTTCAATCTGTCACAATGAATCTAAAGAATATTGAAAAGCTTTGAAATATAGTTTAAAAGAACAAATTATAATTTAAATATATTTATATAAATATAAACATTTTTATATGTTTGCCTTTCAAAAAAAAATTAAATAAATGCCTTTTAATATAGCTTCATGTGCTTTATGTTTCCCAATATTTGCATTTGTGGTATTCGGGCCATCGCTAGGAAGCAGTTACACTGGTACCAGAGTGTATTGTGTTTTATTTTTATTGTACAATACATTTACGAGAAATCGCATATATTCAAAGCATCCCTCGCTATCCCAAACTCTCACAATCCAAATATTTGCTGTAACAGATTGCAAAAATTTATACCCAGAATTCATTATATGTATTGAAAACCTGCTAAAATGAAGCTGCATCTAAAAAAAATTTAGAATTGCACAAGCGAAAATGTTTGTTGCATGAGAGGAAGTACATTGTTAGGAATGTGAAAGTATTGCTTTAAGAGAATGAGCTACTATGAGAAGTACCTGGCAGGTATTTTGATTGTTAAATAAATGGGATGCAGTGGAGCAATAAGTGGTAAAAGTTATGCAGGTGATTTTTCTTATTATGTATACATTGACAGACAGAAAGCATAGTTATAAAGTTGTTCACAACAAATGCAGTGTGCTTTGTGGATCCCTGCTTCAGTTCATTACTCACCCTTGGGAGAGCAAGTTAAAATTGGGAATTGCCCCAGAACCGCAATCCTGGCCCTGTTGTTTTCAACATGAAACTCCTGTGAGATTTTGGACCACAGTCAGAAGCAAGTTGGGTTGGGTAACTAGAGTGTGTTACAAATATGTCTCAGCTGTTCTCCATATAGGATTGCATCTTGCACTTGCATTGTTTAAGCATGCTGTGCATCATCACCATCTTCCCCATATTAAGTAAAAACATCTTCTAAGACATTACTTGAAGTATTCTAAACACTCATTATCCATCTTTAATATATTATTTCATAGTGTGATTATATTACAGTATATGTCCATAGTAGTTTAGAAAGAAAATGTAATTTGCATCTAATACTATACAGTATTTTTGCACAAAAACATAACCAGTAATGAAGTCATTAAATGTTTTGTATTTGGGTAATTGGTGTTTGAAATGCTTTATATTATACAGAAATTCTTGGTGGACTGTTGTACAGCTGTTTGAGTGTTTTAGTGATATTTGGAGAAATTGTGTGGGGGTTTTGGAATGGTCAGGGGACACAATTTTTTTTGATTAAAATAATGAATTTTCAGCCTCTTATATCCAACACATATTTAGGAATGGACTAGATTCAGATTAGATTCAGGGATGTCTGTATTTATCTCATACTTAACATGGCAAAATATGCTTTCAGTTGATGTAAGTATAATTATGGTTAAGATGTGGAAGTAGTTTTGTCTACTGTGTAAGATGTATGTCTTTGGAAGATGTTGCCACTAATGCCACTAATTAAGGTTTTAAAAGCTGCCATCTAATGATCTTCATTATTTTATTGAAGGAGATTTTAGTCTTTTTATTTTTAAGGGACACAGTTTCTAACACTGACCAAATGTGTGTCACAGACATGGGGCCCTCAGTGCAGCTCAGCAGCAGCTCATCAGAGAAACCCTCATGAAATGGCTCCAGGCACAGGTGTGTGTGTGAGCAAAATGTGTTCATGTGGCCATGCTTGTTTGTGTGTTTTTGTCCTTGTTTAATGTGGGTGAAGTATGCCCTGCATTTCCACGTGTGCTTTAGTATGCTGTCATTGTGTAAATTGCATCCCGTTTGGCTTACTCTGCCAGTTTTTTAGATTTTTTTTTTCTTGTGTGTTCTGAGCAGAGCAGCGGATTCATATTGCGATTTATAATTCTAATCATTGTTCTTAATTGTAAAATGTTGCAAGGATGTTATTGTTGTATGCAAGTATCTTGTCTTTTAGAGAAATGCAGTGATGCACATTCAGTGTTGCAGAGAAGTATCTGTTCATCAGCACATGACAAAACAAGCCAACAAGTGTATATTACATAAAATGGCTAATCCAACTACAGACTGCATTACATCTTTTTTTAAATACTGTCCAGCTACTGACCTCTGCCTGTCCTGTAACCTTATTGTAGATGATGAACTCTCAACCAGAGAAGGCCTTCATTCGGAACAAGGCAGCCCAGGTGTTTGCTCTGACCTTTGTGACAGAGTACCTCACCCAGTGGCCCAAATTTTTCTTTGACATCCTGTCCCTTGTTGGGCTCAACCCCCGTGGTGTGGACCTGTACCTTCGCACGCTCATGGCCATAGATGCTGAGGTGGTGGACCGTGACATACTCCACACTTCTGAGGCAAGGCCTGCCTTTAAAGTCAGTTTGTTTCCTTTTAACCAATCCATGTCATTATGTAAATAAGACCAATTAAGTGTTTAACTTGTAAGGCATTTTTAATTAATACAAAATGTGACTTTTTGGCAACCAGGTACATAGACCAATGTGTTGAACATAATGTTATGCTTAAATATAGTACAGTTTTTGTTGGAATAAAACATTTAGCTGGTTGTTGGTGATGAGGCTTTAAATGCTTAAACCTGTGTTAGAAACTTAGTTAGTAACCATAAAGTTGGTCAGGCTGCATTAACATAAAACTTCCTATTGAAGTTGAGTGCATTTTGGTCATGTATGCCATGGGATCCTCTAACTGGAAAACCACTGGAGCCTGAGAATTGGTTACATGTCTGAACCCTGACCTTTGAGCTGTGCATTCTAGGAGACACGCAGAAACACCCTGATCAAGGATACGATGCGGGAGCAGTGCATCCCCAGCCTGGTGGAATCCTGGTACCAGATCCTGCACACCTATGAGCACACCAACTCTGAGCTGACCTGCCAGTGTCTGGAGGTGGTGGGGGCCTATGTGTCTTGGATCGACCTCAGTCTCATTGCCAATGACAGGTGGGTGTTGTGGGGATGATACCAGTTAAGTGCATAGATTCAGTTCCTGTTTTCATTTAAAGATAAATGTGTCATCAGTTGTGTTAAGCTACAACCTTTAAACAGTGGCACAATGTTTATTGTTGTGGCTCTTGCACTCTAGCATGTTGGATTTGAAATGAAGTAACTCGGGTTGAAGTGTAGTGTATTTACATCTATATGGGGTGAATCGTGTAGGGATTACAGCTCTGTATATACTTGATACTCCCATTTTGAGTTTGAAAGTAATTTGAAGAATTATTGTAATCTTAAAATAGTTATGTTTAGTACTCGGTTGCACATCCTTTCCGTTTGGTAGTTGCTTGAAGTCTGCGATGCATAGACATAACTAGATTCTGGCTGCCTTCTGTGTTGCTCTGCCAGGTCTGTATTGCAGCCATCTTGCTTGATTTGGCAGCTTTTGCCTTTAGTCTGGTCTTCAGTAGTGAAATTCTGCTCAGTGGGATTTAGGTAAGGTGACGGACTTGACAAGTCACAAACATTCCAGTTTTTGGCATTCATGTCAACTGTCAATTGTTTTAATAAACAAATATTCTACAGATTATTCTAACTATTTATCAAGTAGTTGGAAAAGAAACAAATTTTACATCATTAAACATCTATCCGTGTGTTATAAGTCACTTTTTTACCAGGCCAGGATTGTGGTGGTCAGGAGTAGCAAGAGAAAATGTACAGGAGAGGAAAAATTATGGAAACTCTCTGAAAATGAACCATTGCTTTGATTCATTTTGTACAAATCAGCACATTTAAATGGAACAAAAATATAATCTGAAGTGTAAGCTAAACCTATTTAACCATTAAGAGCAATATTAATCATTGAGTTTCTAAGAAAACATTTTCTAAAATCTGATAAATAGCCAAAAATATAACCTCACTGGCCACTTTATCAGGAACACCTTGTAGGACCCCCTTTGCTCTCAGAACAGCCAGAGTTTTTTGTGGTAAAGTCCTGGAAACATTCCTTATAAACTCTGGTCCACGTTGACATTATTGCATCATGTACTTGCTGCAGCTCTGTCAGCTACACATGTATGCTGCTAACCTGTTGTTTTACCACATCCCAAAGGTGCTGTATTGGATTCAGATCTGGTGACTGGGGAGCTCAGTAAAGTACACTGAACTCGTTGCCATCTTTCTGGAACCAGTTTGAGTTGACTTGTGCTTTGTAACATGGCACATTAACATGCTGCTTCCAGTAGCCATTAGAAGATGGGTAAATTTTGTCCATACAGTGATGCTTGAAAGTTTGTGAACCCTTCAGAACTTTCTATATTTCTGCATCAATTTGACCTAAAACTACATTAGATTTTCACACAAGTCCTAACCGTAGATAAAGAGAACCAAATCAAACAAATGAGTCAAAAAATTAGACCTGGTCATTTATTTATTGAGGAAAATGATCCAGTAACACATCTGTGAGTGGCAAAAGTATGTGAACCTTTAGGATTAGCAGATAATTTGAAGGTGAAATTAGAGTCAGGTGTTTTCAATCAATGGGATGACAATCAGGTGTGAGTAGCTGACCTGTTTTATTTAAAGAACAGGGATCTATCAAAGTCTGATCTCCACAACACATGTTTGTGGAAGTGTATCATGGCATGAACAAAGGAGATTTCTGAGGACTTCAGAAGAAGAGTTGTTCATGCACATCAGGCTGGAAAAGGTTACAAATCCATCTCAAGAGTGTGGACTCCACCAATCCATAATCAGACAGATTGTGTATTGTGTACAAATGGAGGAAATTCAAGACCATTATTACCCTCCCAGGAGTGGTCGACCAACCAAGATCATGCCAAGAGCAAGGCGTATAATATTCCGAGAGGTCACAAAGGAACCCAAGGTAACCTCTAAGCAACTAAAGGCCTTTCTCACATTAACTAATGTTCGTGAGTCCACCATCAGAAGGACGCTGAACAACAATTGTGTGCATGGCAGGATTGCAAGGAGAAAGCCGCTGCTCTCCAAAAAGAACATTGCTGCCCGTCTGCAGTTTGCTAAAGATCACTTGGACAACCCAGAAGGCTATTGGAACAATGTTTTGTGGACGGATGAGACCAAAGTAGAGCTTTTTGGTCTAAATGAGAAGCGTTATGTTTGGAGAAAGGAACACACTGCATTCCAGCATAAAAACCTCATACCATCTGTGAAACACGGTGGTGGTAGTATCATGGTTTGGGCCTGTTTTGCTGCATCTGGGCCAGGATGGCTTGCCATCATTGATGGAACAATGAATTCTGAATTATACCAGCAAATTCTAAAGGAAAATGTCAGGACATCTGTCTGTGAACTGAATCTTAAGAGAACGTGGGTCATACAGCAAGACAACGACCCTAAGCACACAAGTCGTTCTACCAAAGAATGGTTAAAGAAGAACAAAGTTAAGGTTTTGGAATGGCCAAGTCAAAGTCCTGACCTTAATCCAATAGAAATGTTGTAGAAGGACCTGAAGTGAGCAGTTCATGGGAGGAAACCCACCAACGTAACAGAGTTGAAGCTGTTTTGTAAGGAGGGATGGTCTAAAATTCCTCCAAGCCGATGTACAGTACTAATCAACAATTACCAGAAACGTTTAGTTGCAGTTATTGCTGCAGAAGGGGGTCACACCAGATACTGAAAGCAAAGGTTCACATAGTTTTGCCACTCAGATATGTGTTATTGGATCATTTTCCTCAATACATAAATGTCCATGTCTAATTTTTTTACTCATTTGTTTTATTTGGTTCTCTGTATCTACTTTTAGGACTTGTGTGAAAATCTGATGTAGTTTTAGGTCAAATTTATGCAGAAATATAGAAAGTTCTGAAGGGTTCACAAACTTTCAAACACCGCTGTAAAAGGATGTACACAGTCAGCAGCAATATTCAGATTGGCTGTGGCATTCAAATGATGCTTGATTGCTGTTAGGGGGCCCAAAGTGTGCCAAGAAAACATTTCCCATACAATTAAGCCACCTCCAGCAACCTGAACTGTCAACAAAAGGCAGGATGGGGCAATGACTTCATGCTGTTTACACCCAATTCTGATCCTACCATCTGCATGTTGCAGTAGAAATTGAGATTCATCAGACCAGGTGATGTTTTTCCAATCTTCAACTATGCAGTTTCAGTGAGCCAGTGCCCACTGTAGCCTTAGTTTCCTGTTCTTGGCTGACAGGAGTGGAATCCGATATGGTCTTCTGCTGTTGTAGTCCATTTGACTCGAGGTTTGACGTATTGTGCGTTCAGAGATGCTTTTCTGCCCGCCGCTGTTGTAAAGAATGGTTACTTGAGTTACTGTAGCCTTCCTGTGGGCCCTAACTAGTCTGGCCATTCTCCTCTGACCTCTCATATGAATAAGACATTTCTGCTCATTGAACTTTGTTTTTTGCTATTTTTCTATTCTGTGTGGACTCTGGAGACTGTTGTCTGCGGAAAATCTCGGGATTTCTGAAACACTCAAACCACCCTATCTGGCTCCAAGAACCATGGCATGGTTAAAAAGATTTAGATCACTTTTTTTTTCTTTTTTTTTTAAAGTTTGAAGTGAACATTCACTGAAGCTCATGCCCTCCGTCTAATTTAATGTATTGTGCTGCTGCCACATGGTTGGCTGATGAGATAATTGGCGTGAACGAGCAATTCTAATTTCCAAAGTACAACCAAAACTAAGGCATAAGTGAACTAAAAGAAATAAAATAACATTTTAAAACATGTTAAAATAACATTGCTATTTTATTATTTCAGGTTCTTCACAGTTGAAAGCAGTTGAACTTAAATTTCAGAACTACATCTTATATTTTATGTAGGGCTCGTGAATAATATATGCCTTATAGGAGCATGTTGTTTCAATGAACAATAAAATGTATTTTCCGAGAATGCTTTTTGGCGTTGGTAGGAAGCAGTGGCCAAGAAGTCTCCAGTTCATTGTTTGTGGATGTCGGCTGTTTTCTGTTCGGGTGCTGTAGCATTGCCATTTCCCTTTTACAATCAGTGCATTGTACTATTTTTTATTTAACTTAATTACTTAATTACTATTCAAACTTAAAATTATCCCAAACTTTAGACATGTACTGTTGGTTTCTGGTGCATTTCTCTTTTTGCTCCGGTCGTGTCACATTTCAGTAGTGTCTGCTTTTGGCACAACAGGAATTATCATCAGTGTGCTTCACTGTTCCATAATAAGGAAAATTTAAGATACATATTGAATCTAATTGAAAATGCTTTATTTATCCCAAAGGGAAATTACACAGGGTTGCAGTAGCACGCACAGCAGTCTCCTTGAAGCCAGTGGTAAAACTAACAATCAAAGCACGAAGTACAGGAATAACAAGCAAAGCTCATGTTCATTGTCACCCAGGCCCAGTAGACAGAGTATAGTTACAGATGTTTGATTATGTCTCTGGCTTGTTCTGATTTTTTTGGGTTCTTGATGACCTGCTTAACTAGCATTGACACTTTTTTGGTTCTCATGCTGAAAGACTGATTCCAAGTGCAGAATCAACTTTGGACCTTTTTTAGGTTTAGTTTTAGGTTACAGTGGAGTAACACGCAGTTGGCCAAGAAAAACCTGAGGACCCAGGTATCCAATTACCTTTTATCCCTTGAAATGGGGCACTATGTATAAGAAGGGTTGAAATTATTATAAGGTTAATCCTTTATACATTTAGTTATTCTCAAATTAAAGCTGACAATCTGCACTTCACCCTCATAGCTGTTTGATTTCCGATCCAAAGAGTTTAAGTACTTAGCCAAAAAAAAAAAAAAAAATACTTGTACCGCAAGTAAAAATTCTGTTAATTTTTTCCTTACGTTCTGGAAGGGAGACTTGTATTTAGGGGTGATACACAATTCTGTACAGTGCTGTAATAATTTGTTTAGTTTAAAAAAAAAGACATGCTGCCCCTCTTGCATCATGCATTCATTTTGATATCCCAAAGTAAACAGATAACTGTACCTAAAACAGGTATTGCTAATTAATATTTGTTGCTGGATTGCCTAACTCACACTGAGAGCCATTGGAGGCATCTGCTCTCTGACCACTGCATGTTCATAATTGCAGGTTTGTCAACTTACTGCTGAGTCACATGTCCGTGGAGGTTTTGAGAGAGGAAGCCTGCGATTGCCTATTTGAAATTGTTAACAAAGGGATGGACCCTGTTGACAAGACCAAGCTGGTGGAGTCCTTGTGTCAGGTGCTGCAGACTGCTGGGTTCTTCAATGTGGAGCAGGTACAGTAGCCTTACCTTTGTAGCCTCACACAAACACTGAGATCTAACACTTTAATCTGTACTTTTACAATAATGACCAAATGTAATAACTTAGCTCTGTTCTGTTCAAAGATGTCTCTGTATGCAGAAGGGATTTGAACAACTTCATAAATAAGTATTGCAAAATTTGATTTACCACTGGCAGTCTAGTTCTAAGAACACCTTTGTACATTAGAAAGATGCACAAATCATTCCCACACTTTGAGGAAAACGTGGACAGTGAAAAGTGTCAAGTGGCCTGCAGTGAATCTACCCACTATGATTGTGGAAGGAAGCAGTGTTTCCTTAGATTTCAATTTAAAAAAACAATGTTTCCCAATTCAGATAATGGGTTGTGAACCAGATTGGTTCTTCTCATGACTGAAATGTTCTTTTTTGTAATGCTATCAGGCAGTTTGTCTTTAGTATTGTGTTATGTGTATCCTATGCCCAAATACTTTACTTGGTCTTAAGTTCAGTAAAACTGTGTCCAGTGTGGTTGCCATGATAACATGAAGGGATGAATTTCTTGAATGGTCATATACAACTAGACTTACATTCCCTGAGCTGACTCTGTCAATTCTTAGGAGGAAGACGTGGACTTCCTTGCCAAATTCTCCAAGCTGGTGAATGGCATGGGTCAGTCATTGATCGCTAGTTGGACCAAGCTGGCCAAGACAGGTGACATTAAGAACAGCCAAGAGACACTGCGAGCCTTGGAGGCTAAGGTGCCCCTCATGCTCCAGCTCCTGGTGCACGAGGATGATGACATCTCTGCTAACATTGTGGGCTTCTGCTATGACTACCTGCATGTCCTTAAGCAGGTACATATTCTGAATGGTTGCAGGACATTGAACATCTGCCTGAATGTAGGTTCCAGCAGGCTATTTTACAGAGGGACTTTTGCAATTAGACCATTTGATCATATCCAGGATTCTTCACAGTCCTCCTTGTACATCTTGTTTATATATAGGTTAGGCTCTGTACTTTCTGTTGCTGTGTGATTTGAAATGTTTGTTTGTACTTCTAGCTACCACTTCTGACGGACCTTCAGAAAGCTAATGTAGAGGTAAGTGATGTATTTACTTATGCATTTTTGAGTAAGTAATTTACCTATGGCTTATAAGATATTAGTGTGAAAGGCATTTTTGTACAGTTTTAGTTGTATATTTTAACATTTGCTAAATTAATAAATGTAAATGTAATAGACATGTTTTACTGATTATTTTGAATAAGAATATGTGACAATTTGTTCCATTAGGCAATTATGCTAGCTGTAATGAAGAAGCTGACCTATGATGATGAGTACAACTTTGAAAATGAGGTAAGAATTTTTTTTAAACTTATTTAACATAAGGATTGCAACTGGTGCTCTTTTCTTGGCTCACTTTTTTCTTCTTAGTTATAAATGTTATTTCACCATTTTGTTTCTATCTAAAAAATTGAAAAATTTGTGTACCTCCTTCCTTCTCGTTTCTGTGCTGCAGGGGGAGGATGAGGCCATGTTTGTAGAGTATAGGAAACAGCTGAAGCTGCTGTTGGACCGGCTGGCACAAGTGTCCCCAGAGCTGCTCTTGGAAGCTGTGCGCAGAATCTTCACCTCCACCATGCAGTAGGCTCCTACTCCTAACCTTTTGACATGTTTGGGGTATTCTTTTCATCAAGAGAGTTAGGAAAGAGCAGTCTTCACCTTCTACCATGCAGACGTGATTCAGACCAAAAGATCTTATATATGTTCTAACCTCTCCTACAGGGCACTACCTGCTTACACCTGAACATTTTTAGCAGCTTTTCATGACTAAAGGAATGGAAAAAAAAAAAAAATCAATTTCCCACTTAACCAGTCCTTTCATGATGGGTAGAGCCAGTCTGGCTGTTTTTATTACATGTTGAAAAGTTTGGACATATACAACACTTATGCTTTAATTCTCAATTCTTTCCTAAACTTGCATTCAAGACTTTATGGTTGTATCTAACAATTGAATGCGAATTAAAACACAGGTCGCTTAAGGAACTCATTTAATTATCACGCAGTGTAAGAGCTTGTAATTAGAAAATGTCTCAAATATATTTTTGCCATATAGTTTTGGATTTGGTTGAAACCGATTTGAATACTTTTTGTGTATTGTGTTCATTCAGAAGCTGGCAGACAGCACCTTTTATGGAGGTGGAGGTGGCAATCCGACTCTTGTACATGTTAGGGGAGGCCCTTCCAGCTTCTCAAGGGGCCCACTTTTCTGGGGATGGTGCGAAAGCTAGCACCCTGCAGGACATGATGAGGATGGTAAGCATTTTCTAGTGATAGTTGGAGATTGTGGGTGCAGACCAAAACAAAGAGTTACTAGACATGAACCTATTTGGGTGTTTGGGGGGGGGACTCTGCCAGATAATTACCAATGCCAATACTAATAGAAGATGGGCCATTCTCAAAGATACATTCTTCAAGTATCAACCTTCTCTCTGCAGCTGGTCACCTGTGGTGTCAGTGAGTACCAGCACACCTCTGTGACACTTGAGTTCTTTGAGACAGTCGTTCGATATGACAAGTTTTTCATTGTGGAGCCTCAGCACATCCCAAATGTGTTGGTGAGTCTGAAATTTTTTTTTTTTTTTTTTTTGGACCCAGTTTTGCTCAGGCACTCATTTTGATTAGATATCCAAATTCTTACTGCAGTTCTATGATCCTGCTTCACCTTCCTAGATGGCATTCCTGGATCATCGAGGCCTGAGGCACTGCAGCCCAAAAGTGAGGAGCAGGGTAGCATACCTCTTCTCCAGATATGTCAAAACGCTTCAGTAAGTTTGCGCCACATCTGCCGGAGGTGGGAGATGACAATCCGGGATCATTTGATGGCATGTCTTACCTGAATAAACTCATATGAAACATAAACCTTTGGTTTTCTGCTTGTAGCAAACACATGAATGCGTTCATTGAAGACATCCTCAACCAGTTACAGGACCTCCTGGAGCTTTCACCCCCAGTAAGCATTATACCTTTGAAATTTACTTACAAAGAATTTATTGGATGCTCCTTCAGTATGTAGGCCTATTGATGCTGATGTTGGTCCTGCTTGGTAGCTTTTACTGTACCGTGTACCGAGCATTAAGGCTTTACTCACATTAGTTATAAGGGTTTGTTATAAGGACGCTTACCATTACACTGCAGCATCATACTGTACTGACGTTCATGTTTACCTGTTTTAATTAACTATAAGACAGTATTTTTACTAGAATTCCTAGAAATCATAAAAATTTAGACAATTTTATTTGTTTGTTTATTAATTACTGTATATCTTAAGTCTAAGTGAAATTCTGGCATTCTAAGGAAGGGGTTTGTGAACATGTGATTTGTTTAACAAACTTTCTTTTAGATTGAGTTCAAGAGCTTTTAAGGTCTTCATGATTTGAACATTATTTTGTTTTTATGGTTTTAAAATTCAAGAAGATGCTGGAGCTGTTGGAATGATCAACCATAGTGTTTTTTCTTTTTAAGCTGATGGTCTGTCTGTCCATCCTCTCAGGAGAATGGGTATCCTCCACTGCTGACCAGTGATGATCAGCTGTTTGTGTTTGAGACAGTGGGTGTGCTGATTGTAAACAGCGAGTACACCGCACAGAGAAAGCAGGCCCTGATGAGGAACCTCCTGGATCCTCTAATGGGCAACTTCAAGTTGCTGCTGGGGAAGCTGCTGCTGGAACAGGATGAGGAGCGACAGTCTGCTCTAGCTGACTGCCTGAACCACGCAGTGGGCTTTGCTAGGTAGTACCTTCCTTACATTTTGCATCACCAACACAAGGAGAGCATGCAAACTTCATACAAACTGAGCTACTTTTCTGACCCACAGTTCAATGGGCTATGAAGCACCAGTGGCATCGTGACACTATCTCATGAGCCAATACTTATAATGCAATTTCTGCAAACACTCACAGACTCTGTCTGCTGAGTTATCCATAAATCACAAATGATGGTGGATCACATGACACAGTTGCTTGTGAATAATTCAAGTTATAAACTAAATAATGCTTTCCTTTGTATTTTGCTTTGTCAACATATTTTAGCACTTTCTGTAAAACTTCGTAATAGAGTTATGATAGGTGTGATAAGTCTTGGGATTTTGGAGGGATGCTTGTGAGACAATAGGGCTACAAGACAAATGAGATGCATTGGAAAATCCACACCATACTTGGAAGAAGGGGTACCTGCTCAGAGCAGTGTTATGTGGTGCTTGATGTCACCAAGCCTGGTATTTTGAAGATAAATTTCTGTTGTTGTAAGGTGCTTTTCATAAGTATCAGCGATGTAGGAAACCATATGCTGTGGTATAATGATTGAGAGCAGTTTTTGATAAAGTAGACATGGCTACTGTAGTAGAGCTACAGATACTGGTTTTCCTGTATAAAATGTGTATAAGCACGAAAGGAGACTAAAGCAAATGTTTTGTTTTTTGTCTGCTGGCACAGTCGCACTAGCAAGGCCTTCAGCAACAAACAGACAGTAAAGCAATGTGGCTGCTCTGAGGTGTACCTCAACTGCCTGCAGACATTTCTGCCCGCGCTTAGCTGCCCTGTCCAAAAGGAGGCTCTACGGAGTGGTGTGCGCACATTCTTACACCGCATGATCATCTGTCTTGAAGAGGAAGTTCTGCCCTTCATTCCTTCAGCCTCAGAGCATATGCTAAAGGACTGTGAGGCTAAGGACCTACAAGAGTTCATCCCACTCATCAACCAGATCACCGCCAAGTTCAAGGTATGGATTTACCTGGCTACTTCATTTCACTGCATAATTGTTGTACAACAAATTTTTTTGACACATTCAGTTGGCTACACCACTAGTTGAGCGTTTTGTTGTGTAACCAGTAATAAGCATATTTAAGAAAAGATACCACAGCAGGGTTTTCTGACCAGATCATAAACATACTTAATGTTTGAAGTAAAAAATCAGTGTATTTTACATGGGTAATGCCACCTCATCTTCCCTATTCCTAAGCCTGTTCCTCTGTTCTTGTAGGCACAGGTGTCCCCATTTCTGCAGCAGGTTTTCATGCCACTGGTCCAAGCCATCTTTGAGGTACTGGCTCGGCCGGCTGAGGAAAATGACCAAACAGCAGCCCTTGAAAAGCAGATGCTGCGCAGGAGCTACTTTGGTTTCATCCAAACCATTGTGAGCAGTGGCATGAATGAGGTCATGGGCAGCCAGGGTGAGTGTTAGGATTGTTGGCCTCAGCAGCATCACCTCCACAACAGCTCAGCAGATGTGCCTCCCTAAAGCTGTGTGAATGCCTTAGTGTCTGAATTCATTCCTAAAAATATGTCAGTCAGTGAAATGTTGGGATACCATGTGCCTATCTTCCTTTATTGTAAATGGGGGGGGGGTGCTCTCAGCCCATCAGAAAACACTTATAGAACTGTCAGCCCATGACTTCATTGTGATAAAACACTGTAAATACCAGTTACCTAATTAGAAAACACTTAATGTTGCTATTAATTTGCAATTTTACAACGTGGTACAGTATGTATAGTACAAAACATTTCACGTTTACGGTGTTTTATCAAGCTGAAGTACACGGGCTGATAGTTATATAGGTGTCTTCTGATGGGCTGGAAATGTATTATTTATTTATTTACCCCCCGCCCTTTTAAAATAATAGAAAATAGGAACTCGGTATCCGAATTGTATTTTCAGGGATTACTGCATTTTGTTTCTCAAGAACACGTCTATAGCATTAATTGAGGCATATCAGATAACTTAAGTCAGTTCAGGGACAATCGGCTTGTCACATAACACTAAATCCACATTTCAGAAACAAGTATATGATGTTATAAAGAAGACAATGGTACCACCATGTACATTTCTTTGAAATGCATATGCAGGGACCTGGGGGACTGAAACTGTGTAAATCCAAAAACAGAGCATATATATCTTGTGGAATATGTTACATAAACTAACCCTGACCCAAAACAATAATAATACTAAAATGTGTATGAAAAATAATTGTAACTACTGAAAAATAATGGTAAAAGGACAGCGACTCGACAGTTTTGTGCATCTTTTGTGAGGGGCAAATGGAAGAAATGATATGGACTTGGATGAGAACATGCTTGTGAGATGCTGAGGTGGGAACTGTGAGTCATACAAGAAGGGTTAATTCTGGCTTTGTACTGGCTTTCAGTACTTTGTATTGTTTACTTTTGGAACTTTTCCCCTTTTTCCCCACAAAAAAAGTTGGGTGGTAAGACTGTAGAAATTAAATGTGTGAAAAATATAACACTACTGTAATCATAAAATACAGATACATATATAATCCTCAGGAATTCTATCACATATGACACCAGGCTAAATTTTTCTCCTGTTTGTAAATGTATCCAGAACATATATTAAGGTGGGCATGGCTACTGACATACCTATCTTTTTAAGTATTCCTTGTTTACTTCCTTTTTTTCAGGTGACATAAAACTTATTAACAATTCAGCTTACCAAAGCTCATTTACATAACAATTCCTGACATCTTTGTTTTACTGTTAACCCCCAGCTCATTCTATTCATACCTTCATATAACATGCCTGGCGCATAGTAGCTTTAGCAGATATGCTGTTATGGCCAAGTTACTTGCATATGTGTTACCACTGCCAGTGAATCTTACCTTATATGCCTTTATTTGCGTGCACTTCCCCAGGTGTGGAGAACATTGAGCAAGTGCTCTTCACCATCATCCAGGGAGCAGTTGACTTTCCTGACCCCATAGCACAAAAAACCTGCTTCATCATTCTCTCTAAACTCATAGAGCTGTGGGGTGAGTTATCTTTTCCAGGAATTACAGTTAAACAGTGAAACCCAACACATTAAACGCAAAGGATTATTTGTGTTCATAGAAAAATAGTGACTCTGTGATGTGCTACCTATCAAATTAAAATTAACTTAGTTTTTCGGCAAAGGGCAAAAAGTAACCACAGACACAGGGTCACAAACATAGCATAGAATATTTTCTGGATTAGCAGGACCTTGATATAAATTAGTAGTATATTAGTTGAATTGTATTATTTAAAAGTTCAAGGGAGATTCATTGAGTACAGGCAGCCAACAGTAAACTTTAAAATGAATCTTTATCTAAATAGTATTTGTTTTTCTGTTTACAGGTGGGAAGGATGGGCTTGTGGGCTTCCCTGACTTCATCTACAAGCACATCATACCAGCCTGCTTTTTGACTCCCCTCAAGCCAACCTTTGACCTGTCAGATGCCCAGACTGTATTGGTATGCAGTCAGTTTCTGTCATGTAACTCTCCTCATCATTACAAAAAGCATTAAATTCTGATCAGTGACCTGTTTCCCACAGACGCTGTCTGAGTGTGCTTTAACGCTAAAGATGATCTACCTGAAAAGGGTGAGGTTCACTTTGCCAAAAACGTCTTGCTGAAAGCTTACTTGCCATAATAATCTATAACGAGCCAAGTTATTATTGGCTAGACAAGATGTGTGGAAGGTTAGTTTGCAGAAGGCCAGGCAGACCTCTCGCTCAGAATTAAGTGGTTACCATGGTGTATAAGGACAAATCTATATAATGTATATTTTTGCAGGTGAATGTTGTTAACTTGATGAGAATGCTGCTTAGCAATGGAGGAGAGGATTGCAACTATTATAACGTTTTCTGTGGATTTTGCAGGGGCCAGAGTTTATTCAGTATCTACAACAGGAGTACTTACCCTCCTTGCAGGTTTCACCAGATATCATACAGGTACGGTGAATTCTGGTGCTTTTCCAAAGCAATATATCCATTCCTTCTCCTTCTCCCAACAATCTCTTCTGGTCTTGCAGGAATTTTGCCAAGTGCTCCAGCAGCCAGATTCAAAGGTCCTTAAAAATTACATCAAGGTACGACTGTGGAACAAAAATTGCTCTGTTGTGCCAAAGTGTAAACTTTTCTTTACTCATATTGCTTCTTTCTGACCTCTCTGTACCAACAGGCATTTTTTCAGAGAGCAAAACTGTAAAACTGGAATTTCAAGGATGACGAAAAGGACAGAAGAATAATTGCGGTTGTCAGTGCCATTTAAAAAATTAAAGCTGAAGAAGCTTAGCATAGGAGATGGATTTGCACTTAAAATTTTGCATAACAAAGCCCATCCTGTCTAAGTGTAGGGAAGCAGCACAGAGGACTCGTGGTGAAGGGCAGCCCCATTGCCCTGCCCTGCCCTGCCCTGGCCAATGTGGCCTCCCCAGGCTGGACTGTGACAGATGACGACAGAACTATGGACCCTGGGAAGTGGGTGGGAAATGAGCAAAGGAGGAAATTTTGTGGTCGTGTCAGGAATTGTACCTGTTGCTTTACCTGTTTTTTTTTTTTTTTTTTCCCCTGTTTTCATTTTAAAAGAAATTGGTTAATTGTTCAAAGTTTTATTTTTGCTAGGATGGATGGAACTAAATATTGAGAGTTGAAACTAGGTAAAAAGGCTGCTAACGTGACACTGCAGCTTTCTGTCGTAAGGGAAAGAATCAATTGTGAACATTTATTTAATGATTATATGGATTTTATGTTCCAACATTGGTAATTTTGTTACATTTGGCGTGAATGACAAGAATCAACTGCTTATGGCTATGTATATAGTCAAATTTGCCTTGTATGTCTAGCTGAATATTCTGTCATTGGGGATAGACTGCATGTTTCTCCCTCATAAGTCAAGTCAATTACTGGAAATTTTTTTTCCCCAAATAAACAATTAGATTTGTTTATGGAATGATATGGTATTCTTAGTGTCTAGGAGTAACAGGGCAGTCTTTCACTATTCACTGCTGTAAAAGTACCTCATTTGAATGCAGTTGTTTCTAATAGAACATTGTGCATAATGTGCAGATAAGCAGCAAACTAGTAGGCAGCGTATTCAAAGACCATTTCCTAATAAAAAATGGAAATGAACAAAATTATTTTTATAACCAAGATAAAAGGGGCTTTTACCCTAAGACAACATTTTATGGTGCAATTAAATTAGTATTTTAATTTACACATTCCTCTTCACTTATTTGTGTTAAGTTTCACAGTGGTGCAAATTTGTCTTGAAGGGATGAGATTTTAAAACACTCCTGTAGCCGGTTGGTAAAATCCAAAAAATTCAGACTACAAACAAAATGAATTCCTCTTTCCCAATTCAATCTTTTTATACCTGCATTTCAATTTTTTTATACAGGCAGACTTAAATATGCAGCTTTATTTCATTTGTTTTCTCTTCCAGTAGAACATGTTCCTGTAACATCTAACTACATTTGCAACAATCTGCTAAATTAGCAATTAATGAGTGTCATTACCTATATCCCTTGTTAATATTTCAGAATTTGTTAAAAAAAACCCTCATTGTATTCTTTGGACCTTAAACTGTTAGGAGAAAATTAAACTGCTGTATAGTCAATACATGATGTCTGCGACATGCTTTCACAGGAATACAAATCACACAGGGGTCTGTGTTCTGGCATTTACTTTTCCTTAGAGTAGAGCAATTCTTTGGGTCTTTAATTATGATTTTTCAGATTATTATAGAAGACCAAGACTGTCACCATGGCAGCAGTATAAATTCTTTGCTCAACATTACAATCAAGCAGACAGTGTGTTGTCCATGAGCTCATTAAGTCAGATCATGAGTCACATATAGGCCTTGAGATTTCCCTCATGACGACAGGTAAAATATAAGCTTGTCACATAAGTCAATCTTCAGTTTACTTGGAGGTAACTAATGAAACAGGACAGCTGTTAAAATATGAATGTTGTCTTGCTGCATAACCAAAATTGAAACAAACTTGACAGCATTTTGAAAATACAGTGTAATGTCAGAGGCTGAAGCCTAAGCAAAATACTGGCAATTTACAGCAGACTAACAATAATTTCACATTTCCACATGGAAATAAAATGATTCCAGACACTCACTGTATAGGGGTGCCCTACTTTGACTTTTTTTTTTTTTTAACACCAGCCTACTGTATAATGTGCAAACATCAGATTCAACATGCTGCCAAAGTTCATTGTGATGTCTTAACCTTGAATTTAATCTTTTTTTAGAAACACCTTTTTAATTTGGGGAAAATGTAATAGGCAATCTGTTTTCATTACCAATAAAGTGTTTACCAATGTGAAGAATCCTTGTCTGAAATATAAAGTGGACATTAAGAATTGAAGGAGGAGCAAACCAGAGTTTATATCAGGTACCTGTACAGGTTGGACTGATCTCAGGTTTTAGGCCTATCCACCAAAGAATTTTGAGAATGGACCATAATTACTGAAGACTGTCAAAATGACAAAGATTTGTTAAATCTATTTCACTTATTTCTGTAGGTATTAAATTGATAAAATCAGTGCAGCCACTAATGTATTTGTGTATAAATTTAAAATTAAATTTTTGAAATGTTAAAGGTATTTGCAAATTTGGGGCCTGATATTTAATTGGTTTTTGCATTACCAAAATAAGTTTTAAATTAAAACCAAAATGAGTAAAAATAACTAAAGAAATTCCCCTAA
This sequence comes from Arapaima gigas, assembly GCA_900497675.1. Lineage (NCBI taxonomy): Eukaryota > Metazoa > Chordata > Actinopteri > Osteoglossiformes > Osteoglossidae > Arapaima > Arapaima gigas. Next base: position 315,582 of record UFQX01000197.1, on the reverse strand, counting down.
TCTAACAGCAGCCACCCCATAATGGTCCCTGATTTTTTGATTTGGGTCGAGTGCCTTTTGGTGTGAACCATCTGTGCGCATGTCACCATCAGAGAATATTTAACCTTTAATGACAGCGATGGGCCTCAATTTGATGGCCTTCTTACTGATTCCAGCATCATGGCATGTGTCAACCACATCAGTCACATTTTTGTATGACTCAGGTGCCTGTGATAAAAGGGAAAAAAAAAAAAAAATCATTTTGTACAACTCAATATTTGTATAAGTAATTTAGATTCTCACTCATTTTGTCCAGTAAATACCATATTTAAAGTGGAGGAATAAGAGCTGATAATGCAGTTGGGTAACATTAAGAGAAACTTTTACCCCGAGATGTGAAAGTTACATATTTACAATGTGCTGAGGTGTCCGAGTTCTGCCCTCCACTTTCTGCCCACATACCTCTTCCATGACTAGTTTGGGCGATGCGACTCTGATGGCAATGCCCATATCTGCTAGCCTATCCAGCACATCCTGGAAGTCCAAATTGCGGCGAGACTTGGCCCGTGACAAGGCACGGCCCTGGAAGCAGGGGAAAGTGGTTGTGAGAGCAGAGCTCCAGGGAATCAATTTGGTGCAAAGAATCAGAGAATTGACAAATTGTCACTTGAGCAGTCTTACAGCGCCATGGCAGGTGGTGCCAAATGTCTCAGTCATGCCCTGCTCGGTGCCAGTGAGGACATAGCTGCAGGTGCCCATGGTGCCCCCGATCAGTACAGGCTGCCCAGTCAGCTGGTTAGGAGCAAGAGGACATAATGCTGAGACAAGTATCCATCACCGAGCAACATTAGCAAACACACTATTGAAAGAACAACCACAGTTCAGAACGTTCAAAGAAGTCCAATTCCCCAGAGCCACTGGATTTCTCATTACCACAAAATTACTTTGTTACAGTAAGTACAGTCATACCCTCATAACACATTCAAGTTGAAGGAATTTCATTTTAATCCACTACAGCAATCCCTCCATTTATGAATGTCATGTGTTCCTGAAGAACCATTCATAAACTGAAAATCTGTAAATCAAAACCATAGATCCAATTAGTTTTAATGGTAATTATATTGAGGGGTTAAGATGAACTGTCTCCACCAAGTTACAGACAGAGAACTTAGGAAGTGGGAAGACAAACATTATTTCTACAAATATCTGACACAGCAAAGCCCACTGAGCACCACGGCATGCCCATCTGTGAAGGTCTCAGGCACAGTGAACACCATCAGGGTCAACATGTCTCCTGTAGCTACCAACAACTATATACACATGCAGGCAACAGCAAGGCATGATGGGAGAAACAGGTCCACCCAAGATTGTGGACCTATCCCATCATTCTTTGCTGCATACTACAAGTGTTGTTTTAGTTATGGTTTTTTAAGTGTTTTGGTGTATTTCGCTAAATCTATGTGATGTTAATTGTGGTTCAGTAACTGGGGTGGGTTACTGTATTTGTAATATTTGGTTGCCAATCCCAATATGCATTTGTGTGCATTCAGGGGATGACTAAGGGTTTGTGTCTGCACTGCATTCGTTGCACACAAAAGAAACACATAAGCATAAACCTGGGAAAACGACCATCTGGTTAGCAAGCAAAATTCAAGTCATTATTTCTTACCATGGGGGGGTACTCGTAAATGGAAATGGTAGCACTAAACATGACTGTTATATATGTCCATTACAGTGAGTTTTTCAGGCATTTTAAATTGAAGGATCTCAGTACTTCAACTTACAAGGCATTTCTTTTGTATTTACCCCAAAATTAGACTTTGTGCACCTCCTAACAGTTGAGCAGCACAGAAGCAGAGCCAACATACAGTCTTCTTTACAGTTACAGATTGGATCATGTTGCACTTCAAGGTCTCAACCTCCATTACCTATCATCTGTTTGTTTTACCTGTTACAATCTCGATAATCATAGCCTGAATGCAATTTGAATGCAAATTCATTTGCTCAGTTTTCATTCAGTTCTTTTGGCTATTTATTCATGTTTTGTTTGTGAGCATTTGTTGCACAGAACATAATAGCTATAAAAAAAATCTGAACAAGCTTAGGAGACAACGTTAAAGTATTATAATTACTGAAGGAAAAGTGCCTTGTTATATTTTGTCATCATAACTAATGTTAGCTATTGAAGTAACTGCATCCATTTTCATGAGATCTGGTGATAATGTAGCATAAATTTTGGGGCTCAGGGATGAGCAAAATTTTTTGCTATTGAAGCCTTGGAAAATTACATCTTGATTTAGAATTCACCTAATGAAAAGTTTCTCCGGAATTATCTTTTGTAAGGAGAGGGAACACTATTTGAATAATACATATTCAGATATTTAGGTTTATAATGCACTACACCCAGTGAGCTTTCTAAAACCTTTGGAAATGCACCCTTTAAGGACTGCTGAGGAAATTGAAAAACACATGGCTTCATAAAGGTAAACATCTGTAACAACAACAACAGGAACAAATTAGAAAGTAACTTTAAGAAGATTTTAAAATCTAATTGCTGTAAAATAGTGGCATTTCATACTGAGTAATTTAGTTCAGAACTGTGTCAGATCAGCCAGTTTATGCACAAATGGCTATATTACTGTCCCATAGGGTTGTACAGTAAGCTTGACTGAATGCAGAAATTTAACACCGAATGTAATGGCTGAATTAAAATGATCAGAAAGTGGTGTTTAACTGGATGTCTATGGAGCGTCTACGCAAGAATAGCTGCTCTGATAGGCTACCTGGTAGTCAACGGGGATGAGTGGGTGGTGAGGTGGGAAGGCACGTGTGGAGCCTTTGCGGTGGACCAGCAGCGTCTTCTGTTTACCGTCCACCATGTGCTCCTCCACTTTGGCAATGTTGTGAGATACATCATAGATCACATGCATGTCAAGGTCATCTGGAGTGGTCCCAAACACCTTTGAGAAGGCCTGTGGAACCAAAACGGAGACACATTCACATACAATCACTACATACGCACAGTTGCAGCACACATTACATACATAGGCATTAAGACACACACTCACTCACATACTACATGCAGACACGGTTGCACACTTTCTCACCGAGACACACAAATGTACTAAATTCAACAAGTTTTATATGTAATAAAGTTTGTTGATATATAATGCAGTACAGAAGAGCCCAGATCCTGCACACTACACATACACACGATAAGTGCTGACGCACTTTCTCTCTCGTGCACACAAACACACACACACACACACACACACACTAAATTAGACAAGTTTAGAAACAATAAAAGGTACACTATACTGCTTTTTATGCGTTTGGAAAAAACAAGAGGGAACAGGTGATCTGGGGGAAAGATGCTACCAAATGCATGAAATAAAGAACCAAACTGGAGGGAGGGAGGATGCTAGAGGAAGGACCTAAACAGGCAGGAGGAAAGGCTGGGGAAAGGCAGTTTAAGGGTAATACAGTTTGGTGATATATAATGTGTCATTACTTTTTACCTTTCTACGTCTCCACTTTTCCACAACAGCAATGCCGGGCACTACAGCTAATTATACTGAAAGAGGAACTACGGAAGGCCACAATACAGTTTCTTATAAGAGAACCAATTTTAATATTAAATTTGGTGGATATTATCAACTTTTGAAGAAAAATACTTCTTTAGATTGTCAGCAAATTTCTTAAAACAATATAGTTTTTGTATTTCTGATACAAAATTATTCTTCTGTACTGTTTATACAGCTGTCAATACTGCATGCTAACATGTCCCTGATGGAATCCTGAAAACTGATCCTGCTAATTTTTTCCTATTTTCTTAAACTGTCAATAATGTGGTTGTTTTCTCCATAAACAATATTTTTTTGTTTTTTAAGAATTTAATGAAACATTTTAAGCTCCCTTAGATACGTCTCAGCAAAGTAAGTAATATTTAACAAATCTTACTTTACAAGACAAGCACACTAAATGGAGAAATATCATGTCAGTAGTCTGAGCATAATTTGAATGAGACACATATTTTGCAATGATATGCTGCTGAAATTCTGCACCCCTGCCTACCTGTCTGGTGAGGAAGGTCATGGAGGAGCGGTTGACCCAAGCATAATTCCCTGCAGCAGCCATTCCTTTCAGGTAGTCCTGACCCTCAGGAGAGGTGATTCGTGCGCAAGCCAGTTGCCTGTCATTAACTATGATATTATCCCTCTTCATTGCCTTCTCCATTGCAACCAGGGCATCTAAAAAGAACAGCAATTCAAAAACCCTACGACGTGGTCAGCTTTTCACATAAAGAAACCTTTGCACTTTGTCATTCAAACTGTCTCAACTGATAGGTATGGTAAAACAGAGGACTGTTTCAGATACTTCTGTATTTTGACTCCCAGACCTTGTCAGTATGAACACTTATTGATGACTTAGCAAACGTTCTACATGCAACAGCTTACGAAGACCAATATCATCTCCAGAATTGCTGGGGAAAGAGTAACATTACAGATTAATGAAAAGTAAGACCTGGTACAACTTTGGGTTCCCAAAACCCAGAAGAAACAGAAAAGCCAGAGAGCACCTGACCAATAAGAGATTAAGAGGGCTCACCTGTGGCTACTTGATGGCCAAGACCTCGGCTGCCACTGTGGATCATCACGCAAACTTGGCCCTTGTGATCAATGCCCATCTTCTTAGCAGCATAGTCATTATAGATCTCATCAACCACCTGAATCTCGGCATAGTGGTTGCCTGCACCTAATGTTCCCAACTGGCACAAAATTGAAGTCAGGTGTATAATACATAATTTTTTTCATAGGCAAACTGAACAAGTAATGTAAAGGTTTGATATGATGCGTGATGAGCTGCAAACACAATGCACCAAAAGATTTTGTGTTCAGTTTAGTTCACTGCAGACAAGGTGATGCCTCCCTCATTTCACTGGCAATGTAGGTGAGGCACCACAATAATTGCTCTAATTGTTTGCCAAGATGGGTGCAACACCATCAAAAGGTAAATGTGCAATTTGAATGTTACATCATCTCATCCCCAACTGGCTCCCACAGTGGGTGTGGCCTCATGAGTAGTTCTGTAACTGGGTAGGTAACAGGATGAGTGATCCATCAAAGAAACAGTTGCTATAAGCTCAGTATGATACAATACCTGTGGTAACCCTCGCTTTTTCGCCTTGGAGGAGACCTTTGTGGGGTCAGCTTGGAGCATGCGACCATACTCCTCACAGTGCTCCTTGTCCTCTGCCCAAGCATAGCCCTCCCTCAGAGACCAGTCCACACCCATCTCCAGAGCTTCCTCCAAGTCTCTGCACAACACAATAAAGCACAACTCTGAAATAAATTACTGAATTTACAATTCACGCCAGAAAATGCACTCAACACCTAAATCATTCCCAGAGTTCTGAGTAAAAGGCTATTAAAATGTAAGAAAGATTTAACCCATTATTTCTTACTAATACAGACCTAACGCACCAAAATGTTGAATATACTGCACATATTTGCAACTTACCCCATATACCATTTAATGTACAAATGTGTCCTGCATGCCACATTATGCAGAGATGCAAGTTTACTGAGTTTACCCTTAGTTTTAATCACTACTCTAACTGTTACCTGTTAGAAAAAAAAAATCATGATGTAAAAATTAAATTTGCCACATGACCACATAAAACATAGGTAATCACATTATGCAGGTCTACAGCTGCTGTTTAGCTGGTGGTGCTCTACCCCCCCAGGTACAGATTGGTACCATGGGAGCTATTCTTACTATCCTTACTTAGCTCCCATTGGGATGACCCCCTTGGAGCCCACCCCTACAGGAATGTGGTCAAACAAGGACTGAGCTAGCTGCTCCTTTACAGGCTGCACATCTCCCTCGTCCAGGTTGGTTCGCAGAAGCCGCACTCCACAATTGATGTCAAATCCAACACCACCTGCACAAATCATCAAATTACTCAGTCGCCATCATTTAACAATTGAACACCTAATGGATTAGGTGTCATTTAAATTGACATACTTGCATCAGGTCACAAGTAATGTCTGAAGTGCAATTATATGGTTGGGCACAGTATCAGTGTATCCACTTCTGACCCAAAATAATGTTTTGTCCAATGAATGAATGATCAACAGTGACTGCAAGAACAGGACATACCTGGAGAGACAACTGCAGTGGGATCGTTCATATCAAACGCTGCCATGTTTCCAATGGCAAACCCATATCCAGAGTGGACGTCAGGAAGGCCAATGGACCTCTGTAACAGGCAACAAGAGAAACTGACCCTTCAACTAAACATAAACCTTCCCAGTACCTGTAGGACCGTGAAGCAATATTTTAAAACTGGGATCCTCAAGCATCATCCAACCAACCTGAACAACCCAGAATAAAGCTGCTTAGAAAAATGAGCAAAAATTACTCCATAAGAGTGTAAAAAGTTGATACATAGCAAATGGTGGCTGTGCCAAGTGTTAATGTGCGGGGTTTGAATATGCGAACAACATATTTTAATTTATTTTTCTTAAAAATATTTTGCAACAAAAAACAAGGTGTTGTAAAGTTAAATATCACAGAAACTGTTAATGTCGAGGGCCTGGATGCTTTTGTAAGGCACTGTGTGTGGATATGTATCAGTCATTACCTGGTTGTTATGGCTAGGAACCAAAATCATGCCAGTAACTGCACATGTCCTTTAACCGTCCAACTGGGGGACATGCCCCATCACTAAGACGTCCTATCACTGGTACAGTTTTAGATAAACAGTTGGGAAATGACAATATATAGTTATTATAGTGTAAATTTGTTAAAATAGAATGATATACATTAAAAAAAGAACAGTCACACAGGAGAGGCACTATTTGTTTTTAATAAAACACACTGTAAATCCACTCTGTACCACCTTGCAACAGGCTACTACCCAAACCAGTACAAACTCATACATTCTTATGTACACAGCCCTTATATATAAAAGGTTTAGTACAATACACAGCTATGACAGCATAAGAAAAGATACACCCTCTTTTCATAGAACAGGCATTTTTTTCCCTGGTTAACAGTTATTTTACTTCCACAACAGGAAATATTTTATTCAACTATTTTATGAAAGGGACACAGACACTGCTTCTTTCACAAGAAAACCAACTACTGTATGTATGTATTTCCCACTTGCTTTTACATTCACAACCTCAACCAATTACAGTGTTCCATTAAATATAACATTATAATTGGAGAAGCAGATGCAGTACTATTATTTATTAATTTACCTGACACTGTTCTCCAAAGCAACTTACAGCATTAAGCCAGTTACAATGATTTAGCTGTTCATACAGTTAGGAAATCTTTACAGAAGTAATTCCGGGTAAGTATTTTGCTCAGTGCAGCAACAGCTGGATTCAAACATCCATTAGTAAAACTATGAAGTGTTTGGGTGCTCTGTAGAGTGAAAGACGTTGGCAGCAATGTTGTGGACTTTTTTGTATCGTAAACATATCTTAACTATATTATCAGAAGGTCTCTATCCAGGATGTACCAGGACAGACTTTGGACTTCCTTGATGGACATTGGAAAAGTGATTATTGATAATGAATGAATAAATGAATGAATGAATGAAAAGATCAAATGTAAAAGTAAGATGGAAATAACACTTTTTGATACAAATATTACAAAATGTGTTGGTATTTTCAGTGTCAAGTACAACTGTATTGTTACTGACTGGTTCATTTGGACAGATATCCAGGGGTGGAAATTGTTTGTGAGATATCACATGTATGATATTTGCTGCAAACCTTTGCTTCTCAAGCCAAAAGAGGACCAAACTTGCAATTAGCTAGGTGTGCCTTACATACATGCACACAAGCAAGATCGCTGTGCTGACAAAAGTCCTACTTACATGTACTATCCCTGGCAGAGCTGCAACATTACCAATTTGCTTCATAGCTGGAAGAAATCCACCAAAGCCTGGAAAGACAAATTGCCAATGCAGTTGCTTTTGTTATCCATTAATCACATTACAGTCAGTTTTTACTGAGATCAATTCAGCTGTAAATTTCACTCTTATCGCTCATACAATATTACCTCCACCTCGGCAAGCATTGCGCAGCTCCTCAAACATTAACTTCTCAAGGGGCTCGTTTACGTAGAAAACCCCTTCCACCTGTATGTGTACAAATTTTCAGTGAAAAAGACTTACAAGTGTCCAACATACTTACTGGACAGTAAACTGGACAGTGTCTTTGTTTCCACATACAGACATCCCTCTACTAACAACTATAATGTGATCCTGGAATTCAGCTTGTGAGGTAAAATTGTGGGGTTATAGTATGACCTTCTAGAAAATTCCCTCATGATGAGCTCTTGTTACTCGTAAGCATGAAAACCCAGCGTCATATTTGATAATAACCCATAGTAAAATGTATGTATTAACGTCATCATACAACCTCTCCTCCAAATCTGTGCTCACTTTAGCATTATCTAACAATCATTACAGTAAGTTGTCACATGCTATAGTTATAACACTGTATATGTACTGTATATGTATACACTATCCTCATGTATACATGTTTAATCAGCTTTAAGATGTTCAGTCGTTTAGCAGAATTCTGAAAACTCATTAAAAATTAACTTTCATTCATCTATTTTTTTAAATTATTATTTATTTGAGTGCCATAAGCCCGAGTCTGTAAACGACTCACTTCGTAAATCATAAACTACCTGTATTTCTAACCTTATTAACCATTGATTTTTTCTCCTACAAATGCCAAAAAAATCTTCCAATAAACATACTTCATTGTTCATTCAAACTAGAGGTTCCTACAAGATTTAAAATTATTTCTGAGCTGTGCTTAAATTATAGCTTGTAGTTCTGAAAATTAAGTAGCACTTCTTTCGTGGCTCCCATCATGTTTTGCTGTGTGTACATAGTTGTTGTGTCCAACCGTGGTAAGAAGTCTCGGGCTGGTCATACAATAACTTTGTGAGTGAGTGGGTGAGTTTATTTGGTACTGCTGTCAACCATGCCACGCAAGGATATAGTTCATGGTCTCACAACTTTGTCTCCGGGGTCCTGTATCAGCAACACCGCCGAAGCAGGTTGTCAAAACGTATTTTTGGCTGTTCCTCGCGCCCAGTACTTCCATTGACATGAACATGAATGGATTTTTGGCTATTTACTGAATATCAATAAATACGTTCTCTTTGAAACATAAAGATTAATTGTGCCTTTAATAGATAAATAGATTGAATCGACACTTAAGATGACTTTTTTTGTTTCGTACGAATATGCCACTTAATTCAAATGTTGAAGCAAAGTAACTGTTCGTTTTAATAGATTTGCGATATTTCTCCCTCTCCTGTATATTTTCTATTGCTGTTCAATAAAACCTAACGATATGTCTGTAGCCTGGAAAGAATGTGGGTCACATTTTAAAATATCCATTACAGTGGTGTACACGTTTACCAAAGTGTAATTCGCCTACCTGCATGTTTGGAACAAAACCTTTTCGAATTCGCCAGCAATTCGTGTGAAGTTTGTCCAGAAATTGTAATTCATCATTGTAACTTCGGCTCATTTTGTACGACCGTTTGTATGTGCTAACTTAAAAGTGGAAATTGTGCCGGAGCCACAGGCCCAGTCCACGCTACTTCCGGTAAAGTCCAGCTGAAGGCCTGACTACGGGAGCCCTCATGGGTCAAGCTACGCGAACGCGAAGTTAAAAGCGTTTTGCTCAAAAACTACGCCAAATGTAGTGTTTCTGTTATTCGTTTCCGCTATTTCCCCCCCTTATTATAATATAAAGCACCTGTGCTTATGCGCTTCCTCCGCTCATTTGTTAAGATTTTTTCCTTGTTTTTGTGTTTATAGTGGTCAGCTGTCTTTTGTGGCGCAGGCTGGGTTTGGTCGTCGCCGCTTGCCGTCCCTTAACAGTTGTGTGCAGTATCGTTTAGTTTCACCTTTTGGTTTTTTAGTGTCGCTTTTCATTTGTAAACTTGTGCAAAAAAGTATAATTGGTTCTGAATTACTTCATACGTCATACCCCATGTTGTTCACCCACTAGTGAAACTTTTCGTTGCAGCATAACCAGCAGGACAAGTAAGTGCTAATATTTGACTATGTGGATATGCGTATAAATATGCGCAATGATTTTCCATAACGGCTTATAGTGAGTGACCGCGATATTAACGAACGTGAAGTGTTCTCTCACATAGACAATAATGTAGACAGAAGAAAAATTGTTTGTTTGCCACCCAAATGTTCAGTTGACGTTAGCCAGCTATGTAGATATCACTTTGAAGAACTGAAAATGAAAGTTTAGTTTTTCAGCTTCACAGTGCATGCAGAATCTGTGTAATATATGTCAGTGATCATTTCCTTTGTTTCTTGCGTGTCCTGAATTTATTTATGTTTTGAAGGAAGTAGCAGGAGAGTCGTTTAACAGATGTCATGATGACATTTCAAAAAAAGTACAGCATCAGGGTTGTTTAGGTTTCTGAAACCACAGACATATGAATGCATAGATACTCCAGGCAGCCATAGCATTTCTCTCCTTAATACAGGGCAGTTTCTTGCTCCTAAAGTATTGTGTAATAGCAAAATATTGATATTAAACAAACAAGCTGTACCTTTCAAATATTCTTTTAGCTGTATATTGCTTTCCAATGTAAAATATAACAGTTACAAGTATATTTCCCCTGTCTCTCTCTGACTTAGCTGACAAAAGATGAAACTGCGTGTGAGACTGAATAAACACACCAGTCGCCTAGAGCTTGGTGGAGATGCACCTTCGCTGACAGATCTCACCATCCAGATCAAGGAAATTCTGTTGCCATCCTGCGACCTGAGGTTTGCCTCTTTTCTGTTCAATGGGGTTACAACCAGGCTTATCTGGTCAAACATCTTCCACATAATAAGCTGGATGTATTAAGCTAAAATTATTTCCATTAATTAAAATCCAAGTTTAGTTCATGTTACTAAATCCAGTGTGACTTTTTACTGTATACACCTGGAGTGTTTTCAGGATTTTGTGATAGCAGTAGTCTTACTGGTCTCTACACCAAGGGTTTAACCCACACTTTGTGTTCTGCTATGACTTTATCCTTTCAAAGTTATGGACTGACTAATTTGCCCCTGTGCCATCTACAGCTCAGAGACAGAGTTTAAACTCTCCCTTAATGGCAAAGAGCCTCTCATCGATTCAGGTCAAAGTTTGACCTCCTGTGGAATTGTGTCAGGGGACTTGATCTGTGTGATTCTGACCCAGACGGACAGCCCTGCCCTATCAGTACTCCCCAGCCACAACAGCAGCAGTGTTACTTTTCCAACCACGCCGCATGAGAACCAACCCAAACTAATGAAGCCCTCTAGTGAGGTAAGAGATTGTGGACCTGTCTGGCCTTGAAAATAATGCTGATTTTGTATAAAAAAAAAATACAATCCATCGTGCTGCCTTTTTGAAACTAACCACGAAAGTAGTTGGATGGGTGTTATTTATATTTCTACCTGTACTATTTTTAATAGTTTGATTTTTCAAAATGTATGGTTTTTCTATTGAATGTTTTTGCATTTGTCTGTAAAATCCAGAATCTGTAAAATCGAGGCCTGCTAAATAGAGGATAGATTGTCCTTAGGTTCTGTTTTGGGAAAAATTGTAGCTTTTTTCCTAGTTTGTTTAATAATGCATAAAAGTGGGTTCCCCAACATGATGCAGATTGTTTCTGAAACTGTTAAGGTTTTCTTCCAGTTTATTATTTCCAAGAATAATGTGAATAAAAATTACTTTTTTTAATTACTTTCATTCCTCAACTTACGAACACAATTGAGACTGTGAGTGTGTTCCTAACCCACTTTGTAAATCTAGTCTCTTTTGCCACTACATCATAATCTATAAAATTTTAATAGCGACATAATTCAGTGTCTTCATGTTTTAGATTCTGCAAAAACTTTGGATATATGTATAATGTATTTTAAAAATTATGTAACACTTTTTTATTTGCATCAGTTTGTCAATTTTTGACCAATGCACAATGCATTGGTCAAAAACAAAGAGAATGAGGCAAGGTACACCCTGAAAGTTTCCTTTAATTGTCTTTTATTAACTTTAAAATTTTAAAAATTTAATAATATCCCAACCCCTTTTTCAGTTAATCCCAAAAACATGTACGTCATCATCATCTAGTCATTTTCTAACCATGTTCTAATCACTTTTTTGGTCACACTTTGTTATTACTATAATAAGTAGTATCTTAATCATAGACATACCTTGGTTGTAAACAAAAATACACTCCTTAAAGCCCTGTCCAATGCCAATTGTTGACTGATGTAAACCTTGTACGTGTTACAAAGTGTTTTATATTTTTATTGATCTGACACACCAACAGGCTCTAAACAGGTGCTGTAAACACCCTGGAAACGAGCTGAGTAAAGGCAGTCCCACGGTCCTTTTATGTTTAGCAGTGGTCTGTGTTTTCCTGCAAACTTACGGGAGAGCAGTGGAAATGCAGGCCAGGTTCACCCTGCAGCAAACAGAAATTTTTGAAAGTAGACTAGTAAAGAAAGTACAATTTAAAATAAATAAATAAACAAACAAACCTAAAACTGTATTTTTGAAAATTTGTAACAACCTAAGGATCCAGTGTCTTAATAATGGGCACTTTTTCCCATTAACGAATATCTCAGTTATTTTCTTGCATGACACTGTTTATAGTAATGATTTAATGAAAGTGGAAAAAATTTGTGAAGTATCTGAAGCCTGACATGTAGTGAGTGTCACCATACTGTATATGTTACAGAGTCCCAACCTAGAATGGTCTTTTTGCACCAGCAAAAATATCTTCTGTGCCAAGTGGACAGTCAGCAAACTGATTCAAGCTGTAAAAGTCAAGCTCATGTGACCAGCTATTGCAAAAAATGATTATTAGAGTTATTCCATAAGCTATCTAACAGAGTAGTCATTACTGATGCACCCACATGCAGTGCACTAGTTATTGAGTAGAGGATGAGCTTTTGAAGCCACCTGAGACACATCTACTCTCCTGGCACCACACATTCCAGGATCAGTTCCATATGGTATCATTGTTAGGAAGTTCACTGGTCACATTGTTATTACCAGGTTCATCCTTACATACAGTACTGTGCAAAAGTCTTAGGCATGCAACTTCAATGTCTGTTGAGAAGTACAGGTAGATTCTTATGTACCATCAGGGAGGTTTATGATTGGTCCCAAATTCATTCTGCAGCCTGAGAATGACCTCAAACACCCAATCTCAGTCATACAGAACTATCTTCAGCAAAAAGAAGGAATCCTGCAACAGATGGTATGGTCCCCACAGAGCCCTGATCTCAGCATGATCAAGTCAGTCTGGGAGTACATGCAGAGACAGTCAAAGTCTGCAGAAGAACTGTGGCCAGTTCCTCAAAATGTTTGGAAGAACCTACCAACCTCTACCTTAAACTGCATGCAAGTTTGCATAAGAGAATTGATGCTGTTTTAAAGGTAAAGGGTGGTCACACCAAATATTGATCTGATTGAGGTTTTTTTTGTCTACCGCACTTTTTAGAAGGTTTATTGATTAATAAGTATTCATGGCATTATTTTTACAATCATCCTTGCTTTATAGCATTTTTCCCACAGGTGCCTAAGACTTTTGCATAGTACTGTAGGTAACTGCCCACGATATTGCTGTTCTGATCACTGTCAGAATGTTCTTTGGCTGTTATGTTTAAAATGAAAATAACAACTGTAAAAATTGAAAGGTTCCTGTGACTTAAAAATTTGAGGACTAGGCTTAGATAAGTCACTCTTTCACAGTGAATAACAAGGTGGCCAGTCTGATAACAACACACTGGACAATGAAGTAACTGACAGTGACCATAATAAAAACACAGTGCTCAATTGACTGTCTAGTAGTAACCATGGTAACAACAACAGTACAGTGGACAGGATACTTTCTCCTTGGTACATCCAGGAGACTGACCACTGAAAGCATAGCTAGTACGGGTTCTGCCTGGTTGAGTAGTATATGGTGATCTTTTTACTGCTGTTTATAACATTTTTGATTGTGCAGACATATTGCATTGTTTTCTTTGTGAAAGTACTGTATCTCAATCAGTGGGGTTCTGTGCCATTTGTAATACAGGCAAGCACTAGCAGTTGTCAGGTCCCAATGAGGGAGGAGGAGGAAAAGGAGGAGGTGGGCGACCTGGAAACAGACCAGGGGTCAGGCCTCGATCCTTTCAGTCCAGAGCCGATGCTGTGCAGTGAGGCAGAGGATGGGAAGGTACCCCACTCCTTGGATGTCCTGCACCACCGAGCCCAGTGTCAGGGCACCTGCGACTCCCTCGTGGTGGCTGCTCACTGCCTTATGCTGGAAACAGGCTTCATCCCTGTGGTAGGAGCTCCAAGGAAGTGATGGCAAAAGATTTGTAACAGGCACTTATATTTTGGAAACTGATCTAAAGGAAGATATCCTATCAAATATAACAATATTCATTAATCCATTTACACTGTTTTTTGTAACGTTTAGGAGTACCTTGATTGCACTCTACTATGGAACCTTTTTCAGTTACTGAATGTATATCCATTGTAGTCCTATAAATATATGCAGTTCATCTAATGTAATGCTCCGTGTATTCTCAAGGGGTTTGAAGGGAGATGTAACGAGATGCCCATAGGATGGAGGGCAGAAGGGGGAATGTACAAACTGCAGTACACCCACCAGCTGTGTGGGAACGGCCTGGTTGTCATCGCAGCTGTACCCATGGGAAACACACTTGTTGTCAATGGTAATCATCTTCAATGTCCTGGGTGCACGAGTCATCTGGAATAGCTTTTTTCTATAAAATATATATATATGTGTGTGTGTGTGTGTGTGTGTGTGTGTGTGTGTGTGTGTCTCCAGAGTGGTTCTGGCAGTGGCTTATACAGGCAACCTTTGTTATATGACTAATTTGTTCCTGAAGGAAGGGTGGATAACGAAAAATCTTGGGTAGCAGGACTGTATTACCCATTATTTTAGATGTGAAAAATAATGTGTTCCAAGCCCTTGCAAAAACTACAAACCATTTTTTTACAAATATCACTGAAGCAGTAAAATACCTCGTAACATTTGCAGTATGGTGTGGTGCAACATGCACGCAACCGACTCCTTGCTGATATCACACACTGTGCAGTGCGGTGTGGTATATCACACAGATGACTTGCACAGCACACTACCCCCTCTGTTCACAGTAAGGAGATCACACCTGTCCGGTGTTTGAGACCCTTCCAACAGATTCCCTTCTCCCTGAATTTAAAAATAAAAGCAGAAAAAACCACATTTGGCACAATCATTAATGCGTATGTTTCAGTACGTGTCAGACAATGTTTTTCTTATTTCCAGCAGATAGCAATAAACATTCAGCACTGAATTTTATGTTAAGAATAAGTGTAGACAACATTTTGAAATTAACAAACAAGGCAGTTTACTGTAACAAACTGTTACTGTACTAACAGAGTAAAGAGTGTGTAGAAACATAGATTTTGATACAGGAGAGCAATGCTGTCTCTTCTGTTATTGAAGTTATGAAGTCTGGCTTGAAACTGAAATATGTCGAACCATCCTAAGCAGTCAATTTTTTAGGAACCAGTCTTCCTAAAAGTCAGCTCCTTCACTGGCTCATCTCCTTCCTCTTCAGCCATCTTCTTTAGATTCATAAAAATCCATATGGCCTTCTGCTTCTGCTGGGGCATTGTTAGCATACAACCACAAGCATAGCAAGACAAAGTGTGGGAGAGTGGCAACTTGCAAACAGTTGAGGGACCACAGCATGTTGTACATAAGGGCTTGCAGTTGTGTTTGATTTGAAATTGTACACAGGTTTCAGGATTTTTTTTTTTTTTTTTCATTGGATGCAGAGTCGCTATAGTGGGACAGTTGAGGTCGAGTAAAGAGGATGGGTGTCAAAAGCTCAGAGGTGGTATAGCACAACATGATATCCTGGGGCACTGGATAATGAGGACTGCCTGTACTGTATACCTGGCTTTTCTGCCTTATGTTGTTAAACACATTCTGTCTTCTATTATTTATTTATTTGTTTTTGTTTGTTTGTTTGTTTGTTTTAGTGCCTTTTGTTATTTGTCTTATAATTGTTGTACTTAAGGTGCTGTACATGTGAATTTCCCTGCAGGTTTTATCCTATCCTATCAATAGACACCAGTGGTAGGACAGAGCTGTTATTACCCAAGCTGACCTGCATTAGGGGGGGAAAAAAACAATGATAAATCATTCTTTTTAGTGACCTTAAGTGATTTGATTGATTAATATTTTGATGTTGTCTTTAGCGACTCTGAAAATAAATGATGCTGTGGATAATGCACAGAAGCTGCTGCTCAAACCCTCTGCATATGTGACTGACAAATGGGCAGGTGAGCCGCCTGAGCAGTTAAGTTTTTATATATGACATGACTTTTGTCCTTTCAAGAATGCACCATTGACAACTTAGAAGATATTTCATGCAAACTCCATACGTATTGCTTAATTAAAATTGACATAATAGGGTGCTCTTTGGAGGAATTTTAGACCATGTTGATTATCTTTAATGTCAGTCTTACATGTGTCAGTAAATGAAACCTCATTACTTTGTACAAGCTTTTGCAAAAGATATTTGAACATTGAAAATTAAATACCAGAATAATGTAATTATCTAGGCCCAATGTGCCGTTTCTGAAAACATACTGACTTTGTTTATTTTTAGCAGGTCAATGTGCTAGTATCATCTACAAAAACTTGAAGAAACTGTCTCGTATTTTCAAAGATCACCTCATCTATCCACTGATAGCATCTGCAAGACAAGGTGCATCTGTACAGCCTGCTCTTCTTTCAACGGCACTATCTTGGTCTATTTTTTGTCTATGTTGTAATTACAGTTAGTCCCCTACTCACAAGCTTAATTGGGACCAAGAGTTGACTTGTTATTCAAATATTTATTGGTCAAATGCAACATGGAGTGGGCCAGGAAAGATCTTCTCACTGTTATATGTAGCTAATAGTGTAATGTGCATCAGCAAAAATGCTGGTATGGGACCTGTATCAAAAGGTCTTTGTCTGTTGTTGATGCAAGTTTTTTTTTCTCATTTAACAAGCCAATTGACCGCTGAGTTGCACATCGCTTTGGAAAAAAAATCTTCTAAACAAATAAGCGTAACGTAAATGTCAGCCACTCGGACATCTCAGCAGGGTGGGAGGCAACAGCAGTTTTTTTCTGGGATGGGGCAGAGTGGTACAGCAGACTGTCCTGATCTCTGTTCGTTTGAGTAGATGGCCAAGAGTGAGGGGGAGACATTCTCTCCCTCTGGTGAACCAGGGTGAATTGTGCATGCACCTGCATATTCCGAGTCCCCTCAAAGGGAATTCAAATGTAAATCTGGAAGCACAAACAAGGACCTTGGTCAGAGCTACATAAGGGTGTTGAAAAACCTAAGGGAGCACTTATACACAAATGCTGTCTGTCTGCACATTGTCTGAAGCTTACAGCAAGAAGTTCAAAGCAAACTGTATAAGAAAATTGGGTATTTCAGTTTAGTTTTTTGAAACATTTCAGGTAACTTTATACACCTAAGCATTTGAAAAAACAGAAAATGTTAACCTTGCTTTTATGCAATTTTTAAAAATATTTACATACAGTACAGTTTATTATGTAGTGCTCCATCCTGGAGTCAGACTCACTGCTTTTTACAGATTACAGATAAACGAAATTATCACAAGACCAGAAAACATTTGACACAGGCATCAGCTGAACAGCACTTCACATGCACTGTATGATGAGTGCTTAGATGCTGAAGGGAGCTTTGTGAGCATTTTCTCTTCCCCTTTTGTACACAGCCATGAATTTGCCTGCAGTATTTGGGCCGACAGCTCTCCCCCCTGAGCTGTTACTGCGGATTTTGAGGCTCTTGGATGTGGCATCTGTCGTGGCTCTTTCGGCAGTGAATAGGGACCTCCACATCGCCACTAATGACCTCTCACTATGGAAGCACCTTTACCACAGAGACTTCAGGGGTAAGCTCACAGCAGAGGCATGCAGCCTTTAGCCTGAGCACTCACATGCCAGGTGTGCTATTTACTCACTTCAGCTTCTAAGAGTTTTGTTAAAGAGGTTTTGTAAGAGTTCTTCCAAATTCCTTTGCTATAATTTCAGATTTGACTAACAGACCAAGAGACACAGACTGGAAAGATGTAAGCATGTTTTCATAGTGTTGAGATTACAGTGTTGCTACAGTGCAGTGTAGCTTGCTGGTTCTCACTATTTTTGCTTGGATGTTCTGTGCAGCTCTACAAGAAGAAGTACAAACAACGGCGGGAGGAGGGTCGCTTCCGGCGAACACGGCTGTTCCTTCCAGTACCTCCACAACCCTTGCCTTTCAGGCCCTTTCCCTATAACCCCAACCCCCTTTACCCTCCTGGTATTATCGGTGGAGAATATGACCAGCGACCTGAAATCCCATACTCTCTTTTGCCGCGTCCTCGCTTCGACCCTATTGGTCCACAACCTGGGTCCATCCCTGATCTTAGGGGCTCCATTGGCCGGGGCTCCCTAAGGCCATCAGGTGGCCGGTCAGCAGACATCAGACGAGGTTTTATATAAACTGTCATTTAAGGATATAATGCTTTTCATGATGGGTAAGTGTGCTCAGGCCAAAGCGTGTTGCAGTTGTGTGTAGGCTTTTTTTTTTTTTTTTTTTTTTTTTTTAAACTGCATCTTAATAAAACGTACCACTGAACGTGATGCATTCTCCCATCCTGGGGTTTTAATACCTTTTCAGAGTCATGCAATATTTTTTTCAGCTTGTTTCCATTTTCATCAAATGCTTATCTCATGTAATGCTGCAGTGGTGCAGAGTCTCTCCAGGAAGCAAAGGCCAAGAGGCAGTATACACCCTGAAACACTACTGAACAATAATAGAGTATGCAGAAAGTGAAGAGCAGATGCATCTAAGATCAATCTCATATGATGTCATAATCTGATAATATTTATAAATACATAATATTTATTTGATTTCAGCTTGAAATGAGAGCTTACAGCTAACTAAACTTATATGGTGTTGCTCTTGCTTTGCATAGTTGCTGTTTATACAAAGTCTTTCATTAAAATTCTGAATGGATGTTTAACTGATGGAGCTGTTTTTATGTGTGGTTTAGTTTTCATTTTGCAGTATCAGTACCATCTCATTGCCAACTGTATTTTAATTTTCAATCATTAATTCATTCAAAAATTATTAATTACCACTTGTCATACTGTAGAATTGTAGTTGTCCAAAGCCTATCGTGGAATTTTGTACATTACAGATGGAAAGCTGTGCCTCTCTCTCTCTCTCTCTCTCTCTCTCTCTCTCTCTCACACACACACACACACACACACCTTTCTATGTATAAAATACCACATAAACTATGCATCATTTACAATTTTTTTAACTCCAGGATAAATGCCTGTTCACAGAATGTTAAATGTAAAATGAATAATTTACAGGGTTTCAGAAATAACACCTCAAAAGGCCAAGCTCTCAGTAGTAATTCATTTAAATAATATTAATTGGTTGCTATAAATTTTCCATTGTGAGTGCATGTTTGTGACTGTATGTGGCCAGACTGGATTGGACTGGTGTCCCATCTAGGGTATAGTTTCCAAGCCTCATGCTAGTGATTCCGTGACAAGCTGTGGACCATTGCAACCCTGACCCAGATTAAGAGGTTAACAATGGTGGATGAATGCATATAAAATGTAATGCAACAGTGACCTGCATACTCCAGATGAAGTGAGTCTGCTCTGAAAATATCCTACACACTGTCTTTAATGGTGTTGTCTTTAGCAGTATAGCCTTTGATAGCTGTTACTACTTGCACTATTTTCTATGTGTACAAGCCCAGGAGGGGTGAGTAGTCATTAGCATTCACACCCCCAGAGGTGTATTTTTCTCCTTTGCCTCCTAGTTGGGAGTTTTTTGTTTTGTTTTTTTTTTCTTACCATATTGCACTTATACCCTGTAAAGTTGTCCTGATTCATGTTTAGCCTTTATATCTTTACTATATACTTGCTGAGTTACTGTGTGAGAAGAAGCTTCTATAAAAATAAATTGAATTGAAAAAAATGGCAGATTTGTCATTTTTTGTACGGGCCTCAGTAGGCCCTTCTCACCTCAAGCATAAACTCCTTTCTCCTCTACCTTCCCCCTTGCGGGCCTGGGACTGCATGTCACAGGTAAATGAAAATCTGGTACAAATACAGTACATTGAAGTTTTCAGCCCCCAAAACTATTTTCAGATTTTACTGCTCAGATTCTAATCTTACAATATACTAAAGTAAGAATTTTTCCAGTTGATCAATAACATCACATAACACTGAACTCCTGCTGCAAATTGTGCATATGCTGTCTCATCTCCTTTGTGTAACACAGTGACACTGAGGGGGTTAAAATAATCCATTAAAATAATGAGAAATAGGTGCTCAGTATCCGAAAATTTGGTAACTGACACATTTTCAGAGGTTTATTAGATTCAGATACTGAGAGATTACTGTACTTCTAAGTATGTAGTTCACCATATGGTAACTTCTTTTCAAGTATGTTTTTGATCTACAGTACTTTCATCTTCCCTTCAGACATGTCAGAGAGTAGAAGGATAATCTTGTTTCCTTGCATGACTGTTGGAAATGTCTATGGCATTCTTTTTGAAATGCAGCTGTAACACTGTTGTAAGATTTTTATTTTTATGAAGGCTGCATATTTGGGATTATTCCTTTTACATGTTTATACAGTTGTTAGAGAAAGATTTGAATGGCTTCTAAAAATGTAGTCTTCATCTAAGTCATAATAATATATAAAGACAAGTCTTATTCAACAAACAAAACACACAACAGGTCATATTTCCATATCTTTATTAAACAAATGGTTTTACTTTTTACAAAAGTAATCAAGGTCATTGATAAAAAAAGTATGTGAACCCTTACTGTTATTTTGAAAAGATGAGGCTTTGAATGTTGTAACAATAAAAACCAGATCATTTTGTTTGTTTGCTCTCCAGAGGGGTGGCACTGTGGTGCAGTGGGTACCGCTGCTGCCTCACAGTGCTTCAGCTGTTTCGACAAATGGTTCTGAAAAAGCATAGAGAGTCAGTGTTCTTCAGAGAAGAATTCTGTGTGGCCTGCGGTGAGAGATTTCTAAAGACTTGTTGAATCTAAGACTGGAAAGGGTTACAAAATTCCTGTCAAGCAGAAAATGGAACCAACTCAGCACTGTTACTAATGTCACCACAAATGAGTATCCTATAAAGATCAGTGCAAATGCATGTGTACAACTCTCTGGCAAGTGACAAAGAACCCTAGGGTGACAGCTAAGGATTTGCAGGCGTCTCTTCTTGCACATGATAATATTTGTATGGTTATGTTATTCCATAAGAAGAGTTCAACTTTTTAGAAAATGAACCTAGCATGGTGTTTGGAGAAACAAAACACTGTATACTAATGCCCAAAACCTAATACCAGCTGTAAAGCTTGGTGGAAGGAGTCTGATGTTGGGGGGCTGCTTTGCTGCCTCAGGCCCTGGATGGCTTGCAATCACTGAGAGAAAAAAGAGCTCCCAGCAGGATGAAGAAATTATACAGCTAAACTTCAGTGCACCTGTCATGTAAAACTAAAAGAAATTGGCCCATGCAACATAATGATCCAAAACCCTGGAGAAAATCAACAAATGGGTGGCATAAACACAAGAAACCCTAAATTTTATTATGGCCACTGAAATGCTGAGGAACATTTTGAAGTAGGCCATCCAAGCAAGGATCACACAGATATGCTTCCACTCAAATAGTTTTGTACAGAGTAATGGCCCAAAATACGTCCTAACTGCTGTGCAGGTCTGATCAGCACCTAAAGCATTTAGCTCCACCAGTTACTAAATATAAAGGTTCACATACTTTTTCTATCATAACCTTGGTTGTTTAAACCATTTGTTCAATAAAGATATGGAAATGTCAAGTGTCAGATGTGTTTACCAAATAAGACTGCCTTTACTGATTATTATGATGTAGATGAAGATCAAATCATGTTTTAGGCACCATTTTTGCAGAAATATAGATAATTCTAAAGGATTCGCACACTCTTTCTTACAACTGTAATCTGAGTAAAACAACCATGAACAATTCAGATTTAATCAGATATTTTAGGTATGACCTGGAGCTTTGAACCTGAGCACAACTGACAGTTTTATTAATTGGAGTACAAATCAGTTGTGTTTCAGTCAGGTTTCCTTGGTAACATACTGTAGATTGGACTAATGGATATAATATCTCACTGGTTAAATGAAATATTTATGAAGGCTTTATGACTGACCTTACCAGAAAGTCTTGAACATAAACAACGTAAATTCTAAGTGCTTTATGCTTGGAGTGCCTCCATCTACTTCTGGGCCTATGTTTTAGGCTGGAACGTAATTTTTTCTTTTTATTAACATCTGATGGTATCCGGACCATTGTGAATACCTACCTTGTTTCCTGAGAATGTCAGTCATGTGGTTAACATTAAGTTGGTGATAATATGAATGTTTCCCATTTTATGAGCGATGTCCTGTGATTTACTGTCATGTTTTTTTAAAGAACATTTAAATACTGACAAGATGCAAGTTATGTTTTGATTTAGTTACTGACAAGTTCCAAAAAATAATCATGTAAAGCAGTTTTTTCCTCCAAACTGAATTGGGTAGAAATGCAACTGCTTCCCTTTACGTTGAAAATGTACACTCGTATTTGAAGAACCCTAAACCACTAGTGCCAGCATTGATAAAAATTATATTTTTTTATTGTAAATGCCCAAGTTATAAAACTTATATGGAACACTGCCAATGTTAAATGATGCTCTCCTTTTCAAATTGCTGTCACTGGTTTAGGTATCTGGGAATTTTGTCATTCCTGATCATAACAACCTGGTGGTGGTAGAAGTGCTGTGGAGTCAAATCCGGCTCATGGTGACCATTGGCAAGGGAGAGAATGCATGTGGTTCGCCATTACCCTCCATGCATGTACAAGGAGTGCAAATGTGGAGAACATGCAAACTCCACACACACTGAGCTGGACTTGAACACACATCAGAAGCCCAAGAGCTGTAAAGCACCTGCTTTGCCACCCTATCTCCAAATCTCCAATTTTTTGGTGGTGATTAAAAAATGTATGGCCAGAGTTCAGGTTAAGAAAAGAGGATCTGGCTGCATGGACCTTCCTGTTTCAGTGTCTGGAAGAATTAAGCTTCTTAAATTTGGTGTTTTACCTTATGTGCTTTATTTATTCCAGAATTAATTGTTATCATGAATTCTTTAAAAATAGATATCTAGAGATATCTAGATTTGTTTGGAACAACAAAAGGTCCAGAAGCAACCGTTCTTACCTCAAAGAAATGGCAGAGCTTCTTTATCAAATACAAGATTTTATTACTGAGCTCTGAAAATTAAGCAAGGTCCAGGTTAGGCCAGATTCTTTGTGACATGGAATCATTTTCATGTTTTTCATGACTGTTCAAGTCTTTACACCTAATTCATAAACTTCATAAGATTTCACCTGAAAAATTTTTCCTAGTCAACACTCTTCATCACTGGCATAATTTGAGATGTCCCCCTTCCACACAAGACAAAATGAGGTCTGGGAATGGATGTCTAAGGGGGTGCAGAACAAATAGTGGTACATTTTGACCATCTTAAGGAAAAATTTGGGTCTACTTATGATCACATTTTAAGAGCCATTTATGCCAAAACTTGTTTTTCACAATTGCACTACATAATTTCAAATATGTATTTTAAAGTGATATAAATGATCATACTGTCACGCCCAAGGCATGTCCATTCAAGTAACAAGAATTTTGATTTTTATTCAAGTTTGGGTTTTTTTTTATTATGAATAAGCTTTGGATAAAAATTCGTAACAACAAAAGTTTCTGTTAGGATTCTGATATACAGGCATTCATTTTTATGAGCTGTTACAGTGAAAATTCTGATATAGAGAGTTCAGGTACTGAGGAATTGTATTTTTAAAAAGAAAAAGTGAAATTGTAATAAGAATTTTTTTCTTTACAAATGTGCTCCAGTAAAAGTACAAGTATTGGTGTAAAGGGCTCAGAGTGTTTCCAAAACCTTTACTGATCCTGTTGCTCTTACACCGCCACTCAAGCATATAGTGTACTGTGTATACACACTCCCACAGGTATAAAGATAATACACTCTTGTTCATCGAACACAACAAACATAACTAATAAACTACAGATGCACTTTTGCCCTCCCTGTGAACAGTGCTGTAAATTCAAGAATATCCAGTTCAACACTATACATTCAATGTTACTTTGATTCTGTCGTCCTCTTACCGTTGAATGATGAACTAAGTATAGTAAGACATGTATGTTCTCAGGTAGCAGAAGCAAGCACTTGCTCTTGATGAGCGGCTTCACTGGCACCTTGGTTACTTCACATCTGGCTTTATCAGGCCCAGCCTGGAGTGAAGGAGTAAAGGATACGCCCCAGAAACAGCATTCCAGGAGACTGATTTGGCATGTGGCACATGTTCAATTCCAAAATGCATACAAGAAATTGGCTGTTTCGCTAAAAGGTGAATTTTTCAGTCCGAATAGCCTTCCGAATAGCCATTTCAGGCTTTGCAAAGACCTCTCAGTATTGCAATTTGTCACCAGATGCAGAAGCCATGTGCCCAATTTCATTGTTTCACAGGAACATTTGAAAATTGGCAGCTGCAACATGTTGCTCACATGTCATTGTCATTTACAGGACTAGTTCATCTTGCTTTTGGTAGTAAGCAGATGGCGGTGGCTTGTGCTTCTCTGTCCACCCTGTTTCTGTCACTTTGTACACCTCAGTGATGTGCTGTATGCCACTGATGCCACTGTACATGTACATGGGGAGACAATGAGGTGAAGCAGCACAGAGGAAGCTGGGGGAAAGTGTTTCCTAGTTGTGCAGTGAACGCTGAAATCCTCAGGTTGCAACATAACTATAGATTATTTCTTCATTAGTGTTCCTCTCGCACTGAAATGTCTTCAGTTAGAGCTTACTATTTTGGGGAATCTTTGTTGTAACAAGCCAGATCAAATGGTTCTCATACATACTTGCAAAAGACAAAACGCAGGTGATTATAGTCTTTTGGTTTTATGGCATAAACTCCCTGATGTAGCAAGGCTAAATATTTACACTGTGTTGACCTTGCAGCACCTTGACTGTTACACAAGCTCCACGACTGTTTGATGGCTTTTTTACAGAGTTGACTACCTGGCTTGTCAGACCCATATGAGATGGACACTTGGAAACAATTCTATGCATCATAGTCACACTATACAGGCAATGCAGTGGTGTGGGGGATCAAAACTGAAACCCCCACAGAAGGGCAAAAGTGGAGGGGGTGAAAGGGGGAAGAAAAGAAAAAAGCTACAGGTAGCTGGCAATTTGTGTCTGAAATGCAAATTACCTGTCTGCAGTGAACACAACCACAAGCAGATGTTTTGTGACAACTGCTGTGAGGAGGAAAATTGTTGAAATGTTGAGTGCCGAAATTTCTGAACCAGACATTTTGTAAAGAGTGTTTAAAAATTGCATTTTTTTCAAGGTTATATTTCTTATGTAACTAAAGTTGCAGAACATGTTTTTAATGTCTTAAATCATTCTTGAGTGAATTAAAATATAATTCTAATTATTATTATCATTGTTGGAAAGCATGGTGGCCCAGAGGGTAAGCACTGTCACCTCATGGCACCTGGGCTGTTTGAGCGTAGATTTGAATCCACCTCCGCCTATTTGGAATTTGTATGTCAGTTTGTTCCACGTGTTCTTTTCTCCCACAGTCCAAATGCGTGCATTTCAGGTAAATCACTCACTGCACGTTGTCCATGGTGTGCATAGGTCACAGTGACTATGATTCCAGGACAGGTTCTGGACCCCTCCCCGACCATGGTGGGGTTCTGAGAAGCGATTCATTAAAATGGATCAACTGTTATTATTTTTGAAAATGTTGAAGATAGACACTGTTTATTGGTTACCCCTTAAATACCCAGCATAGGACAACTTTATGCATTTTGCCCATGCTAATTATTTTCCACATTTTGAGTTAATAATGAAGGCTTGAAGACTGATGCTTTAAAACAAATTAAAGGTCTCAGAAAGTCTAACTGAGTGGAGGAAGCTTGTGTAAAGATTCAGTTTTTAAGCTTCACTGTGTTAATTTTGTATTTAAGCCTCTGTAACGTTTGACAGGTTTTAGGTATCTGTTGGTCATAGTAGACAACACTGTCACCTAGTGGTGGGAGAGAGAACGAAGAATGGAACAAACAGAACCAGAAAAGGGTGCACGAAGGGAGCTTCAAAAATGGAAAAAAGCAGCCAGTTAAAAAGTGCTTCTCCATGTGTGATGCAGCCTCCATGCTAACAGATGTTGGGTGCCAGGTGCCAGGTCTTCCCTGACCATTAGGAACACATTCCTTTTGGAGGCAGGTGACCTAGGACACAAGGTATCGCCACCTCCTCTAAACAGCATGATGCCACTGACAGACAGAATTGAGGCATTGTTTTTCATACCTTTTCTCAGTCGTGGAGACAATATATATTATAATATTTTAGTAAGTTTTCAAACATTAGTTTATCTCTGTAAAAAGAATCCATGTGAGACTTCTGCCAGGAGGTCACTCTGCCCCCTGTAGCCTTTTTTATGTTAACTCCTTTGTTAAGTGGCCGTTAACTCAATGTGGTTTATGTTTACACTGTAGGAAAGTTTTAAATAAAAATGGTTCTTAAATCTCAAAGTATACAGCCTACAACCACCTGGACTTACGCCAGCTGTCCAGTTAAACATGTTATTTTCAAATCCAGACATTTGGTTGTAAAGTATACCAACGACCACAAAGCAGCTATATTTGTTATTGTCACTCATTGTTGTCTATCGGCACTTGTGTTTGATTATACAACTTTTAGCTTGTGGTTGCCTACAATTTACATTTTATTAAAAATGACTGCAAATGAATAACTGAGCATTCATTATTGACTAATAAATACTCTATAATATTTTAAGTAACAATTACCTATGCCCATTTTATAATTACTGTACTGTGTGCATATTATTATTATTATTATTATTATTATTATCATCTTTTTGGTTCATATAATATAAGGATATTTTTGACTAATGATGAAGTTCCTTCTGTTTAAAACTCTCATAACAACAGGTGAGAACACTATAAAGATATGTGGGAAGTCTTGTGTATATTTAATTGAGCATATTTTTATTATGGCTGTATGCAAGAAGAGACAGAAGAGCATTAGAGATGTGAAGTGACATAGCACCATGTAAAATACAATAAAGTGAATAGAAGGTTGTGGATATGATATATTTTTTCAATTTCAGCAGTTTTAATGTGAGCCTAACTTTAATGCTGCTTTATGTTTCCCCCCCTTATGGAATTATGGAAAACAGGCAATCGGTATGTGAAAAATTATTGTTTTATTTATTTGATGTTTTAACAGAACATAACAGTGATAAATGGAGTGAATGAGTTTTATTAATCAGCTTTTATTGATTGTGTCATCCTGACCAGGACAAGCTGATCATGAAAATGGATGGATGGATGGATGGATGGATGGATGGATGGATGGATGGATGGATGGATTTGTGTTATAGTGGCTGGACTTGACAACAATTCTGTGTCACAAATGGACTTCTGGTCCCAACTGATTTTGTAATGTGAGGTACAACTATAATTAAATTGTACTGTACAGATTACCATAACAATGATTGTTTGGCAACACTTACAAATGAATTAAGGATAGGGAGAAGCAATATGGGTAGTATGGTTACATCACAGTACTTTAAGCTTTTGTAATTATTTCATTAGTTTATATTCTTTTGCTATTGATGATTCACACTACTTGCATTGCATGTCAAACTCATCAGGTTTCTTTAAGGAGGTGAGAATCACCTAGTTGACTGGTAGAATTTTTCACTAACTCATTCTCATCAGCTGCTTGCCCTGCTCAGGGTTGTGGTGGGTGGTGCTGATCCAGTCATAGAGTGTTTGGGTGCTAGACTACAAGGGGTACCCGCTGCAGCACCAAAGTTAGCACCCACACCCATTCATACATTACAGGCAATTTAGAGAGACCAGTTAACCTGAATCACATGGCTTTGGACTGGAAGAGAAAACCAGCACACCCAGAAATGGCCCACACAGACAAGAGGATAACATACAGCTCAGTGGTGAACAGCCCAGATGATGTGAGGCAGCAGCGTAACCCACCATGTCACAATGCTGCTTAGAATTTTATTTTTGTTTTCCCACAATTTTAATTGAAAACTATAAGTTGTCTTTGCTTATTTTGAAGTATAATTACAAATGAACAAAAGAAATGGGGTTTTCCAAGAATCTGAAAAATACAAATCAAACACAAACCTCAAAGCACTGGAAAAGGGATGACTATGACTTAGCACTGGGAAATCCATGTGTAAATGTTATGATCATATTTGAGGCTACTGTAAAGATTCCTTAGCCACTTGTCTTCCATTAGTAAAACTGCCTGATGTCCACATAGGTTGAGTTGAGTGAGGACCCAACTTTAACAATATGAATTTTATTACTGGGCATAATACAAACCACTGCCTCACTCACTAAGCTCCTATAGATTTCATATTGGTTCTTTTTCTACTAGACAAACAGAAACCTAGTGATATAACTACCCATACTGCCTAAACTTCAATTCTTGTTCTGTGAAGCAGAGGAAGTGGATATGGCTTATTCTGGTGACCATACAGGGCTTTGACCTCCACAGTTTACATATAGTCACCTTTTGATGGATGGTGTATGTGGAAGTGACTATATGTAAACTGGATGGATTTCCATCAGAAGGTTGACCCCGCCACAGTCTTTTGAGCTCAGTGGGCCAGCAGAGGACTGGACAAACTTTTTACTGAAGTACCCATCACGTTCTTCTACCAAATGCAGCTAAAACCATGGGAGTATCTTGTGAGAAATCCGATGGCACAAGCATCATCCATGTATCCTCAAGTGAGCAGGTCATGTTGTTTTTTTTCCCAAAGGAAGCACTTTGGTTACGTTCAGCAGTAGAAAAATATTATGTTTAATTGGTCCTGCCAACTAGAACAAGCACAGTACTTGAGTACTTGAGAACACACTTGAAGCTGACCCACCTGGAAGTAGTAACATAATGAAGTCCTCCTATTCAGATTTAAGATTAAGTCTTTGTTGACCTTTCTCTATGACTTCTCTGATGAAAATCCAGTGGACTTACATTTCTGTGACTACATATTATCCCAACGAATTAACTAAACTTACAAAGGCTGCTGCATTAATGTTAATGTGAATCAACCCACGTAAGAAACAGCATATCAGTGGTTCCCAAGTTATTGAAACTCCACACGTTCCTTAAATTCCCCATTACCCCCTAGGTCCTTCATTGCAGAACGTGTTAGTGAGCTGATTCAGGGCTACAGTCTCAACAAAACAAATACTGTATACAAGACCATTAGATAGGTCATCATATCAAGGTTTGGTCATATGTCACCCAAGTAATACTGTATACTATACATTGTTTACTGCATGTGACATAATCCAGACCAAAGTGCGCAATCATTTTTGATTTGTAAATGCTAAAATGTATAAACTGATGACGATGTGCTTCACTGTTAATGGAAGAGGGATAATGAACAAAAATGCAGAATAAAAAATAGCTTTTTCTATTTTAATAGCATAGCAATTTGTATTTTCTTTTCTACTTCTAAACCCCATTGAGACATTTGCATTCAAAATGAATGGAAAATTTTATGCAGGTGCACAGGTAGTCGCAGATAATGAATGTTGTTTCATATTAAAGAAAACAAAACTTACAATTCTTGCCTGACCCTTTTTCAGGATTATTCTACTAAATATGGCCATTTAAAAGGAAAAACTGGAATATTTCAAAATCGTGCTGAAACAATGAACATGACAGAGGGGTTTGCAGAGCTAAGAAACATCCAGAACTTGAATTTGAAATACCAAAGAAGAAATCTGTAAAACTCACCAGTCACATGTGCATCAGTAACTGTAGAAATCTTTCATTAAATAATGGGTTGTAAATGTAGAGATGGGCTTATTCTCTAATCCCCTTCTAAAACCTAGATACTATTGTAGCAGCAGGTGGAGCTGTGGCTCTCCCATCATGCCTTGCTGCCTGTAAAAATAGTTGTCTGACTGTTGTGGGGGATTACAAGGGCGATATTAGCCTTGGTGGTGTTCACCATGTTCAAGAGTTCTAGAGGTGTTCGTATCACGGTGATCAAGGGGGGGGGGGGGTGTTTAAACAGGGTAACAAAACATAAGGGTTTTATTTGTGCTCTTTGTGAGAGATCCAGCTTCACATAGCTCAGTGAGGGCTGTTGGTTCAGACATGCGGTGTAAAAATAATGTAAATGGTCTCATAGTCCTGATATCCGAGTGCTCCATCTACTGCACACTCCATCTACATCACAGCACTGTTGAGGCAGGCTGTGATAGCATATAAATATGCAGGTCTTTTATGTTGGGGTGTCATGAGGAATTTTGAAAATCCTTGGCGTGTCATGGTGGAAATGTCTGGAAAGCAGTGTCCATGTGAAAGACAGCTTCATGTATTCAAATACATGTTCCACTTCCTGAAAGGTGACTTGGTAGAGGATGAATCATTTCTTAATGTTTATTGAATGTGCTAGTTTATACAACAAGCAAATGAAGTATATTGTGTGTAACTAAAAAAGGCACAGTGCAAAGGTATTTAAACCTCAACTGAAGATCCAGAAAAAGAATTTGTGTTACAGTGACATGAAGTGGACTAAATCCTGCTAAAAGGGGCTGGAAAATCTTAAACAGGCTTCACTGTAAACAGGTACATCTCCCATCCATCCATCCATCATCATTAATAAAAATAACTGGAAGGATACGCAATGGACTGGCATCCCATCCAGGAGTAGTTTCATAGCTTAGCAGCCAATAGTTCTGTGATAGACTCTGAACCACCACAACCCTGACCAATATTCAGCAGTTAACCACTTAATCCTTAGCAGAGTTGCAGCAATCGGGATTCTATCAAAGAATCCCGGTCACTAGACTAGGAAACTATCACAGGATCGGATCCCACAGGGTGCGAGCATGTAGGCAATTTATAGTGACGAATGAACCTGAATCACATAACTTTGAACTGTGGGAAGAAACCCATGCAGACAACGGGAAGAACATGCAAACTCCACACAGACTGTGCTGGATTCAAATTCATGCCCAACCAGCTCAGGTTCTGTGGAATGCTCATTTATATAATTGCATATGATTTTATCATTGCATATAGATTTATTGCAGCATTTTTACCCATTGAACAATTCATCAGTTATCATCACATGCATAACTATACATATACGTCACAAACCATCTGTCCTTTAAGTCACTATTTAGGTGTAGTAATAAAGGAAAATACTGTACACCTACTTATCTTTTTCGCTGACCTTCGAGACTATGTGTTTAGGGCATATTCAGAGATATTAAAACAAAGTGCTGTTTGTGGTGTCCTCAGCTGTTGTCTATCGGGAGGTGGCTGGAGATGCAAATTATTATATAAGGTTGTTAATAATAACCGTAATAAGCTAGACTGTGCTGCATGTACACAACATGCAATCATGCAGTTGTACAGTAACTTCAGTCAGACCTTTGCAGGTAAAGATGCGTTTGCTGCTAATTTTATTCTAGCTCAGTCCGTACTTTTCCAAGAGACTTTTTCAAGAGAAGCTACTTCAGGCATGTAGGAGTTCATTAATGTGCATTTTCATAGTATGCATTAATTAAGTATTTTCAAAAACCTCCAGTCCTCAAAAGCTCTGAGTCAACCACCACATAATTACTGTTTTCTTCACATATTTAATTTATTTTTTGAAAGTGCTTGCTTAGCATAGGGAGCTATTGATCTGCAGTTAGACATACACAGACACCACAAAGTTAGGGACATCTGCATTCCCAGACAATTTTTTTTGTTCTTTCATTTAAAAATAGCACAGATACAAATCCGGTCTTTGCCCTACTTATCTTTTAGCTAGATATGTTACCGACACAGCTGTGGATCAGCTGCCATTCTAAATTCAATGGCTCTGAAGAATTTAGTGAAAGACAATTTTTACAGACCTGCAGGCCTGTATGTCCAGTGCGCCAGTGCATTATCATTGAAGTTACAAGGTAAGTTGTCCCTAAAGAAGTAAATCTTTTGTCCAGTTCTCCAGACAGCAGACCTGTTTCTTAGAGAAGAAGCCTTCCAGAACCTTCATTCTTTCAGCTTGCAAATCAACTTGTAAATCAGAACTAAACAATTCCAGTTAAATACATTAATTGGAAATATTAATCCCCTGTAGAACATCTCTTAATACTACTGTCAGAAAAAAAACCCAGAGAAAATAACAATATGCATGGAATACAAATAATTAATATGTAAGTAATAATTAAGTGCTGATCAATTGCTTTAAAATGCAGACTTAAAACAGGATTTTTGAAATGTAGCATATTTAGCATAATTATATACTTATACATACACATATTCATACAAATATAAAATTTAAATTAATTTCTATGTTAATAAAATTGATAATAACAGCAGCAACAACAACAACAATAACAATAATAACAATAATAATAATAATAATAATAATAATAATTGTGTAAAAGCTTTCATATAAATAGGTATCTTTGACCTCGAGATGTTAAGAAATGCATACATATTTTGACAAATGGATTGACTTCAACCACAGCTCAAAGACCCTCTTCTCTCAGTCCAGGGACATAAAGTGTTACCTCTCTGCTTTTGTAAAGAATAAAGAATTGCAACATTCCTTCCTCTAGCATCTCCACAGTGGTGTACCAGTCTGACAGTACCTGCAGGGTGGTAGCTGGTGACCTTCTTGTCTTTGGTATCGCTGATGCTGTAAATGGGCATGGAAGTAACAGGCGCTGTCTGGTCCCCAAACAGGGAACCCGTGGAGCCCTGAGCAGAGAAGAAGAGGATGGATGAGGTTGGTTCTCAGAGACCTCGATATTGAGTCAGTCACCTTCGTGCCAAAAAACTGGAGTCCATTGTCTTGCTGCAGAATGCTCCCATGGGCAAGATGAACTACCCATACCATGACTGTATTTGAGCTTGATGTCAGCCAGGTGCTGCTCGCTGAGAAGATGAGACTGCATTTGCTCACCGGGATGTTATTGGTCTGCTCAGATATGAAGCTGTGAGTGCTGTGGAGGTTCAAGTGTTGGAATCGTAGCTCTGAGGCAGAGTAGTGCTGAGCTGAAGCCTGGGGTGGAGCTGAAATATTGCATGCTACTGACATCAGTCACTGGGAGGTGTGTAACTGTTAGGAGGCTGGGCTCCTGGGCTGTTGAATGTTACTGAGCCATGGACTAGAAGCAGTAAAGAAAAAGGCAGCTGAGTGGTGATCAGAATAAACATCAGAATGGAGATAGCTGTGTATTTCTGCTTTCCTGGCACTTCAAGGCAGAGCAAAGCCAAGACTGAAATCTGAGGGACAGCATCCCCCCCTCCTAGGACCAGACACACACGGCTGCCAGGCAGAATGTAGGCGACACACAAAGGAACACAAATTCTCCTTATACAAACAGTAAAGGGGGGTTGGGAGGAATGTAGACAGCATACTAATATCAGCTCATTGGTTTGGGAAGAAGAGCAGACCCCCGGAGGAGCAGTTCAAAATTTGGACCACAAAACACACTTATAAGGGTAGCCAACACAGTTTAAACCACTCCGACAAGCATTCAGAAGAGGGTCATAGAGCCCCTTCAAGGATATAGGGGCTAGCTTGTATAAGAGTAAATAAACCACCATGCCCTGGAGTGCTCTTATCGTGCCACAGAATGAGTTACAGCAGTGTATGGACTGGCCTTAGGATTCTCTTACTCACTGTAGTGTGAGCTACAGCTGTACTCCCTCCCCTCCTACAAGCAGACAGTCAGAATGGGAGAGACCCTCGTCAAAGCAATGTTAACAAAAAAATCCATAATTATTATTATGCTCTGTAACACATGTCAAAGAGCTTTCCTTTCCTTTCTAGAACAATACATATTCTTAGTTAAAGGAACATATACAAATGTAATTGTACAATTCTGAAACTCCCAGAGAGGACCAACATCTGCAGTACCTACAGTTATGGAAATAGTGTGGTTTATAGAGTTTAGGGAAAGTGTAGAATATCCTAGTCCTATAACCCATGTGATGGACAGCTGCCAGAAGGAAGTGGTCTGGGTTGTCTCAAAAAAAGAGGGGCCTCTGTGGAAAGGGCTATGTGAGATTTAAACAAAGAGGTCTGACTCCAGATCAACAGGAGACCAAAGAAAAGTTCCTGCTGACGTTTCTGCGTACAGCCAGTATATACACTCTTACCCCAGTATCCAAAACAACACATATTTTCTAATACTGAATAAGCTATTCCTCCTACAGTGAACCGGCATCTGATCCAGGGTGTAGTTTCATAGCCCAGACTGGTGTAACCTCAGACTGCTGAGGGTAAAGCGGTTAAGGCTAATGAATGGATAGATGATAATAACTTATCTTATTTAAAAAATCCCAACTTAATACAAATTCACAAAAAAAATCAGCATAAAAATACACAACCATTAATATCAGTATTCTATGCTTTATAAAGAACATCTTGATCAAAGATGTCAAACTAGCTGTCCTGTCAAATTTCATCATGTGCTACTGGAACATTTTGATGTGACTGTGGGTGTGCTGCAGAAATTACAGTAGTAGATAATAAAATTCATGATTTTCACAGCTGCACACAAAAAGTAACCAGACTAATTTTTAACATGCTGTTTGATAGTTGTTTAGGGTGGATACTGTATAAGTGTAGCATAGATAATTTAAATGCAGATTTTGGTAAAAGTGGAAATGGGACCAAAGAGCAAACTATACAAATAATTTATCATTGACCAGAGAGAAGACATTTGATAACATTGAAACAGTAGGAATAAGTAGGAAATGGTTTTTACAGTACTTAATATACCATCTCAAGACTTGTTTGCTTATAGATGGTTCAGTGGAGCATATATGAGTGCACATCTGTCTTAGAAGACATTGCTGCACAACCTGGAGGCAAGACATGAATCTACATTCATAAAATCTGAGAAGAGACAGGCCTCCAAATCTGTTGAGTGCAAGAGTGTAAACAGTGCACACACAACAGCACTCATCAAATATCAGAGGAAATCTGTTTCATGGTAAGCTAAGAATTTCTCCAACAACCAATCAGCAGAGTGAAACTTTAGGTTTTTTCAGTTTTTTTCTTTCTTTTTTTTTATATATTTCCTATCCTATCTGGCTTTACCCAAGACTTTTATAGAACTTAAGGTGTAAGTAAATGGAGAAATTTGAATTATTAACCTTTTGATGGTTTGATAGTACTGCTGAAAGCATTCAGAGGCTGACATTGTTCACAGTTATGGGTTAAATCAGATCAAGTTAGTAAACCTGTTTTAATCCATGGGACCACTGTGTGCTCACCTGGCTCTCGGGGCTGGGGGGGAGGAAAGGAGTACACTTCTTTAGAGTCTTTTTCTTGGGTTTCTTCCACTTGGCCAAGTTATTATACTTGAATTTGGGAGAACCCTATCCCAGCTTTGAATTCTCAGCTCAAGGTTTGCGAATTATTCCTGTTTAATCATTAAAGCCACTTCCAAGTTGGAAGTTTTGCTATAATGCCAGACAGACAGGGAAAGCTAAAGATTAACATCTTAAACCAGATCTACATCAGTGTGATTTACTAATTAGTTACTTCATTATGAACAGGTTATAAATAATCAAAATACATAATGAGCCCTAAGTTAAAAATAAATAATAGGCTTGGGTTCTGAGATCCCATTAACATTCAGAAATGAAAAAGAGATGGAAGGGCACACACAGGCTTAAGGAAACAAATGGAGTGTTTTAATTTTCTAATGTGCGGACGTGTTTGGGCAAGATACCTTCTTCAGCACGTGTGTACATTAAGTGAGCAGTGATGCAAATACTATGCCATGACCATATGACACATTATGATTTTTGGATGTGAATTAGTATGTTAGTATGGCCATCTGTTTCTTTATTTGTCTGTTTGTCTTTATGGACGATTTTTTTTCAAGCCACAGAGTTGAAATTTGGCACACAGGCACTTCTCACACTAATTTAGGTTTCTGTGTAGAGTTCTCTCGCGTCCCACACACAGATACACTTTCTCACATACACAGACTGACGGACACCACATACTGGCACACCAGACGCTGACACATTTTCTAACTTGACACACACACCCAAAAGTCAAAAGATACACTGACAAATTTTTCTGTGTCTCACACACACGCAGGGCAGACACCACACATTAGGTGCAGATGGATTTTTTTCGATACACACAAATTTACTGCATGCATGTCATTGCAATTACAGCAATTACATTGATGTCAACACAATTCTTATGTTTGAACAAAGGAGCCAGTAACTGTTATATGTGCACAAATGAAAATGTAAAAATTAATTAAAAATTATATCTCACACACAGTGCTGCGTACATTAGTGATGTAAGGATAATAAAGTTTGATGATATATATTTAGTTTTTTTCCTTTCCACTTGACTAGGCTTGTACTAAATACAGCAACCTTAACGGTAGAACATGTAGAAGATTATATAGTATGAACTTAGAGAGAACATGCAAACTACAGGCAAAACAAAATTCAGAACCTTGTCTAAACCACAGAAGCTGTGAGGAAACAGTGTTACCTGCTACTAGACCTAGTCTTTCTAGTCTTTCTTTAAATCTGTCCTAAAGATCCATGATCAATAAAATTGAAGTGGGAGGGAATGCCTTCAGCTATAACACACCAAAACTCTGAAAAGATCTACCAGGTAGTATAAGGACTATCCTTTAGTCTGTGCTTTAGACTCGTTTATGAGCTTAACATACCCATTGTGGAGTGGATGGTTTACCTATGAGGTCCTGTGAAAAAATATTTGCCAACTTTCCACTTTCTCGCTTTTAAAAATTAAATCTGAACAGATCAAACTATGATTAAACATTTCATTATCTTCCACATATAGGAAGTGACATAAAAATAAAATACTGGTGTCACCTTTTCTCTTCATACACTTCTAGACTTGACACATATCTAATTAAATTAAATGTTTATATTAAAAATGTAACAAATATATGTATTATATGCATTTATTTTGTACTTCCTCTCACATTAACAGTACCATCTAATTACAAACCTTGATTGTTTATTGCTTGATAAAGTTTGAGAGTACTGTTTCAACTTTGTTCTGATAGGTATAGTATACATTCATAATTTCTCCAAATGTTCTTGCCAGCTGCATTACATAAAAGGCAAAAGCCACATGCAGCCCTCAGATTATGTTGGACAACCTTGCTCTAAATCTTTTTAAGTAGACTTGTTGCCTATGTGATAGGCCACCAACTAGCCAAGGTCAATTCATTTTAATTGTGACCTTTGAAGTTTTATTTTCTTTAGTTTCACATAAATCTGGAGCTTTTATTTTTCTCGCTTTCATTGCAGGCTGGCAACTTGATCATCGCTCACTTTATCGTCAGATCTTAATGACTTCATTATAACTTAAGTAGCTAAGTTATGCACCATCAGGTCAAATTCTACTCATAATGACCACTTGCATGATTATCTTGCAAGGGAGTCTATGGCTATGGTTTAGCATAGCCTTCTATAAATTTTTTTGAGTTTTGAAAACTGGGAGAGCATGGAAGATTTGTTCACCCAGAGCTAGAGCTCAAGCAGCTCAGGATCAAAACCAGCACTCCTTTATGTGTCACTATAACATAAATTATATTCTATATTTAATCAAATATTTAGTTACTTTTTAATTGTTTCCTTATGGCAATTTTGTCCTTTTTGTTTTAGTTTTACTTATTATTTTAATATAATAATATCTTCAGGAAACATGTGTAATGTAATGTTGTTAATGTGTCTTCAGGACATAGTCACAAAAGAATAAATTGCATTGCACCACATAAAGGGCAATCTTTTATTTTATAATCCTTTTTTGACTATAAAGGACAACAGAAAATAAAAGAGAGAGATGTAATGAATTCAAGTCAGAACTTATGGCTGAACCCTTCAATTGTTACTTTGATTTCATAACTATTTAGCTGCAGGGCTGTTTGCTTCAATAAACTCCATTTATTTCTATTACAGTCCACAAATGCAAGGTATACAATAAGCAATCCCCCTTTTAAAGCTCTGATCTTTCATTACAGCCACTTTTTCAGTAAGCACTATAGACATAAATACATAAATACCAATATTTTGAGGTAGAGGACTACACTCCTCATATACTGGCATCCCATACAAGAAATAACTGCTGCAATGTCTTATGAAAACGTCTCCCCATTTTTACAGAATGGTCTTATTATTCAATATAACAGAATTTTTTTCCCCCTGCCATTTTACTTCTGCTAAAGGTATATTATACACTACCTACTATGTATTTTGCTCTGCAAAGCCTGCAGACACAACGCTACTTCTATAACAAAGCCAGCTACAGTAAAATCCTGTGATAACATGCTCAATGGCAACACAAATTCAGATGCAATGTGATTGGGGATTGGGTCTGGTCCTCCTGCTCCTTTTTCCAATCCTCTTCTCTTGGCAATGAATTTATTAAATTTACTGAAAATGTCATACATTTAGGTAAAAGCTTCTCTTAGTATTACAGCCATGGCTCTTCCATAATACACTCCTGTTGAATATATGTGAACAGTTGTGTTTAACTCTTATGGGGAGTTACAGGGGACTGCTGATCCTCTCTATGTTTCACTGTTCTGAGCGTTGAAGTGGGACAATTTTTGTTCTCTGAGTGCCAGTGTACATTCAAACTCCACACATAGATAGATTGAAACATATGTCTGAACATCCCAGAGGCAGCAGTGCTACCCACTGCACCACAATATAAACAATGTACACACATATGCATTCAAACAGATCACAGTCAATCCTTAATAACTACAGTTGGTCATTGACTTATGAACTTTTGTGGAATTTTTTGACAATACAAAATTTTCTTGAGAAATATTTGCTACTTATTTTACACTGATACAGATAGCTGGCATATTAAATTAAATCACACACCAAAGCTTCACCTGATGCATTGATAACTGGTGATTGCAACTTAAGTGTTGCTTTAATTTTTAAAACAAATATGAGACAGCAAAGAATTAAAAAAAAACAATGTGAACAATCCATAGATAATTCTTTCTGCACTCACCACTTCTGAGCCTGTCAGTGATGGCTGTGGCATCCTCCACTTCAATGTAAAACCTCTAGCTCAGAGTTCAGTCGTAGTTGCTGTCTGTGCTTCAAAGTAAATTCCGCAACTTGCACTGTTTTTTATTTCTTATTAAATGAAAATAAAAGGATCAAGGAACCACAGGTGAGCTATCTGATATGTTTTTTTTGAGTGAGGGTGGGTTCTTATTTTCTTATTTACAGTGTGCTGTCATTATTCCTACCAAAGGACACAAAACACCTAGGTGCTTGCACAAGCCCTCCTGGATTACCAGGGGCAGGGGCTGTCAATCCTTTCTCCATTCTCTATCTGCTGAGACAGACAGATGGACAGTACAATGCTGCTCTATTCCCATCTGAAAAACTCCACTGTTGCTATGTATCCCAAAGATCTAACTTACTGACATTTGCATTTCCCTTATGCAAAGATGCTTTTCTAGAAAAAACAAGAAACAAATCAGATAGATGTAGTTGCCAGTACATGAATCTCAAAGCAGTCACCTAGTCCAATACCCCCATTTTGCCCCCCCCCCCCCCAAATTACACAAGCAGATATTAACTAACTCTAAGACAAATATTGAATTTTTGATGAGTCCCCAGCCAACTCCATGTCACAATCAACTTACAAACTTTTTGGATAACAAACCATCTCTCAGTCTCAATTAAATTCATGTTAGTGACTGTTACGGCCTGGGTCAGAAGCCCTGTAGTATGCATTTGTGTGTGGGGGAGAATGAGGACAAGACGAAGGCCTGTGCCAAGGAGAACTGTGTGGTGTATTTATTAGTGATAGTCTGTGTGCTGTCTATCTTTAGTGTTCTTGTACTCAGTTGCCACTAGTGTAAGTGGTGTTGAATCTCTGTAAATAGTCTTTCAAACCTGTTGTAAATGCTTGTAAATATTAAGCAACTGTCAGATACGGGTGAGTGCAATTTTCTTTGTAGTTTTATCCTGGCTTTTATTCTAGGTAGAGAGCCACAGAAGAACACTGTACCTTTGTTTGTTTATGTTTGTTAGGATAATTTAATTAACAGGAAAAGGAAAGGGATTTTGGTTGTTTTGTTGGCTTTTCTCAACCTTGGGGAAAGGGCTTGGTTATTGGGTTGCACTAATAATAATAGTAGAATACAAAAACCATATTTAACCAGGGTTTGGTTTCCTTCTGGCTGGATCAATTCTCTCCTCATTCCCTGTGTTACATCCCAACCCCTGAGTAGGCAGAAACTGTGACCAATTGTACTATGAATGTACAGCAATATAATTCAGTGTGTAACTAAACAAGAAATTAGACATTGTATCTGGAACAATTAATTACACTTACAAGTCTATTAAAGTTACCACTGTGTCAGCACAGACACCTCCAGCTAAGTAAGTAAAAGTGAATTCATTCCTAATTAGAAATGACTAGTAATAACAATAATTTATTGTTGCTATAAAGACACAAGATACGTTATAACAAAATGCTGAGCCAAGAGTGAAAATCACCTTTATTGTCCTTTGTTTAAAAAAATGAAAACCATTGTGTAACAAAGATGAAGCAAAAAAACAATCACCAAACACAAATGAAGGAATGATGCCACAGAGCATCTTGCAACTGAATGTGACTACTGGTCATTGTGAGAGAGAAACTGGAGAGTTTCACCACTGAGCCATGAAATGAAGAGGAACAGCTGATGTAGCTTCACAGCAGCTACAGCACAAGTGAGACTCATGCTCTCTGGGGTGGGGGCGGGGCCTGTACAACAATATGCTAAAAATAACAACTATGCATTATTTTCTCTAGTTGTAACATGTTTGATTTTATAATTTGAAGATGCTGCAGAGCAATGCATCAAATGAAAAAGGTGTGCTTTACACATTACTTTAACATAGCCAACAAAATGAGACCCAGTACTAGTGAACTCCATCAATAAGTAAGTTCTTTGTTAAGAGTAGATGTGTTGTGGTTATTTGTGAACAGGGAACAGACCCTTCTGAGCACTAGAGAAGGATGTTAACCAAGAAGCATCACTGTCCAAGACACTTTCATTATTTAAACATGGAAAAATGCACATCTGATATATGCCAAAGTGAGTGTATACTGAAACTTAAACTAACAAATTTATGGAAAACACTGTGTGAGAAAAAACAACCAAAATGCATTCAGAAGGAATAGAGACATAATAGAAACTGACTACCATAATTTTTGCTTCCAGTCTTAACAGCTGCAAGTAAAAGAGTGCTACAAAGAAATGTCTTACACTTACAATATTTTTTATTTGCCATAGCTTATATCTGAGTTTTGTACATAGCTTTATATGTTAATAAACCTAGGAACCTGTTTAATTAAGCTTTTATTTCTTGTATACATGACACAGAAAGCTGAAAGTGGGAAGAAGCTGACAAAGAAGTGTTTATTTTAGTTATGTATATAAATAATAAGTGTTGTAATGCAGTGTTCATATTCTATGTGTAAACTGTCTTTTGTTGTATTATTCCACAAGTAGATAATTATTGTAACCTTTCATGGGATTTTACACATCCTAACCTGTTAATAAGTGGACGGGCATATGTATTATTCAGCTTTTATTGATTACAACATAATGGTAAAAGTAACGTTGGAGATAGAAATGAATTATGTGTAAAATATTCACATTCTCATATGCTGGGCAGTTACTGTCTTAAAACTGGTTTTTGCTGTAAGGCTTCAAGACTTGTATGAATACACAACTTTAATATTTTCTGTTAGTCCAAAATAGAACCAACATACACATGCTATGTGTAACTGGAGTGCTGAATTTCAAGTGAACTGAATTATTGAATTATTAATTTTGAAATGATAGTACCTCAGGAAACACATTACAAATGGATGTCACAAGGCCT
Source organism: Arapaima gigas (assembly GCA_900497675.1). Taxonomy (NCBI): domain Eukaryota; kingdom Metazoa; phylum Chordata; class Actinopteri; order Osteoglossiformes; family Osteoglossidae; genus Arapaima; species Arapaima gigas. The sequence continues at coordinate 273,382 of UFQX01000197.1, read as the reverse complement.
AGGTGCTCTTTACTTAGCAAATTCAGTTGAAAATGTCAAAACAGTGATTTAATTCTGGATTTATTTACCATTACACAGGCTCCTCAAATTATGAACGTAACTGGGACAAGTCTGTTCCTAAATCGATTTTTGCAAATCTAAAGTCACTTTCACAACAAAGTCATAACCAGTAACATCTTAATACAAATGTCTTGGTTTATTCACTGGTAGGCTTTTGTAAAAACATGATGAATTATTAATTATATTTAATTAATCTCAGACATTCAAATTAAGACAAATTTAAAATGACTGAAAAATCAATTTCCATAACCTCCTATTAAATACCATTTGATGAATGATCATGTTCACTGTTTGTAAGCTTCTGGCCAATTTCAAATATCTGCTTATCAAGGTGGTCCAGCACTCCTATTTTATGGGTTTTTTTTAACTTGGCATTGAAACACAGACCACTGCCATAATGAACAAGTGCTTCACAGTTCTTATAGAAGGGAAAAACTGTTAACAGTTTGACACAGTGTTACCCTCTTGGACCATGAATGGAGCACTAGGTGCTATGCTATAATTTTGAACATTAGACCTCTTTTTTACCAGTAGTGAAAACCTGTACGACACAAGCACTGCTAGGTCTATGATTTTTTGTGACCTTGAGTTATTGTTTAGATAGAAAATTACCTTAAAATAGTAAATTAACCATGTTTGCAAAACCAAGGTTATAATTTACTCAGATTAGGTTTTGGGCGTCATGAAAACAGAGACCCCTATAGCGATTGATTACGCGTCCACACCAGTAGCCAGGAAAAAAAAAAAACTTTTGGCTATATATATATATATATATATATATATAACAGTTTAGTGTAGGAGCATTAAGTTTCCAGTAAAGATACTGATTTGAAAAATATGCTTAAGTATTATTTGCAGTCGAGGTGATTTTGATATTTTTATAATGCAATGACCTTTTTTACATTACCTTTTACAAGTGCGTTTATTTAATGCATATTATAGTTTGCTTTGTACGTCCTTTTCATAGACCTAAAACCGAAATACATACGATCGCCTGATGTTTTAGAAAAACTTCCACTTTCAAGATACTTTGAAAGAAGACTGCTGCCATCACTTTGTGATTGAATTCGTCATGTTTTATTAAAGAAATCGTTGAGTGATAAATATTTTATTCAAAAATTCTTGTCTTTTATAGTTTTGTTTGTATGCAAAATCACGTTTTTTTTGCGACAGCATTCTTTAGAGTCCGACAGAAACATACTTTATAGCGTATATAAATAAATAACCTATTTTTCTACATGAGTAACTATGAATTGTGGGATGTGGGATGAAACGATTTATTCATCACACCTTCTGAGTTCCTTAGTGTTCCGAGTACAACATCGCTTGCTACCTTTGCAACCATGTGAAAGTGCGCATGGCTGCCGGTGCGCGCGCGTCTGTGCGTCTTACAGGGAGGGGGAGGGGGAGTCACAGAGAAGGGGGGAGTTTTGTTCGTCTTTCACCGCTCCATCCGGGAACTTCCGAATTAGCATTGACAGCCGAAGCACAACTTTTCCAGCGGCACAGTGAAATCAAGCCGCGCACTCGGACAAAATATAGTCCCTCGTTTTCACCTGGAAAACAGCGAAAGTGAAATATAATGACCTCCTGGGTCGGAGCAGCGGCCGCGATGCTCTTTTAGAAGTGGCTCTGTCCAAGTGCTGAATTTTTCCCTTCGTCTTTGGAGCACTTTGTTCATCGGCGTAAAGTGAGTGATGAGTCCCATTGGCAGCAAAGAAACAAGAACTTGCTGTGCAGACTGAGTAGTTCTTCTTTCGATTGTTATTGCTGCTTTTAAAAATTCTCTTCATTTTCAGGAAACTTCACGTCGTTTGCTTCGAAAGTGACAGAAAAGTAATCTCAAAGTCGGAAAATGGAATTACAAGGCCTACAAGAGGCGCTGAAAGTAGAAATCCAGTGTCATCAGGTAAATGAAAAAGCTTATTATTGCTTCCATACTGGCTTTTTTAAGCGCACGGGAGTGCGAGGAAAGAAAATATTACGGGATCAAACGCGATCGGTCTTGTTGAGAAGAAATAAGTGGCTGATCTTTAGCATCTCGGTCCATTGTGCGGCCACGATTAAAAGTGTCGTTTAGTGAGACATTGTTGCTGTACTTTGTGCGGTACTTTGGAGGTTTCGTGGGTGTTTTGGAAGCATCTGAGGTTTTGAGGCGGTAATGCGGTGGCTCTGTGTGCCGATCTGTACGAGACCTGAATATTTATGAGGTGCAAAGAAACTGACTGGCAGTGTGTGTGTGTGTGTGTGTGTGTGTGCGCGCGTGTGTGTGTGCGTGCGTGCGTGCGTGCGTGCGTGTGTGTGTATGTGCGAGAGAGTGTGTGTCGGTTCCAATCGCTTTGTTCCTCGCGCACACACCAACTTGAAACACTTTTCTAATTCTTCTTTTTCCTCTCATTCTGTTCCCGTTTAGAAACTAGTAACACAGATGAAGCAGGACCCACAGGTAAATCGGTGATTTCTAAGTGTTGTTGTGGCTTTGCTATGGTGTTAAAAAGGAGACAGCTGCACACTCGCTTCGGCAGTGAGTGAGAAACTTTATGAGGCTGCATGTCCCCTTCGTCTCCCTGTCCACGCATCCGGCTCCATTGCTTTGTCCTTACTGTGACTTTGCAGGGAAGCGCCACTTTACTGTGCTTGTAACATAAATTTGTGAGCATGAGCCTCAACTCAAAATGTGTTTTATTCGTTAGTGAGATGCAGAGCATAACACACTACTTAACGAGAATAACAGCTTTTAGCGAAAAAAAACTAAGTAAATTTTAATGGCGACAACGCTTTCTGACACATTTCTGTGTCTTATTTCACGCCACAGTGCAGCTGCATGTTTTGTTAAACCACGTTTGGGACAAAAATTCGGTTTCACAAGAAGGTTCAAAAGTAACCCGTTTCATGTATGACTGAAAAAACGTTGAATCACGGTGTCGGTAGATTGCAGGAGGCGAATGGCTTTTTGTTCGGATGCTGTCTAAGTTGTGTAACATGAAATGTTGAAAAATTTAGCGTCCATTTTGAGTGGGGTCGACATGTTTCTGGGGAGTAAGATAGATGAGCTTGTCTAAGTGTCCGGCCATTACTTTTTTTACACCAAACATAGTAGAAATAAATAAAAGTATAAATGCTACTATCTCAGAACCTGCATATTATTTTTGAATTTTTTTATGTGGACTTATTCGTTACTTTATTGACGCGAGCCTTCACGTCTTCGTGGTCACATGACGAGATGGTGGCGTTTCATTCGACTTCACTTGAGCACTTTCACTTTTTTAGCCCACCTTCCACCAGACGCTGTTTAAATTTAACGCAACCTGTGTCTTTTGTTATTCAATAAAATCATCTGTTCGGCGAAAGCATGCGCTCGAAGGCGGTGTCTTAGAGTCTGTGTTTCAGCACCACGAAGTGATGCAGTGTGAACAAAGTTGCCCGTTTACAGAAACAACAATAGATTAAAACCAGAAAAAAAGAGAAAAAAAAAAACTCGTCGACATTTACTGCTGGTCATTGCTGGTCACTGTTGGTCACTCGGTGCAAAGTGTGTGACCTCCCCCTCGGCCCGTGGCCTTTCTTTCGGAATGCAGTTTTCAGCACTTGGAACAGCGCCTCGGTGTTTTTTTTTCTTTTGCGCAAAGGCCGTAGATGAGTGTTTGTGGGAAGGTGGGGAGCGGCAATAATCATTCTTGTGATTATATATGTATGTTTTTAGTGTATGTATTGTACGTAATTCTTTGTTGATTTTGTTTTCGATTAATTGTTTGGTGTGGTGTATGTGCTTTTAGCAACGCTCTCCTGTTTGATAGTGGCATAGTGGAACCTTCCATTTTGTACGGGAAGGGGCGCCGCTCTCCTCGCGACATGGAGAGAGAGAGAGAGAGAGAGAGAGAGAGAGAGAGAAGGAAAGAGAGGGAGGGAGAAAGAGGGGGGTGGGGGATGGGCCCCATTCATGCTGAACATTACCATTTTGATTGCTTTGATGCTGTTTTTGGAGAAGGGGGGAGGGGAAATACAGCGGGGGGGGGGGATGGAGAGAGGGGCAGAGAGATGGAGAGATGTAGAGGGAGGGAGAGCGTGATGGAGAGAGAGGGAGGGAAAGAGATGGATGGAGAGAGCGAGAGGGTTAGAGGGATNGGGGGGGGGGGGGGGGGATGGAGAGAGGGGCAGAGAGATGGAGAGATGTAGAGGGAGGGAGAGCGTGATGGAGAGAGAGGGAGGGAAAGAGATGGATGGAGAGAGCGAGAGGGTTAGAGGGATGGAGAGAGAGAACCCGAGTCAGCGCAGCACAGACGATGTTCGCTCGCTGAATGCAGACCAATAGGACCGAAATGTTTTCACTTTTATGCGATGCAGCAAACTATAACCTTTTTTTCATTTTTAATGTAAACATTTTTGTGTGGGCTTACTGAGACTGAAAAACCTGAATTCAATTTGTTCACCAAAAACAGTATACATATACAGTATTTGCTGGAAGAATGCTATTTAAAATTCAAATTATATGTCATGCTTAAGAATAGCTGCAGTGTTTTTGCTGTACAACGGATTGTGTACCTTGTGTGAGTGAATTTCAAGAGAATCCACCGTTTTTATAAGATAATATGGACATGGGATCAGTGAGGCCAGCTTAATGTATTTTGAAGAAATTCTGACCAATGTTTTCATTTATCTGATGTTTGTGGTGCAGTTTTAAAAATTATTTAAATAGACAAACCTATTAAATTTGTTTATAGGAAACTAATTTTAAGGGGGTAGTCTGTCGTCTGTCACACAGCTGTAAAATTCCAAATGAATACCTTTGTAGGGAATTTTTGTATTTTCCTTACTGCAGAAGAAGATCTATTCTGCATATTTTGTAGTGTAAAATATTGCATGGATTGTATGAGGATATGTAACTATAAGGATGTTAACTTCATATATTGCTGAATTAAAAAAAAACATTTTAAAATAGAAGAAATGCCTTATGTTTAACTTCAGTCAGAAGAATGGGAAATAGTTGAAAGAAGTATTCAGAAAGAATTTTTGCAGATATAAAAATTATTTTAAATTCACAGAAAATATATTTAGTCAGTGTAAAGTCTTTACATTGAACTATGCGTATTATTTTTTAAAAAAAATCGGATTCTGGAAAATTCTTGTAATAAATGTTAGTGCCACTCAGCTTTCCTTTTAGTGGCCTGGTAGTTCTGACCTTCAGATGTGTGCTGACAGGAACAGCTTGGGGAGGTCTGGCAGTGTAGCCATTGTGGCCCCTCACTGGAAGGACACCGTATGCCACCTGCTCCTTAGGAATATGGGCTTTAAGAGTCACAGAGAAGGACTGGAGGCGTGTCGGTCAGCCATTTTGAACTGCATGCCACTTTTCTCAGTTTGCTTCTTTACTGTTATATATTTATATACTGTATGTCGAAGGACTTTTACAGCATTGGGTTTGCACACATTACATTATTGTTTATTCATTTATTTCTTTCCTCAAAGTGATTTACAGTTAGGCTGTAAATTAAGATGCTTACTACCTGTTTATACAGATGGGTAATTTTTATTTGGAGTAGGGAATGGAACTGAGGATGTTAAGGTTAGAAGGCACTGCCTGTAAACAGTTTACTACCTGTTCTTACAAGATTGGTGGGAGCTCCGTTTCTGATGGCATAACAAAGACTGTGTTACCAAAGAATCTGTGTAAAAAAATGTTACAAGTTTTTAAAGATCAAAGTCTGAAAAGTAATGTTGCCAGTGGTTTCAGGGTTCACAGAACTTCCAATTAATGTTGTGGATGGTATTTTTTACTTTTCCTTTTATGAACACCTATGTGAATACACATGCACTGAAAATTATTCTGAGGCAATGAGGTACTTTGAAATAGACAATATATTGCAAGTTAGCCTGTTAAGTCCTCTGTTTTTCCAGGGAGACTTGATGCTTAACACTTTTGCGCTCTTATAACATATACTCATTTAGGCATGCTCCCTCCACACATATATAAAATACTTTTTAAAATAAAATATTTATTGACAGGTTTAACCGGTGTTGACATTACTGATGCCATTGTCAGCCCATCTGTATAAAAGTGTTGGCAAAACCTGCAGCGGCACCGCAAAGACATTTTTAAAACTGTGAAAGACCTTCATTTTTTTAGGGTCATTTTCTGATGTTTGTCTGAACTTCAAAGTCAGCTCTGCTTGGTCTGTTTTGTACTTTTTGTCTGTTGCATGCAAAACATTAAAACACTTATGCCTGTGTATTTACCAGTTCTCCTAGTGCTTCCCTAGTGCTTTCTGTCTGTTTAATAGTTGAGTCTTTTGTAGACACAGATACATGAGATCCTAATTAGTGGAGATAATAGACACATAGAATTGAAATTGTGGGTTTGAGATTGACTTCCCTCACGAGGACAACTCAGGACTGCTTTTTGTATCTAAATGTGCAAATTTCTACCCCTTTGAGTCATTTATTCTATGTTCTTGCTTGTTGTGTAGATTAAAAGTAGTATCTATTTGTTTGGATCCTGGAGCCCCCCACCAATTGTAGCATTCAGGTTTGTCAATAATGCCAGTCCTCAGATAACAGGAGATTCCAAGGTGGTAAGCAGAACAAAGCATTGCACAATTAGGTAAATAAACATTTACTTACAGTGATGAAAGTGCCAGCTATGGGTATTTGTGGCTTGCATTGATGTCGACTCATTGATGGTGGGGGATAAAGTGATGGCAAACAGATATTCCAAGTGTTGGAAGTGGGGGCTGCAGGGAAAGAGGTGGGAGTATCAGATGGTTGAAGAATCACAGGAATATATCTAATTTAGATGACCCAACTCTTTGCACCATGCATTTGCCTTTTTTGTGCATTTGTTGTCCTAACTATATAACTTGAGTCTCTACATGTTGCGTACATGGATGATGGTTCAATAGCCCGAAATACTCATCAGCCCAGCTGCATTGTGCTCAGACACGAGAAGTGACTGCTTGACCCCCAAAATAACTAACTCAACATTACAAGCAGGTTGAAAACTGAGCAAGCTCAAAGAATCTCTGTAAGAGTTGTCCCCTGTCCTCTTGTTATTATCTGCTTCATTACTGTATGGCCTGGTTTGTGATATGGCTCCTGGTCCTTTGGGGCACAGGACTTAGTGAACCCAGCTGCTGGTGGGGGAGGTGTTCACTCTGCATGCCATGTAGAAGCAGACAGTGTGTTGGGTAAACCATTTTAGGGCACAGATTCCATATGTCAGTTCTACATAAAGATGTCTAAAGGAAGAGGCCACCATAAGAGTGTACAGTATGGTGTAGCATTTATATATGTTTTTATATTACTTCACACCATCAAATGAGGTTTCTCAAGAGTTTTGAGAAACAGCCACTTACTGAAAATAGACAGACAAGAAGGGTGCTTGTGATTTTCAACTGGAAATAGTGAAAACTTGTTCAAAGAGGACCTAATCAAACAGTATACCCCCATTGTGACAAAAATGGTTCAAATACAGTATCTTGAGAGCTTTCACATTCCCTCCCACTTTTGTTTCTCTGAGGGTCAAAAGGTGCATTCAGATAACCATTTGCATATACGAGTGAATCTTAATGCCAGGAGTTTGCTCATTTGCTGGACATATCAGAGGATCTGGAAGGCATCTTTCGTTATAAACAATGTTCAGAATCAATAGTGTCCTCTCAAATTCAAAGCATCTTGAAGTCAGTAATGAAGATGCATTTAGCTTGGGCAGTACTCCTCGGAGTGCAGTCTCCTCAGAGGTTTCCTTATCTACAGATGCTGCAGGTGAATTTTCCTGCTCCATGGCGGGACTCTTGCTGACTAATTTTTTCTAGCGTGGCTCTTTAGGAGAGTGTTACAGAGTCTGGATGATGTATCCTTTTGACAACAGTTTAATTTCAGGCCCTCACTTTTTCCCCATCAGTCTACGGACGAAATCCAAGCGTAATCCATTTATCATTAAAACAAATGGGAAAAAACTAAATAGCAATACATGAAATAATATTGCAAATATAAAAATAAATAAAACAGTACAGAAAATGATCAGTATATTGATAAACAAATATAAATCTATATGGGTATCCTCCTACTTATAAGTTTAATGCATTTATAGCTCGTAAAGAGAAGTCTCATAAATTGGAGATGTAATTACCATTATTGTGCGAACTTTGAAAATTCGCCCATGGTCAGTTACTTGGAAGCGTGAAAAATCACCCTCATACTTAATTGTAACTTGGTAAAGGGTATTAAATGATTTCAGTCATATACATGAAAATGTATAAGTCAAACATTTGTATCTCGAGGGATACCCGTATAAAAATTGATTCATTTGTACACAAATTAAAAAATGTTTTTAATAAATTATAAAATAAAACTTGAGCAATTTATGTGCAATTAAACTTGCTTTTCATATTAATACTTCACATTTTCATTTACTAAATTACTTTTTGAATTAACACTTTCCTTTGCATATTAGCACTTGTGATTTGTGCATTACCACTATTTTCTTTACCATTTTTCTTTTCTCTTATTTTCTTTTATAAGTTTCACTTTTTTTTCCTTCTCATTTTTCAACTTGCTTGCTTGTGGTAACAGCATTTTCATTGGTCATTAACTGAACTTTTTTAAACTCATTGGTCAGTAACTAACAACTGGGCCCACATCTGTGGGAGTCCTTGTCCTTCATTGATGAAATTGCCTCATTACACTTAGTGTCATTGTATCATATCTTGAAATATTGCTACCGAACTTTAGTGTTGGTTTAAACTGAAGCCTTCAGTGTGCAGGGTGAGTACATTGGCCATAAAAATCTCTGGCTTCTGAAACAAGAAAATTGATAAATCTCTTTAAATACTTTGGTGGGTGATGTTAACCTATTGATGTCCAAATTAATTTTTAATAATTATTTTGTTTTCATTGCATTCTATTCATAGACGCCAGCACTTGTAATAGAATTGCATCATATAAAATGCAATAATTAACATAAAAGTTAAACATGAAACAAATATAAAAAACATAAAGGTTAAAATTAATTTATCTGAATTTTTTAATATAAAAATGTATGGACAAAATTGAGAGGAAAAGCTTGCACAAGTTTAAACATTAAGCTAAAACTGTCACTCTGAAGACAGCACTGTATCACAGCATGGCCCAGCATGTCTTGTTAATGTGTTCAACAGATGTTTTTCCTCATCACCCCTCCCCAAGGTCATATACGATTTAAAGACACTCATATTAATAGGACACTGGGAGCTAATGGGTCATATCCCATTAGTCATATCCCACAATACACAAATGCTCTTTGTGCTATATGATTCTGAATTAGTAATGATATCCTATGTTATTTTCACATATTTTTGAATTAATATAATTAAATCTTTGTTCCAGTAAGCTCAAAGTAAACTGCAAAAGTCTTAGTACAAGAAAGAACATTGATTTTGGGTGTTGCCATGTCACTTATATTAATACTTTTATACATTTTTTTATGGATGAAGTGTAAAGTCATGTAGTACTTGCTGTGTTTGGATGTGACTGTATGTGTTTAGTGCTGGATTCTAGATTTGTTTCTGCTGACTTCTTCCCTCTCCTGCCGGAGTACTGTGTTTTACACTGCAGTACCAGTTTTCTGCCTCCTGCTCTCTAAAACAAGGCAACTCATGGGCCTAATCTGGGAAAAGTCAGGTTCTGTACTTGCCAGGCATCTGAGTGGGAGGTGAACAGATATAGCTGGTGTGGACCATGACAGTCCAGGCTTTGATGTAGACCTCTGGGCCCATTGGCAAGGAAGGCGTTGGAGGAAAGGGGAGGCAAGTGAGGCAAGTAGAGAGCATTTATCCATCACCAGAACGACACACCAGGTCCTTGGAAACATCTCAGTATGACAAATCTCCTTTTGTTCTTTTCTGCTATGCCATCAGCCATACCTGTCAACCTTGTTGGCAAAAATTTTTAATCACCAGCTGAAGGCCTTTAAAAGTTCCTTACTTAATTAAGAGGGCTATTTCAGCACTCTGCCATAACTTCCTCAGGGGAATCATTGCTTTAATGCTCTTGCTCCTGAAAGGAATGATTCTGGCCTCAAAAGAAGGAAAGGGATCTGCCTATTATTTTGCTTTACATTTTCAGTAGTCGTCCTATTGTCTTTAATGTAGCACAGTAATATCACCCATAGTTTAAGTGAATAAAAATCAGGAAGTCTTCCAAAGAGTAATTATAAAAGATTGCAGGTTGTATACATGCACATTCTAAAAATTAAGGTTTGATGATGATTCATTCTACCCTGGTTTATTTTGACTACTAGCCTGAAGCTGTTGTTGGGCAACCAGCTCCAGAGTGCCAGTACTGACGTCTCTTGGCACAAGCTGAAACCCCTGGTAAACAAAAAAGTACATCGATCCCACTCCGCTTATCTGCCCTGATGTACTAAGAGTGAAATAACACTTACCGAAGCGCTCTCACAAACAGGTTACATTAGTATATGCCAAGTGTTCCTTCAGGATGAATAAGACATTATACACATGAAAGACTATTAGGCAAGGAAGGGCTATTTTTATCATGTAAATAAGATTATTAAAGGAGTAAGTCATCTGAAAAAGGACATTCAACATCCAGTAGAAGCTGGGTAATTTGTTCTTGTGTACAATACAGCTCAGGATATAGTCTGTACCACACAGCTGTTTTTGTACTACCACCTTGCTTACGTACAGCCAAATGGAAGTTATGTGTTCTCCAACTGGACAGGAAAGACCCAGGTTTGAATACAGCTGCTGCTAAAGCACCATCGTATTTGGGACCAGAAGTGTGTAACTTGGAATTGTTTTAAGTCCACTAAAAGCATAGTAGTGTGGGTCAATCATTTGGATTTCATCACAGATTTGATTCTGTGAAAAACACAAGGTGAAGCTGAAATGAACTGAAAATTACCATCAAACTTTTTTTTATTCTTTTTTCATCAATAGTTACACAGTGCAGGGTCATAGTGTTGCTCTGTCCTGGAAGCACTGCAGTAACGTGTGAGACTGAAACCTGCAACCTCTGAGCACAAAAGCAGCACCTGTAACCACTATGCTACCAGCTGCTCCTTAAAGAACGCAATTAGTTAAGTACCCAGTTGTATAAATAGATTTAATTTTAACTAGCTTAATATACAAATGTAACACTGTAAAGTTACTTTGGGAAAAACATCAGCCGAATAAATAAATGTTACTGTGATGTATGAGTACTTTGACCTCAGAGTGGTCAGTTGAATGTTTATCCAGAGGTTAGACTTGTAATTCAGCTCACATGACCTGAGAGTGACCTGGTCAGTGGATTTCTTCTTGTTGGATCATCAAAAGGTATGTAGGAGAAGGACATTGTTAATGCCATTGTTGGTGGAACTTAAAGCCTAAGTGCCTTTGTAAGAGATGAGGTAAACTACTGGCTCTCATTATGAACAGGCAGCATTTCATGTTTGGTTTCATTGTTCCTGAACATGTTTAACCCATAATCTGACAAGAGAATGCTGACTTTCTCTGCCAAATGTCAAAAATGGAGATGACTGAGAAAGACTGCTGAGGTGTCTGCTGTTGAGGGCGACCGTTTAGTGGAGGCGGGTGGTAAAGATAGCCACTCCAGGTGGGATGCTTATGCTTATGGCGGGTTGTTAGGAAAATTGTGCAAAAGCATGTAGGAAGAGCACAAGGCTTGTGATTTTGGAACACAGCTATCATCGTTCAGGCCTTTTTGTCGATAGCTTCCATTTACTTTGGAGGTACTGAAAGTTTGGATAACAGATGCAGAAAGCTATACCACGTACATTTCATACCCATGCATTTTCCTTAGGAAAATAATGCTAACCAGAAAAAAACTGCAATAATACAGGCTGTCCTCGACTTACTACGAACCCAACATGCAATGGATTGAAACTTATGATGATCAATAATAATAAAGAGGTAATAATAGTAATGATAATTTTAAAATTACATGGACAAGCATTGTCCAAAAAAGGTAATGATTTTCAAAATTCTATGTGAATGAGCATGAGCTAATTAAAACATGTATACATGAACATCTTGTAATGTACAATGTACAGTACATGTACAGCATCATAGTGTATGACTATCTGCAAATAGCTGTATGAAAACATATACTATGACACATTTGAATGCTTATAGATTGTACAGCAAATGAAAAATGTTTTGAAAATCATATGAAAATGCATTAAATCTTTCCAAATATATTCCTGCATGGTATGCATCTGTGACAACGTGGTGTATCGATTGCGTGAAGTGAATGCCATACGAGGCTGTGTGGTATGACGTGACGGAGCACCCACAAACTGTCCAATCCAGTGTAATGACAATGAGCGTTTTATTCTGGGACAGGCTGATGTAATGTTTTACAGAACATGCACAAGCAGCTGGTGCAAGCTAAAGTTAAGTTAAAATGAGCTCCTGCAATAAAATTAGTTCTGTTGCAAGCGTGAACAGACGTTTCATTAACACCAGATCACTTCTTTTACTGTTGTATGGTACAGAATGCTGAAATATTTAAAAAGTGTTATCAATGTACTATACTTTTTCAAAAAGAATCTTTGGTATAGAATACAGTGAATTATTTAATAACAGTATAGGTAGTAAACTATACTGTGGCCAAAAATAAAAAAAAAAAAGTCAAAACATCAACAAATGTTTAAGAAGAAGTTATCATATGGTGGACTACACACTTAGAAATAACAACTCTGCCATGACTATGATTCGACTTACGATCCATTCCACTTATAACCTGGCCGTCAGTCCCTAACATGGTTGTAAGTCGAGGACAGTCTGTAATAATTTTGGAAGACCTGTGTTTTTAAAACACCCAAAGTTTACAATATTAGATGAAGCAGTACTATTTTGTTTTCAGTAAAAGGTCAGGCCAGGATAAATAACAGAGTAAAATTGGTATCATTATATAAGGCAAATGACAGAAACTACTTAATGTGGAACTATGTCTCCGAGTATAGCTTGTTATAGTATATTTAATCTGAAAAGTGTCTTCATGTTGACCTGTCAGGTTAAACAAAATGACGCACATTATCCATCCATCTGTGCGTGCATCCATCCATCCATCCATCCATCCATTTATCCATCAGTCCATTATCACTTATTCTAAGGAGGGTTGCGGCAATCCGGAGCCTATCCCTGAAGGAGAGGTTGCTAGGCTATGAAACTGCCTCTAGATGGGACATGGAACACATTATCTCGTATTCTTGTATTTCGTTCTCTGTAGAAGCTCAAGTGATGACATGCGCTGCAGTTTAATGTCAAAAAAGTTTTAAACAAAAAAAATTGATTTGCATGTATGGTGCATGTGTCTAAACTAGGGGGTCTTTATTTGTGAATGTGGAGGTTTAAATTTATTTTGTCCTATAAACTTCACAAGGAAGCACTATTCAGCATTATTAGTTCATAGGCTCGAGCTCATTAATATGCTATCTTTGATAAACTGTACAAGGTTGTAAGTAAAATGAAGTTTGCACTAATGGATCTTGGATCCAAAAAAAGAGAAACCGGAAGCTCTTGAAGGAAGCTGCTTTGCTGTGACAAATCTGAGTGGAGGGCAGGGTTGTTACATACTGGAATCTAATTATGAGCGTCTAGGACAATACCAAGTGACAGGGCTCTTTAGAGAGATGGAAGGCCCTGGTAAGTTCATTCAGACCTTCCTTTAATGAACTTCCTCTGAGTGCTGTATTGTAGCATACATTTCTTAGTACACCAGCCTGATTCTAGGTGTCTGCATCCCAAGGCGCACATACTTATTTTTCACCTATTTTGTCACCACCGTAGGCCAGCTGTTCTTGACGGAAGGTATGCCTCACTTGCTTCAAAATTGTTTTTTTATTTGCTATGTCCCAGGTGACTTCCCAAATTTAATAAAGTAGTTTATCTGTCTATCTATCCATCTATTGTCTAATCTGCTTATTCCTTTGAGAGTCTTAATGCTCACCAACTTAAAGCTAACCTTTGTGCTTTACATTGCTCAGCTTTATATTTTCAATGGTTACTGGTGGAATAATTTTAGCCAGAACATGCATACTGTGCAGTTATTCCCTAATAATGTTTAAGTAGAGTGAAGTACCAGTTACAGTTTTACAAAGTTGACATAATAAAAATAATAGCACAAAGTTTTCAGTTGTTTAGAAAACCAGTTTGCAACTAAGTAAACCCTCTTTCACTTCTATGGTTTTTATATCAGGATTTAAAAATCATGTGATGCTTACCAGATCCTAAACTTAAAAAATAAAACTAATTTCAGGTGACTGTAGCTGATTGTACAGTTATGTACTGTAATATGTTAACAAAGGTCTGGAGATCCCTAGTCTTAGCCCTTAGATTCTTTGTTATTTCTTTGAGAACTATATGGTCTGACCTTAGGATAAATTTACTGGGAAGACTGGCAACTGTCCTACATGTTCCCTATTTATACATAAATCTTTTGGAACCAGGATTATAACCCTTCCCAGACTGATGAGCAGCAACAATTGCTTCTCTGAGTTCATTGCTGATGTTGTTTCTCCTTAGTATTTTGTCGTCACACACCTGATTGCTCCAGACCACCAACCTGCCAAAAGTTCTGCTGTTACAGAGATGTTCACATTTCTCATTGATCTTCTAATCATGTGATTAGCAGCACCTGTCTGATAATTACCATCTTAATTCCTGAGAAAACAATAAGGATGTACTTAATTTTTCCGACATGTTTGCAAACTTTCGGATGAATAAACAATGAAGTAGTGAAATCTGTTATGTTTTGTCTGCTGTTTGAGACTAGATTCGTCTAATTATAGAAAGTGGTGAGGACCAGACCATTGTTATTTATGCCCTGGTTGTAAAAGCATTTGAAATGAAACAGGGTGCACTTTCTTTTTCATATCACTGTAGAATGGGGTCTTGTACAATGAAAAATCATGACAGCAGTCCCAATGAGGGTCATGGCAGTCCAGAGCCTATAAAATCCTATCCTATCACGGATTACTAGGCAATGGGAGTTCACCTTGTATGAGATGCCTGTCCACTGCAGGGTACACACACACACATTTACAGTGACCAATTAACCTGGAATGCATAAATTTGGACTATGACAGGAAACGCAAACATAGAAAGAACATGCAAACTCCATATAGATTGAGCTGAAGTCAGACATATGTTCAAACAACCAATGCACTGTGCTGCTCTTCTTTCAGCACTAAATAAAATTAATTCAACTTAAAGTAACTTCAGACACTCAAGATGTATGTTACACTTTGTGGTATTTAAAGAAACAGCAAGTTAACGGTGAAGACATTGTCCTTCCTTCCTTTGTGCTGTCAAACATATGCACACAGTCATGTGCACATGTACCACAATCATATATACTGAAATATTCACATTAGTATCCTCACACTGGCAAAAAAAGCTTTAATCTCAGAGTCAAGTAAAGATCATCTAGTGTCAAAGATTCATTTTTAGCATCGCACAGTGCTTCACTGTCAGGGATAAAAAAATCCTTTGTTTTGTTAATTATTTAAGAGGAAACATTTTTTATTCAGGAAATTATTTTTTTCTGTAGGAAATAACATTCATTTGATCCCTTCACCCCATTAAGGCAGTGATGGATCTACTTAACCTGTTTATATTTTTTGTACAATGTACTTTTTGTTGGTAAATGTGGTTGTTGACATAATTTGATCCTTTTGATTAGCAACTGAAAGCAATTTGCAAGGAAGTAATATGTTGTGATATTAGAAAGACCCAGATGCTAGGGTTTCATTGTGGTATAAGTTTATGTTTTTACTTGTGCAAAGCAGCTTTGTCAACATAAAGTGTTCGTGGGTTTTCTTTTTTATCCTGAACATATTTCTGAAACCTGACAAAGGTATTCTGTAAATACTGGGGGTGCTGAAAATTGCTAAGTTTGCCGTAATTTTAACAATTTAAGTGACATCTTAATTTTTTCTGACTTCAAGGCTTCAATCTACTGAGCCACGTTTAATGTAATTGTTGCTTTATTTTCTGACAATAAAGCCAAGAATAATACAAATACAGAAATGCTATTAGAAACCTTGTAAGGGAATACTGGTTGATTATAACTGAAATGGAATATGCTACAAATCCAGGTACTCAAGTCTGTCACAGTCCACTACCAAGATATTCATGGATAGCTGGTAATGCAATAAATCTGTTTAATTACTTGTGGTAGGTCCAGTATATGGAGTGTTGTCAACCTTAGCAGAAATCTCCCCCCTACACTTCTTAAAAGTTTGAATGAGGGATCTTGAAGTCAGAAATGATGAGAATGCTACTCAGAATGCCTTTTGTTGTTTTATGTTAACCGGGTTAGTTGCTAATCTTTTATTTATTGTTATGCTGAAGAAGTTCTCCCGATTAAACTTTAACAGACATTCATGCATTGGGGACATTAAAAAGTTTTCATCTTTTAAAAAGCAACAAAGAGAACCAAATGTTTGTACATAATATACTTATCTTCCACTTTACTACTTGGCAATATTTAACAATATTCATTTGACTTTATTCACTGTCACTAAATGGACTGGAGATCCAAAATGTCTATCTTCTTTCACTCCCTTCAATTTTCCAGCAAAAACAGTCTGTCTGAAATTTATCAAGTTGGTTCATACTGAACAATGGATGTTCCGTATCATTTTCAAGTGTGCATTAGCAACATTCCGCCTGGGATGGGAAATGGGTCCCTCATGGTCTGGAGAATGGACCAAACACAAAGATCCACATCCCTTAGTGTTGCCTGTTTATCCATTATTGAGAGCCTTTGTGCTGTATTCAAAATGTGAACTCAAAAAAGGAGAGGTCCTTCTTTATTTAATAGACACAACTTCAAAGACTGATTTAAAAATAGATCAAAACACTGTTCCACAATTTTAAAATAGATGTAAGGCTTTGCTTTTTGTTGGAGCTTTTTTCTCTTTTTAAAGAAATTGTCAAATCTTTTTGCTTAAGTTGAATTCTTATATGAATGCTTATATGAATTCTTTTACTTTCATCAATATTTTTAGCAAGTACAGCCTTAGTAGATTTTTAAAGATGAGATTATTATTATTATTATTATTATTATTTAAGTATGGAGAAGGTGAAAAAAGGTAAACAGGATGTGAACAAGGTGTAGATGACCCTATGCTTTTCACACAACTGGAATTTAGCACTTTATAATAAAATAATGTTCCACTGCATGGGAAGGCTTGGGTAATCAGCTCAAGGGGGGAAAGAAATACTCAAATGGTAAGTTACAGAACCCTGCCCTCAATCACATTCCTACCATAGGGAATTGTCCTGGTTTATAACCTTCTCAGAAATCTTATTGGAAGTGAGGGGGGGTGATGGGCGCAAAACAAATGCATCATGAGCTTAGTCACTTTTTTTATCTCACTTGTGCAGCTTGACATCTTGTGAAAGTCCCATACAGTGATTTCTAGAATGGTCATCTAATGGTTTTCATTGAATCAGTAGGCACTAAATAAACATTCTCACTATACATTTTCTTCCAGGAAACTTCAGGGCTGTTACATAAACCTTCAGTTAAATCCCCTTCATGCCACAGTAGACGAGCTCTGCCTGAATACTAAAACAGCTCCAAGTTTGTACTTCTTGATTAGTTGTGAAGCTACAATTTAAACACATACATGCATGTTAACCTGGGGCTTTTCCAGCATGGGCCTATAAAGGACCTGGGTAAACTCATATCCAGCACATAACTAGATGCAGTGATGATGTTAACTGAGAGCATAATGCCCACGGATTCACGGATATTGTCAGTATTGATGGGATCAGGATGTTCTTAAGCTGTGGTGAACTGTCAGGTCTATGCTACTTCTCCTAATCCTGCTATCCCTCTGAAATCTGCACCTACAAATGATGCCCATATAGCTTAAGGCACTGCCATCTTAAGAAAATTTTGATAATACTCCCATGCTTTGGTGGAGTGCATAATCCTTGGAAATTCTTGTTAATCAAACATTGCGTTAATAAATAGCAAAGCACTGATGCAAGCAAACAATGTTTAGTGAAACAATAGGCACAAAACAGACTAAATATAACATCTGATGACCCAGACTTGAGATAAAAATTGGAGGAAGCATGGTGCAATGGGAAAAGAAAGCAGAAAGCTTCTTTGTAAACAAAATGGCCAATAGAATGTTATAACAATAGCATGGTAGGAACATTGAGTGCATTTTTATTTAAATGGGGACATTTAGGGTGATGATACAGGTTGTTCCAAAACTCCATATTCCGTTTCTTTTAATGAGACACTGTGGAGCCCATTTTTCAAATCTTACCCAGTTGTCACACTGGTTCCTGGCTAACCCATGACATTGGCAAAGCTGTTCTCTCTCCAAAATAAAACAGGAATGTCTTGATGGGTTTACTGACAATATGATGAAAGAAGTTAAACAACATGGAGGCTCTTTCTCTATGATGCTGAGTGTAGTTCTGATCCAAAGCTTGCAGAAAACATTATTTGCGCATTATGGGTGGGTGAAGCTGAAACTTAGACAAAGCACTCTCACATCTGCTCTCTCAGTACCAAACAAAAAAAAAAACAAAGTTTAGAGCAAGTTTCACAATAATGCAAGCCACAGTAAACAAAAGCTGAAAGTTCTCTTTTCACATTAGCCTGACATCTCTAAAACCCACTGAGTAAAAATATTTATTTTGCATAGTGTTTAGTGTTATCCCACTAAAAGCAAAATGATCTGAGTTTGAATCTCTTGTCCTACTGTAGTTCTCATGAGAAAGATACTTACACTGAATTGCTCCAGTAAAAATTACCCAGCTGTTTAAAAGGGTAAATAGCTTTCTTGCTTTAAAGAAAATTGTCAAGTAAATTAATTGATAATAAAAGTGTTACCCTAATAAATGAAGTTTGTAGAAAACACACTCTTTGTCTTCTCTGTTACCAATGAATGTTTTTTTTTGTCTACACCCTCATGCTGGTGAGTCTCTGTTTTATGATCTCATTTAGGACATTTAGCACATACAATAACTTGTTTTACTATCAATTTCATGCAGATCACATTTTGATATTGATGTTTTATTTTGGCAGCTGCAAGACCTTAAATAAGGTCTATACAGGTTCAGGGTCTCAAGAAGCCTCAGGAAGTTTTTTTGTAAGGGGCAGTTAAATTGATCATACACTGAGTTGCTAGTGTTTTGTTTTGTTTTGTTTTCCCTAAGCATTCCTGCCATTTTTATATTGTAATATGAGTATTTAAAATGTAAAGTTTTCTTAGATATAATAATACCAAAAGTTTTGTTTAACATTTTTGTGCTGGTTCTAAAAGTTTTAAGGTCAATTTTTACAAATATTTCTATGCCAGGAAGGACCATATGGTCATTTTCCATGATGGCCACATACATTTTGTCTCCTCTCTAGAGACTCAGAGCTTTTATATTTTTTATTTATAAGACCCTGGGTTGCCACAGTTAATAGATTCTGAAATTTCTTGCTTTAAGGGCAACAAGGATTATCCAGTTTTTGCATCAGCATGGAAAATATTGAACCTAGATGCTATGGAGAAAGGTCCAACTGAAACAACACAACCAAAGAATGTTACTATGAATGCATTGGAAAAGAAGAACAAATTGGGGCTCTGCCTGCCTGTTCTTCCACTTACTGCACCAACTCATACCTAGAGATAGATATTATAGCATATTTAGGAGTTTTATTACATCAGTTGTTCGAACAAATGGACCGTATGAAAGCTAAGCTGAGCAAGACCTTAGAAACTTGGCTGGGCGATGTTACCACTGAACTAAAGAAACTTTCCTTCTTCTTGGCAGCTCTGGAATTAAAATTTTCTGATCTAACTGACCAGGTAGATAAATGCTATACTCACTCTGATGAGGTTGAATATAGAATCTCTGAACTGGAGAATTTGCTGGAATCAAAATCTATTTTAATAGCCACTCTGGAGCAGAAGGCAGAGCTACAACAATCAAAACTGGATGAAATGGAATTTAAAAATCACCTTAATAATCTGAAAATTGTGGGTCTGTCTGGGAATGCCAAAGGTAATGTTTCTCTGAAAAAATTTCTGCAGGAAGAATTATACTCCTGGGTCGGATTGTTGCCTGATTTTACACTGACTAGAATTGATTTCACCTACCGACTTTCTTGCTGCAATCCCTCCCATCCAAGGACTGTCCCAGGCTGGTTTTTCTGCCTCTTTGACAGAAAAAACATCCAAAAAGCTGCTGCAAATAAGCGTGACATCACCTTTTAGGAGTCCCTTCTGAGACTCTCCCCTGATCTGCCAGTTGAAATCGTCCGTAAGAGATGTGAGTTCGACGAGGTTGTCAGAGCTTTTAAACAATGGAATATGTACTGCGATTTCATTTTTCCTGTCTGACTCTAGATGTCTGCATAAAGCACAAAGAGAGGATCCCTGTGTTTGACAGCACAGTGTCCGCCACCACTATTCTGACTGATCTGAAGGACTGAAAGGGATGTTGTTTGAGTTCTTGAGTCGATTGTGGTGTTGCTTGTGCTTTCTCTATCTCTGTATCTCTCTCTCTCTCCCATTTTCCCCCATTTTCTACCGCACTGGGTCACATGTTTTAGTTTGAGCTGTTCCAGCTGTCTCTGACAATACAACTAACTATATGATTGGTGTCACCATTGCTTTGCAGTAATAATGTACTGAGCTTTTAGTTCAATGTTTCACTCCTAATTCTGTTATAATCAAAGATATTAAGACTTAAATTTCTTTAACTATTATACTATAAGGAAATTGTAATGAAGTTTAACTTTTTTAACTTAGGAGCATTCTACTGTGATGGACTTTATTCAGAGTTTCCTCTCTATATGGATGACCAAAACAAAGAACTCTCCTTTGTTAAATAAACTTAAATTTTAATTTGTATAACTCATAGGAATTATGCACTTCTTTAGGACTGTTGATCTTCATCGATTGAATTTATTGCAGTTGAGGTAACCATTATTTCTGTATGTTGCTGCTCTTGTCTCATAATTTCTGTGACCCAGAATTGCTGCTGATGCAATAAAAAATGTTCGACATGGAATCTACATTTAAATTTAGGCTTTTGGTGGAACATTTTCTTCAACGTCACATTCAGCTCAGAGTAAGCAAAACTACGTTTCAAAGTAGCAGGCTTAGGTACATACATCATTATTAAATCACAACTTGTTTGTATGATACTACTGTTTTCACAGCATATGTATTACAGTAGTTACCTACAGAATTACACATACAAATATAAAAATAGGTACATTTTACACAAATCAGCACTTGGCGAAGGATTAACTTACAAAGGTTTAAGGAACACTGGAGTGATATGGGCATGAAAGCATTTTCAGACCCTTCTTGAATGCTGGAAGGGATTCATAAGTTCTGAGGGACAAAGAGCATGTGTTCCACCACAGTGGCAGTAAGACTGAGAACCAATGGGCATTTAGATTTTGGGGCCCTTGAGGGACATGCAGTCAAAGGTATAGAATCCTAGTGCTTTTAATTGTGAAACATCTCCACTCACATGTTCTACTTTTGGGAGCTTGCAGATTTGTGATGCATGAAGTAAATATATCTTTCCTACATGGTATTGATTGATCAAGTATGCTACTCTCAGAATAAATTCTGTGTTTGATGTAACATGATATAACATTATGTGTTTGATGTGAAATACTGAAAAACTAATCATCCCAATGATTTTACCTGGTGTGTGTCAGTGGCCGTATGTCAGTTCTGCAACCATGTATGTGTGAAATCCATAGTGAGGTTGCAAAAAAAATATTTGTAACAATAACAAAACACTGTCTGTCGAGAATATTCCAACCATTCCACCTCAGTACTTAAGACCAGGTAGAATTACTTATGGCTGAGCCCTAAATCTGTCCGAAGGGTATTTATTTCTTGCGTGCTGCCTTTTATATGATTGGGCCCTGTAAAGAGGTCAGAGAGATTTAACAACAGCTGGTTTTCCTTCAACTATTTCCCATTTTTCATTTTAGGATTAATTTGTGTTAGTGTTTTCTTCTGAGGATGGCTGTTCACAAACTGATTTTGAATAGATTCATGCAATTTATTAATAGCTACAGGTTCATGACCCTGACGGTCTTAGTGTCATTCTCTAGATACATTTTTACTGCTCATGATAGTACTTACAAAATTTTGTTCTGCAGTTAAATATTTGTAATTTTATACAAGAATTTTTAGACATAATGTTATCAGATATAATTTGATAACATAAAGTTGACCAAAATGATTATCCTGAACACTGCACATAATAAATTCTTATGGGCTGACAATGGAAGTGCTAAGCATATTATTAGGGTACTTCAGCATCCTTTGATGCTGTCCATCCTAACAATGAATATTTGACATAGAAGCAGTAAATAAGAGGCTCTTCATATCAGTTCATAACCAGTTCTGTTTTTCACACAATTACTTATTGATGCATAATTAAATAGGTGGGCATGTAAATTGCTCCCTGAGAAACTGATACATGTGATTAAAATTACTGATAATTAAGCAGTAGAGGTTGACTTGTTACTTATGTTAGGATACAGTCTTTTGTTTAAACATTGTTCTATAAGCAGGCAGATTACATAAATCATGCAAGTCTGAGCACAATCTGTTCCCGAGTGTCAGTGGTCTGTGAGTCATCTCTGGCCAAAAAGGTAGTTAATTTGTAGTGCTGGCATGGGGCTTCTCCAGCTGTCATGAAAACTCAACAAGAGAAGGTATCAAATAGGAAACAGTGATGCAGGCATTCTCAAGCTGCCATGGAGGTAGCCGATCTCTCTGTGAAACAGTTACTTTCTATCTATGTAATGTAGTTGTTGTAAAAAGACATTAAAAAAATCAAATACTGTACAACAACAACAACAACAAGTTTCAAAGTTTTCCTGAAGGGATGATGGCCACTGGGTTCAGGACGTGTTCTATACATTTAACTCCTGAGTCCACTCAGTTCACTTTGATTGATCTGAAAAATTCATGCAATGATGGCTGTGAAAAACTAGAAATTTTTAGCTGTGTTCCTTTGGTGTCACTCAGTCCCATGTGGTTATGGTGCCTGCAACTCAGCTGGTGTTCCAAATGAGTAATTGTCCAAATTCCTGTGGAAGGAGGAGAAAGGTGATACTTTTAGATGCCAAGACAGACTACCTGGAGTACTTTTGTTGCACATGAGCAGAGTGGACTTGGACTTCCTGGGCCCTGGATATGAATATAACACCAGCAGTCTGCACATGCATGAAGACTCTATAACTGTTGCAGCACGGCAGCCAGAAGATGGCATGGTTCATATGCACTTTCTTCAGTAACAGGAGAGGAGGCAGCAAGACTATTAATAGAATGGATACGGGTATAAACATAGCACCGGAAAGCAGAGAGGTAAAGTGACTCACTGTAAGAGCTGCTTATTACGACTACTACAGTAGATTTTAAACACACACACACCTTATGCAAATGTACATGTATACCCATGTGAACATACACCTGCTCAGAAAAACATAACTCTCTTTTGAAGAAGCAGAAACGTGCTTAAAGTTCCCCTGGACTGTTGTTGCACACAAGTTCTGTTAGTTTTTCCCTTCCATATAGTCGTGTTTGTTTCTGGGTGTTGTCAGTATCCCTGAAATATTGTGTGAAGGGTAAAAATCTGCGAACTAGCAAATTAGGACTGTCATACTGGTATGCAATGCCAAAAGATTGTAAATTGATGGACCATCACAGCAGTGCGTTGCTAGACTGTATCACAGAGTGACTGTGACAAGATGTTATCTTGGTCTTGGTGATGTGTTTTGTACTTGTTTTTGCTGACTCGAACAGCGGAGTTTGAACATTCCTTACATAAAGCTGGATTTATGCTCTGAGATCAGGGGAACTGGGAGTACTAAGCATGCTCTCTGTGGGCCGTGGAACATGTAATCTGTTTATGATTGTGGTAGTCTAAACCCAGCAGCACTGTTTAGAGTGGCACCTTGGCTGAAATTTACTCAGTGTTTGCCCTCTTCTTCATTATCCAGTCAGTATGGCAGAAACAGATTTGAGACTGCTACTAGGTACAGATTATTTTCCAACAGTATGGATGTCATTGCGGCTGCACACGAGAGGTTCAAGGTTCACTTTATTGTCATTCTCCTCTTATACAGGTATGCAGGAGAAAATTAAATGCAGTTTCTCCTGAACGATGGTGCAC
The DNA here is from genome assembly GCA_900497675.1 of Arapaima gigas. Lineage (NCBI taxonomy): Eukaryota > Metazoa > Chordata > Actinopteri > Osteoglossiformes > Osteoglossidae > Arapaima > Arapaima gigas. The sequence continues at coordinate 249,146 of UFQX01000197.1, read as the reverse complement.
AGTACTAACTGACAGCATAGGACAATATAGACAAATTGAAGTGTAATAGAAATAAGAATGTAAACAATTTGGTAGCCTATTAAAGATAGCCTATTAAATTGGTAAGCTTTGACAGTATTTTCATGTGTTAGTTAAATATTATGGGTCTCTGTAGTGTTGGAGAAAAATTTAAAGGGGGACTGTAGGCAGCATAGTAATTAGTGATGCTGCCTTGCACTTGAAGGACACAGGATAAAATCCTACTGCCTACTGTAGTACTCTTGAGTGAGGTGCTTACCTTTTACTCTAGTAAAATTATCTTGCTGTATAAATGGGTAAGTTTAAGTGCAGCTCAGGGTGTACTGTTTGGATTGTTGCCCCCATTTGCACCCCATAAACATGCACAGGGGACAACAGCAAATCAAGGAAACCAACACAAGCAGGTGCTGTGAGTCAGATTTAGCTCAACTCAATCCACCCATTCACCTATCTGTCCATCCTCCATAAATGGGCAATTGTAAGTAGCTTAACAGCAAGTTTCCTTGGAAAAAACACGAGCTAAATGAATAAATGTTATTTACAGGTTACAGCTTATTTCCAAATTCAAGGCTTAATACATGCAATAGTTAAGAGGAAAAAAGAATTTTGTGGTCTCTCAAGTAAAGTAAAAGAACAAACAAAAAAGAAATGTACAATTATAAAGGTACCAGTACAACAAAAAGAGATGCAAGAAACTTGTTCTTACATAATAATAGAGTAAAATCCAAAAATAAAATATTTAACCTTTTAGAAAAAACATGGCTTGGTACAAAAGTAGCATACTGAATGAAAATTATGCGTATAAGCCATTTAGCCTTGGTAAAAAATAACAAGAATGAAGCATTTGTTTCTAAGCAGTGCAGCATTTTTCCCTGTGAGTGTGCACAGATAACTAGCTCCTTGATTTTTTTTGTCAGTCACTTGCAGCAGGATGCAAGGTGAGGATTCACAGGGGGATCCAAAAATACCTTGTGTGATTTTTTTTTTTTTGCTTGTTCTGCAACTCCTAGTGGAGATGCAAAAGCCACACCTGTTAACCAGCTTGTTTTCCCATATACACAGTTGCTTTGCAAGATTATTTACCTTCATCCAGGAGTGAGTTTTGTACCATCCTCAGTGGCAGACTGAATATCATCTCTGCCCTTGAAACCTTTTAACACACTCCTTTCACACACTGTGTGTGTTTGTATAAAAGCTCCAGATCCCAGGAATAACATCAGTCTCAGTCCTGAAGAGTGCAACCCTAGGAATAACAAAAATACTGTGTGCAACCTTCAAACTCTCAGACCTCTAGTAGGAGCTTAAAGTGTGAGGAAAGTTACCACCCACAGGGGAAAACTGGGTGACAAGGAAATATATATACAAACCTTTTCCATGTGCTAAGTGGTGGTGTTATCTGCTATATTATCTGCTAAAGCTTGACTTGTGACATACTAATGTCACCCCAAATATTTGAACAGGAAATGGCTGAAAGATTTTGGTTGTCCTTCTGACCAGTTTTACGGACAGTTAGGAGACACATTTTTTTTCCAGGAGGAGCGCGGCCAAAGTCCAAAAGACTCTTCTATTGGTCTTTTTTGGCTGAGGGACCTGGCTGCAAAGGAGACGGGTCAGCATGTGACTTTCAGCTTTCCATTCTCACATGTCTGTTCCCATGTGGCTTTTGAGATAGTTGTAATCTCAGTCCCCCCAAAGAAAAAACCCACCTTATGTGTTTTTTTCATGATGGCAATTTGATTTTACTGTAATACTGTGAATAAAACTTCACTTCATTTAAAGTTGTTAACACAAAAAGTTGACAATTAAAATGTTTCTGTACTTTCAGTCTTTTGAACTTTTAGGTAGCATTATGCAGCTAATTTGGGGTCTGTCTTTTTGGGACATTTTTAGTATATACTTTGATAACTGTTTTGCACTGGTTAGAAAACACTCATACAAATGCACATAACTCAGTGTGTGTGTGTGTGTGTGTGTGTGTGTGTGTGTGTGTATACTGAGACCTGTAATACTTAATATAAACACAGACCCACATACACACAAATGAATAGAAGCATGTACATGTAGATTCATGCAGTCACTCAGAGAGATACAAATATTATGAATCTCACAACAGGCATTCACACATTGGGGTACTGTGTGGGTGGGAGTATGAAGGGGCGAATCACTGGTTGCAGAGTAGGTCACAATCCTGCTTGATCACTTGAGTTAAATGTGACATTTAGTATAATGCTTGAATACAACATTCAAAACAACAAATAAATAACTTTCTCTTAGGCACTTTTTGTCCACACAAAATTTAATTCAAATTGTTTTTGGTATTTGTACCTTTGTTTACATTCCTGTTGTTTTTCATAGTAAATACAAAAGAGAATCTACTTGCATACATTTAGTAAAGTTAAATATTAAACTGTGACGTAAATATATGGCATCAATTTAAAATGCAGTTTATAAGTATGTTTGTATGTAATTGCTGCTGTGTGGTGTTTTGATTTGGATAAGTTGAATTGAAAAAATGAATGGGACAATATTTTTATGAATACCCCTCATGGTATAAGCAAAAAATTTTTATTGCTTCATTTGAAAGTACTGACATTTGGTAGAAAGCCTGCTGTTCAAATGTTTATGAGTTTCTGGTAGGGATTTAAACACAATTTGAACAGCTCTATTAGGGAGCAATCTTCCACTTAGAGTTAAACCATGGTTGGCTGATGTCACCGTTTTAATAAAAAGGAAAGGATTGATCAGTGTGATTAAGAAAATAAATGAAATGCTATACCACCTGTTTTGTGGCCTTTCTGGTTGTGGTTGCATTTCGTTTCGTTTTGTTTAAGTAGCAGGTATAGTGAAAGTAATTCAAATTTATACCCATTTAAATTGCTGTATTTTTTTGCAAAAGCTGAGCACTCCTTTATGAAGCTCTTTAGTGAAAGCTAAGAAGCCTGACACTATTTTGCCCAGCCCACAAAGGTGGGGACATTTAGATGAACCATAGGCTTGGCCTTCCTCCCATGGTGGTTTTCAGTTTTGACTGCTGACATTGGTTCTTTTTACCAGACTGCATGTGCAGCTCTACAGCACAGCTAGTTCCTTTGTAACATTGTAAGTGGGCCAAGGGGCACTCAGTGGGCAGTAAGAGATGCAAGAGTCACTTTGGTGACCACTCTAGCAAGGCATATTATTAATCTCTTAGGTAGCTTGTACTTGGTTGTAACACATCATTTCACTCCATGAATGAATAATCAAAGAGTGAATGACTACATGTACACATTGTTGGGTTGCTCCTGCACTTTCCTCACTGTATAAATATATTTTGTAAGCAGTCCTATAAATTATTATTTTTGTTTTGCAACAATATTACTGTTTCGCCTGATTTGATTTACTGCATTTCATTTTGTGAAATAAAAGGTTTTTTGATCCTTGTTTGTAAAAAACAGTCCTTTGTTTCACACAAGAGTCATTTGGTGAATTATATGAAGTCAGCAACTAAGGAAACTGAAAATGAGTTTGGGTTTAAGCTGAGCCATGTCTGCCAAGGAAAATGGACTGTTAAATTGCAACTAAGCAGTTTTTAAATTGCTGAAGTTGCTGCCAAGATTCAGCCTGAAGGAATGTGGCACGGATATCAAAACATGAATGCTTGCATGGAGCTGATGGTGGTGTTCATGAAACCCTTTTGAATCCATTCAGTACTGTGTTAGAAACAGTGAGTGTGACAGAGGATTTGCCAGGTCATCAAAACAGTCTTATTACTTGGTTGCTACATGACCATACATAAAAATAAGGCCTAGTGAATCCTGTGAAATACCTGCTCATATGGATCATCAAACCATAATTTTTAAAAATTGGCAATAAAGGACATCTGCTCTCCAAATATAAACCAGTGCAAGTAGAGGAAAAAAGAGTAAAAGAAAAATCATCGAACCGCATTACTACTTCTTTCTTCTCAGTCAGGGTTTGGTGCTCACTGCTTCAGATTATTTTGTCTCATGGCCATGTATACAGGTGGATTTCAGAACCCTTACATACAATATTACAGTCTCACAGTGTACATTTTGGCAAGATGGGATCACAGCAGTGTTGATATAATTCTGTTGCAACTTTTCAGGCTTTTCAATCTCTGTAATTAGTTTTCTGTTAACGTTTGCTTTCTAACTGCAATTTTGTAAATAAAATGGCCATAATTTGCAAGCCTTTTAGAAAAGTAGGAGAACAGAAAGAACATGGAAATCCATATGTGCCCTTCAGCAAAACATCCAAGGAGTAGAAAATAAAAACTAAATAAAAAAATAAAAAACAACACCTTCATTTCAGGAGTCAGTGTACTGCATATTTTGCATGCATATTTGCATTTTGAACAGCTGATCATAGTTCTGTGAACAATTCTTTATGACAATACTTGTTTAGGTACTTAGAATAGACATTTCTGTTACGTGGAAAATGATCCCATTTCCTGATTTGCTTTTTTCAAGTATTTGCACTGGTCAGAAGGGATTGAAGCTTTATTGACTATTTTAGGGAGCGATAACCCCATTGACCCAGATTTGTGCAGCCAGCTTTTACCTATAATATCACCCTGACCCTCAGCTTTTAAATGCTGCAACATTGAATAGTCAAAGCTATTAAGCCTGCTTCACAACTGTGTTATATGGCTGTTTTCTTTTTTAAGCCTCCCCTGGGATTTTCCTCACAACTGAGTGCTTAGTTTGTTTCAAAACAATTACCTAGAGATTTAAATGTAAGCAGTGTTCCTTTTCATATTTGCTCTTTTTCGGGGAACTGTCGCTTCAGATGAGTAAATGTGTATTCAGCCAGTCTAAAGTTTGTGACATCTTTTCGAGCTATGACTAAAGTTGTTGTAATTAGCTTTGTGCTGTCTTTACATCTTGTAATTTTAGGGAAGCCTGGTGTCAGTACAAAGTAAAATATTATACTAGTCATTCAGTTACTGGGCATTTTAATTGAGTCAGATGGTTTACCATGAAATTTACTGTAAACAAATGCATTTTGCTTTAGGTGGACTTTCTTATTTCATATTGATTGCATGCAGTACTCACTGTAAACTTTGAAAACAGATAAACAGACAAGTGTGCTCATCCCCCCTTGTGTGTACATTTTCTATCCATTGTTTTCATTTATCCATACCATAAATATTAATACAATACTCCTTTATACAGTACATATCAAAATATTCCACTCTACAATCTGGGTAGAGGCATCTGGTCCACTGGAGCCAAGATGACAATTAAACATTGCATTGAGTGGCTGTGTAAGTTTTGTCTGAGCATCACCACAGTCATGAACTTCACCAGGAAAGTGAAATTCAGCTACACCTCAACACTCAGATTGGTGACTGGGGCAGTTTATGACTCTGAGTTGGCAATCTGTGCCTGATTTCATCCTATCTGCCACATTACTGGTGTTACAGGGCTTAGCTGCGGAGGCAGCCTTTTATGTCTGTGGACACTACCACTTGTCCAGCTTCTCTTGGACATCACCTATTGCTGCTGTTAGCTTCCTTCACAGTCTGCTAAGAGGAAATTAAATATAGACTCTTGGCCTTGGCCTGTGGGGACACTTTTGCAGCAACTATGCAAAGAAGCCAGAAGAGCAGGGATGACAAGGATTTATTTTTTCTTGATCATTGCATGCTTGTGCTGACATTTAGACAGTTTTTGGAGAATAACCTGTGGTGTGCAAATCCCCTCGAGGTACTTATGTAAACATTTAGGCAAAGATGTGTTCTTTGGACCACTTCTCCTGTGAAGCAACTGTGGATGAAGCACAGATGTCAAAGGCACCCTTGTACCAGCTGGCTTGGAGAGCAACACACTGCAAGTCCTTGGAGGCAGACAGTTTGACTTTGAAGCTGTGATGCCAACGTAATGTTCACCAACCCCTGGATCTTGTCTGACTCTATTCAGGAAGGCAGTGTTTATGGTATTGATTGCGTTTATACATCTGTGCCACTGAAGAAATATGTCTGTTAGACAGAACAAGTGAAATTATGTTGTTCAGTTGAAGAAACATTACTGAATGCCAGTTGTATCAATAATGCTGCCACTTTGCAGGACTGGTCTCAGCTGCAGCTGCCCGGTCTGTCACACACACTGGCAGTGCTGAAATGAGGATTCCTCATGGAGATTCAACATCAATATTTGCCAGCTGCCTCAAATAAATGTGTTGATATGGAGGAACCTTTTCAGCTGGCAAGGTGAGCATGAGGACAAATGGCAGATCAGCTCAGGGTGAGCACAGGAAGCCCTCAGAGAAGTTATCTATTTGAATTAAAAAAGACAAAATTTGCTTTTAAAGACAGGAATGATGCATTTTATTATTGCATCACTGTTTGTAGGATGGGTGGACAGATATATCATTTAAATAAATTATGGCTTAAAAGATTTTCATGGGAGGAATATGTAAATGTTTTTATTCAGTTTTGCATTGCACTGTAAAGTAGTTGAAATTCAGAATTTTGCAATTCTATTGCGATGCACTCACCTCATTCATAATTCATGTGATGTGTCCTAAAACAAGAATTGTTTTAAAATTACACAAAGTATTATTGCATTACAAGTGGAAGGTAACATTATTTGTATAAAATGGCTCAGATACCCATGAATGAAGGCAAGTTCATGTGTTCAGTTTCGATATATTGGTGGCACAGAAGTGTTTACTTTTGCAGCCTTTGCAGTGAGAAAACCTTTTACCTCTATGTTATGTAGTCTCATTAAGACTAACTGTAAAATAACATGAAACAGCAAAATCAATTACCAGGATTGCATAGCAGAAATAAGCCACAAATCCTGCAGCAGTGGGAAGGACTGTGGAAGAATTTTGACAGAAATAACAGTCCAAACCATTCAAATTTATAATTTAATTACACAGCACAATCAGGAGTTTAACGCAGTATACCTTGTTAATGGGGGTACCCCACCAAGCTGGCAGAATCCCCCGCCACTGCCAAGATGGCCGAAAATTCAATTCTCCTGCATCTGGGCAATAGTTCTTATAGGGTGCTAGAATAGTAATACCCCAGTAGTAAACCAGGCCAATAAGCATTAGGCACCCTTTTGACCAATCTACCAAAACAGGTTTATACAGAGGTAGAGACCACTATTTAACAAAGTAAAAGAGCCATTCAGCTGAAACAGATATGAAACAATTTCTTAATAAAATTAATTCTCCCACTAGGGAATAAGGTGTGTGTATGTGTGTGAAATTCACTGTATGATATCAGCAGAGCATAGGAAGCTTGTGTGGTACAGAAACAAACAAGAAGCCCTGGCCTCTGATTAGACATGTTTTCTTTTGAAACTCAGCTGAGGCAGCTGATCTTATCCCAGTGATAGTTTAGGGCTTGTGCTGCTGAGTCGGACTGTGAGCCCTTAAATGGTTTCCAAGTTAAGGAGGGTATAGAAGTATCTTATCATTGCCTTTTTCTGTACATGTCATCTCTACATCTATAAAGCTCAATTTCTGTTTGGCTATTTATCTGTTTGTTCTTTATGCACAGCTTTGTTTTTCAAGCCACAGACTTGAAATTTGAGATGGATATACTTCTCACCTAAGTGAGGTTTTTGCATAGTCAAACATACACATAGTGCTACACCCATTAGTCACATGTGCCTTCAGGTAGTTCCCAGCTAATTTGTCAAGATAAAGAAAAAATGGGCCACTTCACTGTCACACACACACACACACACACACACACACACACACACACAGAGTTTAGTGATATATAATGTATTACTTTTTCCCTTTTGACCTTTCCACTTTCTGACCCAGGGAGTATTGGGTAACTCAGCCTGTACAGCATTCCCTTGGTACCCAAACTGTTTATATCTGAATTTTTATTAAAACTGCTTTTGAAAATTAATGCATAAATATCAGTAGCTGAATGGAAATTTTTGCTATAAGGAATTTTTATCCAAAGCCTTTAATTAAAAAAATGTTTATTGTTTATTTAAATTATCTGCAAGTCTTTTAATTAAATTTCATGTTCTAAAAAAACCTATTTATTTAAATTCCCTTGGCAGAACTAACGTGAAATGTCCTGTGCTGTACATACTGTACCATGTGTTATAAACATGCAAATTAATGACAGCATTAAGTATTTTCTAAGTAGGCGATGAGTGTTTAAAGTATTTTATCCTGCTAAAGTCATGGGTTCATATTGATATACATTTGTTTTCTGATGGGCAGGGAATGCATTATTATTTTGTTTTCCCATTTCAAATATTGGGAAATAAGCATTTGGTTTTTGAAATTTCTGTATCTGACACATTTTCAGGGACGAATTAGATTTGGATACCAAGGGATTACTGTATGTATATAAACTCCACACAGATTGATTGTGGATTGAACCTCAGATACAAAATCACAACCTAGACACAGTGAGACATGTGCCTTAGCTGTCAAACACACTAAAATAATCAGTTTGCACTTTTTCAATGAGTGAGCAGGACAGATATTTCATTTGATGTGTTTTATGAACATCACTGCAGCTATACAACATCTTATGCAACTGTCAGCAAAGCCACAGCCTATTCTTGTCACCCCTGTGATGGATCATGCAAATGATTCACTGTTTTTTCTGCTTTTTCTCTGCCATCTCAGCCACCTCTGAATCTGCTTCTGCAACGGCACTCTTGTCAGACACTTGATTGACAGCGAGCCCTGGTTTTGTTGCCTCTGTACAGACAGTGGACTGCCACTCTCCTGCCTCAGGCAATATATGCAGAGAGAGGAGAGGAGTGGTTTGTCCCCATCCACCTCTTTGTGTAGCAATAGGAAATAATTAAATATGAAAAAACAATGCTTCTGCTGTTCTCATAGGTATTTACTGCAGTACCTTGTCTGTTTCTGCGTTAAATAGTGTTGTTTTTTTTAAACGCATGCATGTAGCCTATTTGAATAATATGGTTTTTAGACTTGCAATGTAAAAACATCACCATAAGCTAATGCCCCACCCTCCTTTCCCCTTTACTTTCTGCACCAGCTGGCCCTATTTCCACTCCCTTCCCCCACTGTCTCATCCCACACCATTGGGAAGGCATGCTTCTGGATCGTCTGGATGCTGTGTAGATTAATATACTCATTACCAAAATATTGGAAAGTTAGGCATATGCTCAGAGTATGTTGATGTCTTCACAAATTGCAGGTGAGCCTAACATGTGCCTGAACTGTCTAAACTCCAAAAAACTTGGTTCACCTTAATATTATATCAGTATCATTCTGATGTTCCTTAACAGTGAGTAATTGGTTTTGTCCCATCTTGGTTTCTGAACGTCTGTCAGATTAATTTGAATATACAGGCTCCTGAAATACTAATATGAGATTCTTTCTCTTCTTTTGTATATTGTTCTTCTGCACTTGCTCAGCAAACATAAGTGTCCCAGATAAGCTTTTTTTCCCCTGCTTTTCTACAGTTTTCCAGGGAACATCAAACTTAGACAATGGATCTTTGACACTGCCCAAACCCCTAAGCATGTAAAGCAAAGTTTATTATGACTACTACTTGAGGGAAGTTTATAATGTAGTAGTCACAGATTTAGAATTGTCACCAGAAGGCTGCCAGTTCAAGTCTCAGGACTAGTCCAGCTGTATTAGCTTTGAGGATGGTATGCTACCTGAATTGTTTGAATAAAATATGCCACTTTATGAATGGGTACAAAAAATAAAAGTATCTTTGTGTGGAAGCCTCACTTGGACATTCAACATTAATTACTGTGTTCTCAAACTTTATTCGGCACTCTGGGTCACTGGTGAAAAGAGTGGTCTGAAAAATGAACTGAACTGAAATTTAAGTATTTCATACAGTAATTACTTGTGCTTGAATACAGTTAATAGGTTCTATGTTATTAAACTAAAATGTTATTAGATATCACACTGTCAACAAAGATTTTTGTAGTTTAGGCTGTGGTCTTTCCAGTGGTAGCATAAAGGCAGCAATAGCTTGATTGTCAGACAAGCTGAATGCTTGAAGATTTATACTTTTCAGGTATTGTGGTAGAGAAAATTAGTGACAGTTCCTTGGGCTGCAAGAAGAGCAAGTTACTCAACCATCAAAGATATAAACCTGGAGTGTTCACTGGAGGGAGTGATAATGAAACTAAAGCTCAGTTACTTACTGGCCTCATCATGTGAATCGAGGACTTACTGGAGAAGAGCGATGCTGGGAAAGACTAAAGCTAGAAGAAGAGGGGGACAGCATAAGCTAAGATGGATAGACAGAATTACAAAGTAATGATTATACACTTGGAAGTGCTTAGAGAAGCAACTGCAGACAGACAGGACTGGCTTGCTAAAGTCTACAAGGTCAGAAAATGTTGAACTTGACTGAATGACTAAAACAGCACAATTAAGAATAAAAATGAATTTTAATTCAGGACAGTTTAAAATGTAGTCCTACCTTGGTGTCATTCTGATTTAGTGAATAGTTTTCATTAACCCAACTGTTTGAAACACAATTTTCAGACTAAGGAAGGAGTTTTAAAACTAAAGAAATTTTCTCTGAGGATGTACAAGGCCTACATGCAGTATCATTCATTTCATGTTTTTGACCTCATAGAGTTAAAAAGATGGTAGGAATTTGCTGTTCCACTCTGGCTGGTTTCTTGAAAAGATGAAGGTTTCTTGACTTAGTCTTAATCAGAACAAGAAACTTTGGAAAGGTTAAGACAAATATTACCTGAACAGTGTAAAAGAAACTACTCAGTTGTTACAAAGGAAACTGATCATAATAACTGTTCTTGTAAAAAGTGATGATACAATGAAAAATGAAAGCAGGCATGGCTGGGGTGGGCAAATGTTTTAATATGACTGATGTCAGTTACACTTTACATCTTCTGTTACTGGCAGAATGAAGTATCAGTATAGCTTAATTATACCTGACAGTGAAACAATGACAGACATTTAATTCTAAAAAGTTCTTATCAAAAATCTTTGGCTTAATTAATTATCTTATAGAATGGATGGAAAGATGGAAAAGTTTTCTATGGATTTTGTGGTGTTATCAGTCTGGAAATAATGAAGATTTCTTTATTTATACCACGTAGGCTTCACTACTCTGACAAAGCTTACATTAAGGCCTGAAGCAGCTGTCTTAGGGCAGAGGGTCAGCAGCTGGTTTCACAAAAGACAGAAAGAGTGGAATTCCTTCCTTTCCAGTTTGCGCTGCAGATGGGGCACCTTGTTTCAGATGACCCTGGTCCTGACTGAACTGGAGGGGTTTCGGTGGAGTGACAAAAAAGTCTATACCTGGGCCTAGCAAACAGCAGAGTTCCTCAGCCTGGGATGTCTGAATAATACAGCACCTCCATTTTGCAGATCGGGAAGTGCCCTGGTTGACTGGGTTTATTTTCACGTAGAAACTCTCACACATGACTCTGAGCCTTCAAACATCAAACAAGGCTTTATTAAATGTAATCTTACGTGCCTCACTGGTATTAGATTCTTGTTAAGCAATGAAAGAGGCAATTAAGTGACATAGTGGCTAAAGCCGTTGCCTTCTTGCTGCAGAACATAGGTTTAAATCCCATCTTATCTTTGACTGTACTAACCCTAAGCAACATATTTACCTCATTGGCCCCAGTAAATATTGCTTGACTTTTTTTTCCTTTACATTATAGTTACTGTACAAGACAGAATCAGCTTAAAAATATTTAAGCTTGAAGCAGAAGCTCATTTTAGGTTTGGGTGCAGTTGTTGCTCAAGAAGTTGGTGAGATTAGACCTGTAATGAGGAGAGGTGAGAAGATAGATACTATTTCTATGGAAAGTTTTTGGGAGTGTGATATTTGGGAAGTACAGGGATTACGCCTGTGCTGTTTCTTCTCTCACGAAGTGGCAAATCGTAATACAAGTTTTTTTTTAGGCTCAGTTAGTTTTACAAACCTAAGAAAACATCTTGTAAATTATTGAAAATATTAAAGAGGTAAAGATTAATAAGTAAGAATTTTGTTGTTTTGAAATACTGATATTTCCTCCTCTGTGGATTCCTTCTCTTATTGAAAATGAGGTGTTTACTACCGTATTTGACTGTGCATAATTTATAAATGGAGAAACAGCCATTCAGATTTAAGCCTTCAGTTCATCTTTGTTTCATGGGAAACAAGTGCCCAGACAAATTGCTCAGAATTTTATCACATATGGAAACAGTTCTGCTACAGCTATATTTTACTTCTTAATGTACACTGCACATTGAACAAGGAAATGGTAACTCTGCAGCATCCAGGAGCAGAGCTTAATTCTGGGGAATTACTAATAAAGAGTATTTATCTGTGTAGCATTATCACAGTTTGTTTTTTTAGTGAATAACAAGTCTGCTTTAGCTGCTTAAATCTTGAATGGCCTGCCCATTTGTTTGTCATAGCACACACAAAACAAAAACATCACCTTGAGGGCATTTTTCATTTGCTACTGTTTTGTACTTCAACCTTTATCACGTTTTTCCTTTAAATTGTTGATTGGGGTTTCATATAAAAATTTTGAATATGTGATTACTTTGAGTGTATTTCCTGTATTAGATAAGAGGTCTTTGAAAGTGGAAATGGAAAAATGGCTTTTATTCATGGCCATAAAATGGAGGGAACAAACTGACATTCTTGCTTACTTTCAGATAATTGACATGTACCTTCCCCATTTTGGTATATTCCATGATAGATCCCACCTTCTTTTGACTTTTGTTCAAAGTTTCAGTTTCATTTTTGTTTTAAACCATTTGTTTTAGGTAGGGACCGGGCAGGTAAGATGCCATCTTGTATGTTGCATCTCAATAAGGTGATGCACGCATCAAGAGAATTATACTCTGGGTCTATATGATTTGCATTTAAATGGGTTTATTGTCTACAGACGGTTGTGATGGGCCCATGCGATCAAATTGTTTTCTCTGAGAGGAAATTGGGAGTCAGAATTTAATTTCACTTTCTCCATGCAGGCAAATCAAAGGTTCAGTGGATGGTTTTTTGCTACTTGTTTCTGATCCAAGATAATGGATGGCTATTGAATTATATTATCAGCTGGTAGAAAAAAGTATGTATCTGTGGGAAAAAATGTACACAAGATGAGCTGCTTATCTAAAGTCAGAATAATAATTATTTCCGTACCCATGTATTTGTGCACATACCCAGGATTATTTTAGTTGTCCTGTGCTCATTACATGACGTAGAGACATAACATCTTATCAGATGGGACTGCTTCATGGAAAGCTTGCAAACTAGGGATTAATGAATGCTACTGGTGTGATTGAGTGACATTCAGTGCTGCTCTTCCTTGTCACAACTACGTTGTATTAAGCAGCTTGTTGACTCTTCCCTTGTATTTCAACTTTGTTCGAAGTAACAAACAAAAACTGAGCCTATGACATCATAATTAGTTGAAAGACACACTTTTCTGGTTAAGGCTATGTGATATTACTTTTACGTACAGGAGATACTACACGAAGAGGCTTGACAACCTGTTATAATCATAAGACCATTTCAACACTTACTTGAACTTTTAACATTCAAGTTATTTAAGTGGGCAGAATTAAGAAATATTTCTCTTGTTTCTCTTCTGGAGTGCTCTGTCAAAGGCCACAGTGTTAGGTTTTCCTTCAGGAGTAGTAAAGATTCACAGCTTCACAGAGCAGGTTGAATGTAGAGACATTATGTGAGGATTTGGCTAATACTCCTGGACAACATTGGGTAATCCTGGATCAATGGGTGTCCATCTATCAATCAAAGACTCCCTCATTTTTCCCAGTGAACTCTGAATCGTGGTGGCCATCTGCCATGGCAACAGTTCATCTGTAGAGAAAACCACACTGTTCTTAGTTTTCTCTGATCTTGAGCTCTAGTGCCAAAGTTACTAGTAACAGCTGTTGTTCCTGTTAAGATGCTAATGAAAAGGTTGTGGGTTTATGTTGAAGTGTTTTTTGTGTTTAATTGCTTAAGATATTTATGCTGAATTCCCTTTGGTAAACCAGGAAGATACAGACAGACCGTCTTTATCTTAATAAATAGAACAGAGCTTCCTAATTACTAAAAGGAGAACAGAACTGAAACTTCCTAAATGCTGACAATCAGCACATCCTAAACTGTAAAGAACTTATAATTTAACAGCTAAAACAATAGCTCCTTCTAATTGCTATATATGTTATGCATCATGCCACAGCTTTGGTTTCTTTACCTAATTATGTTTGCTTCTTCTATTAACACGTTTGCAGTTCTCAATTAGCCAACTATGTTCAGCACTCTACATTGACTACTTCAGCTTGTGCTGTTACTGTTCTCCACTCATTGGCATAACAGCTGCTTCCTCCAGGCAATTTGTTGGCCAAAAGTTCTGACTGTTAAACGCAACACTACTTGTTTTCTTGGAAAATGTTTTCTGCTCTGAAGAGATATTAGGTGAAGGTCTTATACAATGGTTTTGCATGAATGGTCCTTCAAAAGAAATCTTTTGTGATTCAAGCCATTCTATTACTGCCCTGCAATGGTTACTGCTCCTGATGAATCCATCCCCCTTTGCTTTTGTCACTCCGACCACTATGGATCACACTGATGAAACCACAAGTCTTGTTGAGGTTGACAGTGTTACTTGACTTTGCTTCCTTTTCTCATGCTTCTTCTTACCTAGTTACTGTCCAAATACTGCTGAATAGTCACAGCTTACCCTTGCCCTCATAAGACTTTCTTTGCCAAAATAGTTTTAGCTAAATGTAAATTCTGTTTTACAAAAACATTTAGATGGCCGTTAAATTGTGTACAGTTAATGGGTTGAGTAGCTAGTTAACAAAAAACAAACTGTCACACAAATTTCTTATAACATATACATGAACCCACTTAATGCAGATGAGGAAATGTGGCAACTAGTGTATAATTATAGTGCTATACTATACAAATATAAAATTACCTGTCAATGAACTGATAATGAGTTGTGTGGGGGAAATTCAAAAACTCTTTTTTCAGCCTACCTGACGCTTTTCAAGTATTTGTTATTGCAGAGGAATGATGTGGTAACATATTATGTAGCTTTGCTGTTACATCTACACAGAACAACAAAAGTGGCTCGGCACTATGCAAACACAACTGGGGCTGAAAGTCTGTTTGTAATTATTTATTTATAAATCTAAAATCACAGTTAATGAACACTTGTTATCACTCAGTTACAGCATAACATATGAATTGAGTGATTATGTCTATATCTATATTTATTGATTTGAATCTTGACCAGCATTAGGTCACAATAATATATGCAAGCAAAGACACTATACCAAGAGATTATATGTTCGTCTACATACAAATGTTAATATTTCACGTGGGAGGAAATTAAACAGTTCAGACATTTACATATTTAGTGAAGGCACTTAGACCAAAGCATTACAATACATTTATTTGCCTAGCATGTGAGTATGAATAGCCTACACTCCATGACTCCATCAAAAAAAGAGTTTGGATTGTGGTTTAAGAGCAAAATAGAAAGTGAAATATCAGGCATCATATGAAAAGTACTTTTGATGGGTGAGTAAATTTCCTTGCATCAATGTTGTATCTTATAACAGTCCTAGAATAGATGTATTGAAGTGCCTGGGACAGCTTTACATTTAAAACACATCTGTGATGTCCCTGGAAACATCCTATGTGTTCTGTGAATGAAGTTGAAATTTTGCTTCTGGATGCCTAGGGAGGTGCAGGCTGGTAAAACTTTTATAAATATAGCTGAACATTCATGATCACTAAAATACAAGTCAAAGTCACGTTCCAATGTCCCTTTCAAAACATAGGAATTATTTCCAACACTTTTTAGAACAGATTAAAATGCAGAAATCAAGCCTTCTGAGTTGTTCACTTCAAAGAATTGTTCCTCTGCTTTAGTTAACTTTGTTCAAAGTTTGTTCTCTATTTCTTCTGTATTTCTTGTTCTGTATTTCTTAATATTTCTCCAGGCTATGAGAGTGTTAAATATGACAGAGTTGTTGAATAAGCTTGAAATATTGTGACATTTTTGAATAAAAGGCAGAGAGAGACCTTAGGAGTCTTGGGTAAAATGAGGCTGACTCCATACCAACCCATAGAGAATCTGGTCTGTGATGGAACCAGTTAGACATTTCTTTGATCGCTGCAGCCCAGTACTAAACCCTCATCTCCAGTAGTGAAGCCCTACCTTTTTCTTTTGGTTTCCTAAGTTTGGAGAGCCTGAATCTACCTTTTGCTATTTTCCATATAACATTTAAAACCAAGTTATTTAATTTCTTAAAGAATTCCTTCAATAAGTATCAGGGTAAATATTGTAAATAAGTATAGCAATTGGGGTAAAATATTTATTCTGATAACATTAATTCTGCCAAATAACGAGATAGGAAAAGGAGTCCATGCAGCCAGACCCTCTTTAAACTTTTCAAATAGCAGAAAGTAGGTGGTCTCCATCAATTCTATGCGATCAGGAGTGATAAAAATTCCTAAATGCAGCAATCCCTCAGTATCCTAACTCTTTACATCTGAATCTTTGCTATACCATCTTGTGTAAATGAATGATTGTACATTGGTATTCAAATGGAAACTTTTGAATTTTTATCTGAAGCTTATCCATAAAAAAAGAAATGCAAATAAAAATCAAAATAAATTTAAAAAAATCAACAGATACCATACTGTAACATAAAGTGTGCCGTAAAAATACAGAAAAAATAGTTTATGTTTTATAGTAAACTGTACTATATACTGTAACAAATTTATCCAAAGCAAGATGTACGTGCAAAAATGCACTCACACTGGTGTTTTGTCAACTGTTTCCACAACTTTTGCTTTGTTTGAATGCGTTGCCCTTACCCTTACCTTCACATTTCATTTTTTAAATACACCTATCTAGTAAAATGCTTGTTGTTTTGTCTAACAAAAAATACTGTGACACATGGCTTTCTTCTTTTCAACATTTCATAACACTGACCTCCTGCTTTAGTGCCCTCTCTTCTCTCAACTTGGATATAGTACAGGTTACCTTTATTTTAGATTAATAAAATTAAAACTTATTTGAAAAGACTGAAAAAATGCTGTCTTCTGTAACAAACTTCTGTTTGGTCCTGACTGTAGACCAGTTCTTTCCATAAACATGTGCAGTGTTTTTCATATCATTATTGGTAAATTCAAACTCATGAAAACCAAACACAAGCTGCATACACTTTTTAAACAAGTTGAATTATGGCAGTCTCACATTGCTCTAGTTTGGGTATGTATTACTGCCAAATGCTGGCTCACCAATATCTGCTGGTCTGTTTTCTATTTCTGTCAGTGCTGGGATGGTGTAGGGGAGCTCCACCCATGTAAATTTTACTGGAATATTAATGAGTGACCTTCAGGAACATCAGAGGCAGAGTTTTGCTTGATCAAATGGTTGCCCTAGAACAGGCAATGGCTGGTGCTTCCACTGCCTGTGGGTTACATTGATCCCCTGAAACAATGGGCCACAGTGTGCTTTGTTGGAGAACAAATAAATAATGGGCAAATGGAGTTCCCATTCACTACGAACTGTCTTTAGCTTCCGAGCGCTTTGTTTTCACAGTAGTGGTACTACTGGCACAATTTTTAATTGACTTAAAAGGTTTTGTACATTGTAGTTTTCTCATTGCTTCAACTGTATGCTTTTGGTTTACTAAATGAATTTTGACTATTATTAGTCCAACAAATTTGTACAAAATGGAGCATTTTCTGAGAAAATGTATTGTTGCCCATGACAACATGTTGAACTCATTTTATTTCATACACAACCTGTGGTGTTTCTCAATAGAAAAGGTTAAATGTTTACTTTTTTGGAGGTCATCAGAAAAAAAATCTACAAAGGAAAATATGCTCATACACTAGCTTTTCAAATCTAGTTACTCGAAATGTGAAGTTGTGCATTCTAGAATCTCTTTGCGGATAAAGTTTGAGGAAAGGCAGAGTTATATAATGCAAGTGTTCAAATTCACAGTAAACTGTAACATGCAGTAACTCCTTAATGGTGCCTTATAGCTATACCCTTGAGTTCCTTCAACTGAAAGAGAGAGCCTGCTGATCAGAATGCATTTTGACTACAGTTTCCACAGACCCCCCCCATCCCCAAAAAGCCCCCCCCCCAGTTAACTGTGATTCCATACATTTTTTTCATGTAAGAGCTCATGGATGCCATCCTCCAGCCCTGCCTTCTGCTGCCTTTCCATTTCCAGGAACACAGAAAGGTTGCCTGAAAGAGGGTATGCTTTCTGATTAGATACTCATTGTCTCAGCCAGAAGCCTCAAATTTAATCTTAAATGCACCCCCCCATTCTCCGATTTTCTCCAGCATCTTGAATCTCTAATAAGTAAGTGGTGGTGAGTGGCTTCCTGGTATGTGGGCCTAGCATTCAGTGTGCCCAGTTGCAGAAAGGAACACGTGGCCGATTCTGCATCTCTGTGGGGCTTTCTGCAGAAAGCTCTCATACAGCAGGCCTTTGCCACATATCCTTTAAATCTCTTCACTTAGGATTGTTTCTTCTTTTCTGAAACAGTTGGTTAAAACTTATATTCATTCATTCAGAATAGTGCTGTACAGCAAAGTTGCAGTGAATGTCATATTCCAGCACTGTCTAACTCATATCAAAGGAGCGCTATGTAGATTACTCTTTTGTCTTTAAACATTTACACTTCATACAGACAGTTTCTGGACTTCTTCTAAGAAAGTTTTGGGTTAATTTTTTCCTGTTTGATATTAAATATTTGTGGCAAGGCATTTGTGTACAATTTCAGGCAGCTGCACAGTGAGAAGAACAAATTCTCCCTCATCAATACATGTTTGAAAATGAAAGGCCCTCCCCCACCTACTCTGGGATCCCCCTCGACCTAAGCCCCATCTTAGAAGGCGATGAAAGGCGGGGAGAAATAAAGACAGGCAGGAGAATAGGATATGAAATATTTAGAATGGCTCCTCTTTCAGCCTGTTTCTCTGGTTGTGTCAATCCAAGCAGTAAGAATGCAAGTTGGGAAAGCTTTAGGATGAGTTTGTATGTGCTTGTGTGTGGAATAATGATGATGCTTTCTGGCCCTGGGCTGCTGCTAAGTAGTGAAAGCTAAAGCCATTTAACATGCAGCAGACCTCAAGCCTCATTACAGGTGTAGGGACATAAAAAGAAAAGTGTAGAAAGAAATTATAACTAAGTAATCCATTCAGTTCCTGTTTTTCCTAGTTTTTTGTTTTTTTTAAAATCTGTGATTCAAACAGGTAAACAAACATATCATAAGTTACTTAAAGCTTTAGTGAAGATCAAAAAGAAACATTTTGAAGTACCACTGTGCCTATTATGACTAGTAGCTTGTATAAAAATGGAAGCAAGTTGACAAAATGTATCTTTTAGTATTTTTTTTCGTTGATAAAGAGCTGGGAATCTGCATTCCTAGATAAAGTGTTCAAGTTTGTACATTGCTCAGACAGCAAGACACAGCGAAGGTATAGTCATGTAAGATTTAAAAAAAAAATTAGTTAGTGAAAAGTTTTACAATTAGAAATGCTAGTTGAATTAAACTTAGCACATTAAATGTACACATAAAAACTGAGGATTGAACTTTTTAAATCAAAATGCTACATGTTTTACATGGAAAAAGGCAAAGAAAATGCATAAGCATGAAGTAAATACAAAGGCTACAGATATGAATAAAAACAGGTATTAATAAAATTTATGTGGGAAAGAATGGGCTTACAAGAGGTTATAATGACCTGGATGGATAGTGAACTAAAGTGATTATGCATACCTCCTATTCTGGGTTATGCTCCTGTGGCGTGCTGTTATTTGCACAACTTGCATGGGCCTTAATTGATATTTTCCCATAAAATGTTGACAATGTTTGAATGTTACAGTCTCAACTTGACACCTTTTGAAGAGCTAAAACTAGCCTACATAGGTTGCTGCTAACTCTGCAGTGCTGGAGCACATTTGTTTGTTTGTTCATGTTACCTGTATTACCTTAACACCGTTTAACTTTAACCCTTATCTTATCTCTTCTACAGAAGCTGACTTTGCGGGGCTGTCCTGTGGGGAGTGCCAAGCCCATCTCTCTAAAGCAACCCACCCAGAGCATTGCCATCTCCGTTGTGCCGGCAAAGGCTCCTGTCTCCATGGTGACCGCACACATTAACGGACAAAAGGCAGTGAGCAGCGAGCCACTGCAGGCAGCCCCCGTCAACCTCCAAATGGCGAACAAAGTGGTGTCGAGTAGCCTCCCTTCCCCAGGCAGAAGAGGCAACGAGCTACCCCAGTCACAGGTAACATGGGTGCACCACTGCAGTTCTTCCCAGTGTGATGTTTATTCTTTGCAGCACCTACTGTCACTCCCAGGTTGCTGTGGACTCTGTGAGAGGGCCACCATATTTATAGAGTTCAAATATTTTTCAAGCCTACAGATGGATCACTATAAAACTACTTTCTATATAGTTGCTAGTAGTGATTTTTAGTTATATTCCAGTTATTTGAAGCATACCCTTTGATCTGCTCCATCTATGCACACTTTGTTAGGTAAAATTTATATTAAAGAAGTTTACAAGGCATAACCTGTAAATAAATCAAGGGACAGTTGTATTATTATTACTAATTGCATTGATAATAAAGAAAGCTGGAAGAGGCCAGGTGATGAAAAACATCCTTCAATTAGTTTCAGTTTGAATATAGCTTGAAGTCAATAAAACTATCCAATTAAAAAGCCTTACAAAGTATTTTTGGTTTGTTACAGCTATATTTCAAAATGTTTACCAAACCTCATACAGAATAAATCAAGGAATGTATTATTAAGCTCAGTGGTAATAGACACTGGATTTATGAACAAATCAAATTATGAATAGAAGTTTTAATTTTGATTGTAAGCTGAGGCAAGTGTCTATAACGTTTTGTGGAAAAATAACATATAACACTGTTTTAAGTTTTGGCTAATTTAAGTTACAGCTTTTACTACATACACTCATCCTTCGCTTAGGTTAATTTGTTCTGTGGAATCACCTCGTTTGGCAAAGTTTTATTGAAAAGTTCCTTAGAACTCTATGTTATTCTGCAAAGTACATGGACATTATGCTATCGGAGCCGTTGTGTAACACTACTAAAAATGTTTGACTTTAGATGATAGAGGGAAGTCACTCCTTTTACTGAGTCTTTTCCTTTCACCAATCTCTGTTTTGTTATATCACACACATAAAACATTTTCCACATACCATAACACCATCCTCAGCCTTGCTCCTAGGAGACCCACAATAATTTAAGTAACTGAGTTAATACTAACAGATTTGTAGTTTCTGTAAGGACTCAAATGACTGGGGTTCAAATCCCACCTTCTGCTCTTGTACCTTCTAGCAAGCGGCATATAAAGTTTTAGTAACTGGCTTAACATCTTGATGATTATGATGGTGTTTCATTTTTGATAGATTGTAATGAATTCATGGTAGTGGTTGATGGTTGAAATTATCAGAGCAACAGAATGTTGTTCTCCCATGTTGTGTTGTACAATACACAGTTAAGTTTGTGGACATAGATTTTTTTTTTTAATCTTTAATTTTCTTAAATGCTTACACAAGTATGCATTCATGTTTGAATCCATTGTTACATTGTTGCGCACTGTTGCTTTGAATTGAATGACCAATAATCAGAGACGAGAGTTGTGTTGTGCTGTCATGAGTCATTGGTATGTGGTTTTCTGCATATGTGTGGTTCTTGTACCTGTTGGTGTTGGTCAGGATTGCACAAAGCATATTTATAAAGATCCAGTAACCATAATAGATGAAATGCTGTTGTACTCAGTTTATAAGCCTGCTATATGGGAAAAGTGTATGTGTTTCCACAAGGCATCATAGTGATTTTTTCATTGTGCAGAAGTCTGTTATGTGGAGGAAGATTGTGGAACCATATCAAATTATAAAAGATTCCCTAACTTAAAGACATAAACGGATTTAATACCGGGAATTAAAGCATTTTTTAAAATATTTTTATTCAAATTTCACAGTAGTAACCACTGACCTCAGTTTTGAAAATTACACTTGAAATAGTTAAATCAGAACCATAATTCTTATAATACAATAACTCACTACTTTTCCTCTTTATTTTCTTCACTGCAACAGTGTCCAAAAAACACTTGGTGTCCAGAACACAATATAATGGAGATCCTCTGAAGAAAAAGCCCATATAGCACTGAAAAGAAAGGTTTAAATTAAGTATAAACACATGCTTTTTTTCTGTCACTGTGTAATTGCTTTTTAACTTATCATTGATGAAGCTTGAAAAGATGCATAGTAGAATACATAGAGAATAAATTGAATGTAGTGTTCCATCTATTTCCTCTCTGCTATTCAACACCTAAACTGCCTAAAGGTGAATTGCCTAAAAAAGGACTTCCTTATCAAGGAAACTTAAAGGCTGCTGTCATCTGCCAGCATTTCCACTGCAAAAAATTACACCCCCCCCAACCCCCAGTGTCCTAACACTTGGAGTCCTCAGTCCTATGAACACATTGTGAACACATCAGTCATGAATGATCACATGACAAGTTTTATGTGTTGCACTATTTATTAATTTCTTTCACTTAGAATAATGTCGTCTCTCATGATGATTTTGATGGAACGAAATGTCTGGACATTCTACTGTGACACTCCCAGTTCTCACTGGAAGGTTATGAACAGGCTTTATAATTATTCAGGAATGAATGGCTAAGGGAAATGGTCATAATGTGACTGATCAGGCTGGTCAAACAACCGAATAGAGGGGAAGTGTCAGGGCAGTTGATGGTGCTCTTTTTTGGCATTCAGCTCAAGGTTCTCACTGTGGAAGAGGGGTAAATAAATTGTGGTTGACTGCAACTAAGCACAGGTGATTTCAGAAGTATATTCTTCCCTGCTTTGCTGTGTACTGCATGTGCCAGACCTGCATAGCATGAATTTGCACAGTAATTAATAGCATACCTTTCTCTAAGCAAATTACTAAATGACAATTATTGTTATTTTTGCATATAAGCAAAACTTTAAGATCTTCAGTCTGTGCATGGTATGGTCATTTATTCATGTACTTTGGTTCTGCTGATGTCCCATCAACAATAACAGCGTGCAACCAGCCAACGTCCCTGGTGAATGAGGATCT
Source organism: Arapaima gigas (assembly GCA_900497675.1). Classification (NCBI taxonomy): domain Eukaryota; kingdom Metazoa; phylum Chordata; class Actinopteri; order Osteoglossiformes; family Osteoglossidae; genus Arapaima; species Arapaima gigas. The sequence goes on along the minus strand of UFQX01000197.1, from coordinate 226,031 downwards.
TTCTTTGTGACATGACTGGCTCATAAATCTGAATGACCACAATGTGGAATCAAGGTTACAGTGGCAGCATATTCTGTAAATAAAACAACTGGTTGAACATGTTAATGGGAGCTAAGGTAAAACTGTAGAGAAAGGCTACCCCTGTCTCCCACACTAAGTAATGTGATCTTGTCTTAATGTTTCTCTCCCAACAACAGCTGCTGTCCCATGAAGTTTAGTGTACAACAGACAGATAACAGACAGGTAATTCCATTAGTTTGCCGCTTTTTAAGTACTCGTTGTCTGTGTCCCTGTAAGAGGGCCTTTCTCTTACTCAGCTAACTGGTTGCAGCGGTCACTTAGACCTCATGGCGTACATTGTCTCAACCTGACAATTACTAGTCAGATTAGTTGTCAGAAGGGTCAAAGTGCAAAACATGCCAGAGCACAGGTTTGCAAATCACTTGGCCATTAATATAAGAATTAATTATGCAGTTGCAGTGTGTTTTCTTAAACACTCACTCACTTTTGTTGCCTGCTTATCATTGTGAGGGTTGTGATGATCCAGAGATTACTCCAGAATCACTGGACACTAGGCAAGGTAGTGTACACCCTGGGGAGGACACAAGTGAATCGCATGGTGGCCACTAGCGGGCAGTCATGCAAACACTGCAGTCACCTATTAAACTGAAATGCATCTGTGGGTCTGTGGGAGAAAACCAGAACAGCTGGAGGAAACCCACACAGACATGGCGAGAACATACAAACTCCAAATAGACTAAGCTGAATATAAGTTTCTGTCCCAATAGTCAAAGTGTTGTGAGATGGCAGTACTACCTGCTGTGCAAAAACTGCATATACTTTCTATGCTTGGAAACCAAATATACTGTACTTCTTCTCAACACTTTCAGGTAACTTGTATCATTTATAAAATAGCTCAACAAATACATTGAAACTAACAAAAACACATCTGAAATTTTAGTTTTTCAGAAAAGTGAAATACACGTCTTGCACATTGTGTCATCGTTGCAGATATCATAATCTTCATTTTATTGGGCTGTGTTGCAACCATGAATTTGACTTCAGCTCAAGTGCCATGTGTGCTTGTAGACACATGATGGATACCACATAGGGCTACAGTTAGGGAAAGGTTTCAGTATATGTTGCTTTGATGAACAAAGGGAAAATGTACTGAGTCATCGTTCTTTCCTTCTGGTGTAAGGGAGAAAACAAGCAAAAACTTATGATTAAAAATATTACATTTGAGATTTGTTGCCGTGATTAATGGAATCATGGAGGTTATTCACTAGATACCATGTGGAAGCAGGAGTAGCAGAACTCTGTTTTGGGGGTGAGGGCTCCACACTGACTGTTAGTGACAACAAAGGGAAGTGCCCATGAATGATGCAGTGCAAAATGTGCAGTAGTTGCTGTTGTATACTTAAATACTTGTGCATTTTGGAATCATTGCTGCTGTTATGTGACAGAACCCTGAACTCCAGTGAGAAAGCCAACTGTTACATTTAAGTATTTCTTTATCCTGTACACTCTTGCTTTCTTCTTTGGCTGATGTGACCTGTGCCACCATAATAAATGGAAAAATAGTAAAATAAACAACCTAAAGCATTCCAGGACATCGAATGTCATAACATTGAGGGGTTTATGTAGGTTGAAATTTATCAAATTTTAAATGCTTTCTTCAGTTTTCTGAAAATACAGCTATTTTTACTTGAAAAAACCTAATCCAAAAATCTCATCAGTGTCAAGTTATTTAGACAAAGAAATATCTTCTACTATAAATGGTTCCAAGATGTTTCAGGAGTTAAATGCCGGAAGGAAGAAACTCAGAGTGTTGCCTTGACATTGTGTAGGGATGCTGTAATCTTAAAGCGAGTGGTGAAAATTGTCTGGCCTTTTACAGGCTTTTTGTTATATTTTGCTAGAATCTGAAGCTCCTGCTGGCCTCTCAGCATAAACACTACTTTTACTTTTCAGCAGCATGCATTGAGGATAAGGCTGTGTATAGAAAGACAATAAAACGGAAGTCATAATAATTGGCCTTATAATGAAAGAGGAAGGAATGGGAATTGATGTTTAGAAATGGCAGCTAACTACTGTGTTGTGTGACAAGGGGTCGATCTAGGTATAATCTTTGTAATTCTTTGTAACAAGCTGGAGTTTTTGTAGATAAAAGCAAAGATTGCATTGTCTGCTGCAGAGTGTGGAAATGACACTTTCTCCTGCCAGGCTTACCTCAAAATATGCAATCTGGCTTCTACCTCCAAGCACTAGAAGATGTCTGTCAGGACTACTGCAAAATTTCAGTATGAAATCCAACTTAAGAAGGTAGTTCTTTCACTTTTTGCCTTCTGAGTGATTCACGTTGAATATAAAAACTTTCTTTATCTTATAGATTTTGCATTACGCTCTCTATGTTGACAGTTTAAAAAGGTATGTTATCAAGAGATTAAAACCTATCTCTTGGAGAACAAAATTTGTATTTGTTTCAATACAGATAGAATGCAGCTATTAATATATACTACATGGCCAAAAGTATATAGACACCTCTTTTAATGGGTCTGGCTGTTTGAGTCACACACATTATTAACATATGGTATAAAATCAAGTAAATAGTCATGCAGTCTCCTTAGACAAACATTTTCAGTAGAATAAGTTGTACTAAAGAGCCAAGTGACCTTCAACATGGCACTGTCTTAGGATACCACCTTTCCAACAAATCAATTTTTCAAATTTCTCCCCTGCTAGATCTTATGCAGTCATCTGTTAGTTCCTTTACTATGAAGTGGAAATGTCTAGAAGCAACAACAGCTCAAACATAAAGCAGGAGGCCACACAAGCTTACAGAACAGGGATGCCGAGTGCTAAGGTGTGTTGCATGTAAAAGTCATCTGTCCTCGGTTGCAACCCTGGGTTTCACACTGGACCTGCAACACCAGCGCAAGAACTGTTCGTTGTGAGCTTCATGAACTGCCTTTCTATAGCTGGGCAGCTGCACACAAGCTTTAGATCGGCACATGCAATGCGAAGTGTTGGCTGGAGTGATGTAAAGCTTGCCACCATTGGACTCTGGAGCACTGGAAACGTTTTCTGGAGTGATGACTCATGCTTTGCCATCTGGCAGTCTGATGGATGAATCTGGGTTTGGTGGATGCCAGGAGAACTCTACCTGCCTGTGTGCATAGTGCCAATTGTAAAGTTTGGCAGTGGAGGAAAATTAATCGGGAGCTTTTTTCCCATGGTTTGGGCCTCCTAATTCCAGTGTAGTGATACAGTGATATTTTCGAGAACTCTCTTCTTCCAACTTTGTGGCAGCAGTTTCTGGAGGGAGGACCCTTTTCTGTTTTAAGCATGACATTGCCCCCTGTGCACAAAGCGAGGACCATAAAGAAGTGGTTTACTGAGTCTGTTGTGGGACAACTTGACTAGCCTACATACAGCACTGACCTGAACTTCATTGAACTCCTTTGCAATGAACTGGAACTCCGACTGCGAGTTAGACCACATCGCTCAACATCATGCCTGATCTCACTGATCCTCTTGTGTTTTAATGTTTAAAATGTATTGGAAAGCCTTCTCAGAAGAGTGGAGGCTGTTATTGCAGCAAAGAGTGCACCAACTCCATATTAATGCCCATGTGTTCAAGCACATAGGGGGTATGGCATTCGTTTGTCCACCTACTTTTGGTCATGTAACGTACATAATGTTTGTCAACCTTATATTTAAACTTCACATCTATTTTAACCAAGACTTCATAGACATCCTTGTATTGGGTATTCGAACTATGTACACTAAGAAGCGCTTTGAGGGTCCTTCTTACCCACAGTTATCTGTCTCCATAATGCCACACAAGGACCTGTCAATAATTATTTATTTCTCTGCAGCGATCAATAGTTTCTTATTCTAACCTAGTCTATCCTGTTTTTCCTGTACAGTGAGCTGAAATCAGGCAAAATTAGTTATCACATACATCCCTATCAACGCAACAGTAATTCTTTTTGAAAGTTAGGTGTTGGGTGTTACTTGGAATATCCTTAGTGGTTGTCTTTAGATGTAAATATAGGCGTAAGAATAACAGGTTCTCTCTACATCCATTTATTTAGTAATACATAAGAAGAAACAGAAGAAGATACATCTTGTACTTTAGATATAGTGATTTTATGTTTGTGCCAGGATATTTGGATATTTTTGATTAGACTGTCTTTGGATAAAAGCCTCTGATGTAAACCACTTCCAACCCTATTTCTAATATTAAAATCAGATATGCAAACTTCAGAAATTTAGTTGACTCCTCTATTTAAATGCTGAAGTATATGAGATGTAACCACTTATAAATATAAACAGACCTATAGATCTAATAGTAACATATGCATAAGTGGTATAGACTCCAGTCAGCCATACAACAGATTTTACTTATAAAAATGAAAAATCTCTTGGACTTGCATCAGTTTCATTCAAAAAAATCTTCAGTGCATTTTGTGAGGAAAAAATTATATGCTTGAATCCTTACTTCCTCCATATACTCATCTTAAAAGAGGTATTTCACAATCCCCTGCAGGGATTTGATTTTATTATCTTCTAACTTTAAAGCAGCATTAAAATGAAGTGTACTTTAAAATAAAGATGAAAGTATACCATCTCTGCAACCTTCTGTTCAGGGTGTTGTGTTCTGCTTTATGTAAGACAGTATTGTGTTCCTCCTGCACATGGAGCTCTACAGGAGAGTGAAAAAATGGAGTATAGAAAAATTAAGTATGAGTGTAATGAGGATAACATCAGAAGGACATATTAAAATGTTTTTTAAACACCTAAGACACGTCTCATTATTGACTGAATACACAGCAAAATTGGCTACAAAGAAGGGTTGGTTTATCCTTTAACTTCACATAGCATTCTTTGGTATCCGGTAACTGATTCATTATCTGTACAATTAAGAAAAGCATAATAATAGATGTATCTGTTTATTATTATTAACTACTTTTAAAAAATGGAATGTTTAAATACATAAACTCGTGTATTTAATATTGACTCTTGACCATAAACCTATGTAGTGTTTGTCATCTTCTTATAACTGGGTCTCCACAGTCCTGTGTAAAAGCCAGTTGAATTAATCCAGCTTCATACCTAGTGTCTTAGCATCCATTTTGCTGTGATCTAATAAATGTTTTTTTCAACATCTTCAAAAATTGGTAACTTGAACGTGGCAAATGGTAGATTGAACCACTGAAACTCCATGCTTATCCCCTCATATCTCCCTTACAGTGTTAAGGCTTATATTCTGGTTGAGACACACCAGAGTAAATCATACTCATTCAGGGATGTCATTAGTTAAACTTTTTGGTCTCTCCGCTCTGCAGCTTGAAAGGTTTCACTCGGAGTTAGCGCTTAAATTTTTATCACCTATATTTCCGTCTCATTACTACCTGTTATTTCTGCTTAGATTTTAATGTCTCTGAATGTAAACACTGAAGACAATTTTACATTTTTGTGCTGTGTCACATTCAGTGTTCAAACCTGAAACCCCCTCTCAGCCCCTATTTTTCACAGTTTTGATTTTTTTCCAGTCTTTTTTTCCAGTTCCCCACTATTTCACACCTTGCTAACTCAACATAACTGATGTGAAATTCTGGAGCAGTGCAGTTTTTTTTTCCCCCACTGATGTACACTGACCCACCGTAATGATGTTTTTAAGTCAAGGTTGACTGACTTAACATAAATCGTGAAGAATTTTAAAAAATGTTTCCTACTTCAAATGGGATGCTAAACATCTTCTTTCAGCAAAATAAAAATATAGTGAATGAAAGAGGGCTATACGAAAGACTGCCTTATACATTCTTACTTTCTGTGTGCTGAAAGCTGTTAGATGACTCAAATGGGCCTGGTATGTGAGGCTTCCAGAGCACCATCTCAGCAGCCTCTCACTATTGAACAGGCCTGAAAGGCACAGCCTTGACAAACACAACATCAGAGCCCTTGGTAGAATCTGAGAGGGAGGTGGAGGTGACATGGCATCAGTAGCACAGTCAGCACTGCTAAGTGCCGAATGACCCTTGTGGAGTTGCATTCAGCATCTGGTGTAGGTAGGGGGATGGCAGAGGACACGGCAAGAGATCAGATGTGAAAAGCTACCTCAAGGTTCCAAGGCTGCACTGCTTGTATTTGAGGAGGTTTCTGCCAGGGTACTTTAGTTGTAAAAAGAGGCAGCAATTATGGAAAATGAAAGCCTTTTCAGCTTAAGAATTTTATCTTAGACGTTGCCACGGGAACAGCTCCTTCTTCACCTTCTTTCTCATTGCATGATGAAGCAAAGGGACATATAGTGGAAAGTGTTTTGTGTTTGCCTTTTGTAGAAAGGGATTAAAATGTTTCTATTCTTTGCATTTATTATCTAGGGATGAATGAAACTCAGTCATGTCTACGCTCTTGAGAAAAGTGTTCTGCTTACTACTATTTAGACTGCTTGTGTTTCAGAGTTTCACATAATTTGGTCTTCAATTTTGGAGGATTTCTACTAATTAATACTTTGACCAATTTACTCTTTTTTAGGTTTCTATATAGATAAAATTATGCATTCTATAGTTTACTGTATTATACCAATATAAAGGTGTGGTTACAACTAAATCTTTAAAGTAGTGGGATATTAATTAATTGGAATATTAATTGCAACACGCCACAAGGTTTACACAGGTCATCAGTACATTACTGCAGTGGTGTGCCTTAGTTGCTTGGCGCCCGGAGTGGATGTTTTTGTTGGCACCCCAATGCAGATCGAGGCAAAATTATATATTAATAATCGTATGTGCCATCTAATATACTGAATGTTAATAATGGTCAAGAAAAAATGTATTCAGTGAGCAAATTAAGCTAGACTTTGTTTTCTTGGATTTCTCATAATTTATTTTATAAAAAAAACAGTAAATATATTACATTAGTATTTTTTACTATCACTGGACAGAACAGGGGCAATTCTGCTAATACAGTGAGGAACACAAGGCAGTCATTTAATAGCATACAAACTTGCTTAAATTCGATGAAACAATCATTTCCTTCCAGTGTATCATTGCCACCTTTATGAATATCACTGCTATGTTTGCACTAAACGTGGTTTCTTATCCATTTATCTACTCAGCATCTTTTTTTGTTTTATTTATTTATCTGTCTGTTTGTTTCTAGTTACCTATTCAATCGACTTATCTGTTTATCTATTAATTTTGTCTGTGCTGAATTGTGAGGTCCTGCTTTCTGTTTAGCGTTTTGTGCACCATAGTCCAAGAGAAACATTTTGTTCTCATCTTTGTAAGTGCAGAATGACAATAACCTTGAACCTTGAGCCTTGAACACTCTGTACAGCCCTGGAACCTGGCAAGTGCTGCTCTTTGGCATGTAACATAATTAGATTTAACTAATTGAAGTTGAATTAAATGAACTTGCATGTTGATTTCAAATATTCCACACTGTCTGGATGCCATTTTGGAACATATTAAGTGGTGTTATATAAATATGTTTGGAACTTTTCTCCACTATTTTTGCCTGTATATTTTTGTGATCCTGCACTGAAATAAAACTAATAAAAAAGAAAGATGGAGGGCTTTAACATATTGTTTTAAGGAAACAAGTGTTTATAACAGTAATAATATGTAGTTCATAAGACTGAATTGTTGTTTTGTCAATTTTTTTGGTAAAGTTGTTGAATTGGGAGGGACAATTCCTTTGTAAGGCAGAGCTTTGTCACCCTGAGCATCCCTTTGGTTGACTGTTTCCCGCACAGGTCCTGGGGACCGTCACAGCAGTGCCCATCAAGGTGCCTCATGTTAGCTCCATACAGCGACTGGCGGGGCAGGCCCCCACCATACTACCTCAGGTACCTCTTGTTGACACACCTGCTTATGGCCACTTTTATACAACCTTATTACACTGACACCTCCTTTTTAATCTTTCTCAGTAACTGTTAAGCAGTCTAAGGTGAGCATGGTTTGTTAGGGTCAATATATTAAGCATAATTAAATGAAATAATAATTTAGTAGATAATTAAGTTCAGTCTGTTCAAAATAAATTGAGTGATCATGCACTTTGCTCAGATGTTTGTCAGTAGTGATCATGTCCATATATCTACATTCTCGCTGACACACTTGCATAAAACATTCACTACACACCTCACACACTTACTCAGGTAAAAAGGAGCAATACTGGGGAACTTTTACCACTATACACCATTGAATAACAAAACTAATGAAAGGCTCAGACAAACTCAGTTACTGACTGGCTCTAATTGTTGCCTTGAGCATTTCTATAACATTTTATGGCTGGTCCAGAACAGATTATGTAGTCAAATTTACATAGTGAAATTCACATATTAAAGTAGACCCCGCCAATTCTTTTCCACGTACAGAACAGTGAGAGAAATATAGTATATATTTTATTATTTTGTTTTCTATATATTTAATATGCTATATATAAACAAGATGTCCTCACCTCTTCCCACGTAATACCTTAAGCCATTAATGACTGACAAGATGCTACATATATCCTATACATATTGTGTGGTGTATGCCCATCTCCTTTTCCACTTACTCAGAATCTTAGCCTTAAGTGTCCTTCACTCTTTCCAGCATGCCAGTTAAACATCTTGAAAATAGTCTGGTAGTTCTAGTAGCCGTAATATGATATAGATGTTGTTATTGTCTTTCATCTCGGCAATTAATCTATCCATAAATGAAACTTTAAAAAATTTCATGATATTGTGTAATGGTTGGCGGTTTTTCATGAATCTAGTCTAGTATCATTGATGTTCTTGCCAAAAGAAGTGGATTTTTGAATAATGTACACAGTGATTTTGCAGGGGTCTCACACAATCACAAATACTACCATGGAAAATATAGTACTCTTTTGATATCACATGCTTATTATTTAGTACAACAGCATTCTTACCTCATCATTTTATTTTTCTGGTAGGTATGTTATTCTGTATTACAGCTTCAGCTCTTGCAGCTGACATTTTGGGAAAGGTACACACTTAGGATCTCAAACCCATCAGTAATGTCAGTACAGCAATACAGCTTTTCTCTTAACCTGAAAACAGCAAGGGCTAGTGTACAAGTATGGTTCAGATGGTACTGGTTGGAATCTTCTCTTTCAATATTACTACTAGATATTCTTTCAAGCAGTTTATGTGTCACACTTATTCTTTAACAAAACCAACAATGTGTTTCCTTTCAATCGCATAAACGCTCTCAGTTAATTGATTTATTGATTTTGCTTATACTTTAGTTCAAAGCATTTTACATTGTTAAAATAAAGTTATCCTCCTACTTATGAGTGTAATGTGTGTCTGGAAAAGGTGAACTCTTATTAGTTGGAGACATGACTACCATTAATTTCATGCCTATGTTTGCTCAATCAACACCAAAACCCATCAAAATCAAAATAAAAATATTGTTTATATTAAAAACAGGCCTTTTGTTTTCATTGCAATTTAATAACAATAACATAGATGCACTAGATAAATTGATATGAGATCAAAGATGGCACCGGAGACTCATGGAGCACACCTTCAAATGATGGTGTGTAGACAGTGACTTTGGACAAAAATGGATGGCAGTGCCACCAGCAAACTAGGCGTGGCTGTTGTGTCTTTGTAGGCCCCTTGCAACAAATAAGATTGCAAACACTTGCACCACTCTCACACTGTCTGTTACACACATTCACTCATACATATACAATTTATGTATATGAAGAAGTTGCACAGGCTTATGTAATGTCGGTCAGCAATCCAGATTGAAAGGAAGGTTGTGGAGTTGTTTTTAGTAGCTTTAAATGAGTTTAAATTAAGGCAGTTTGAAGCTTGTCCACGGTGACTTACAGTACCGTACACTAGTGCCTGTAAGTGTAGAAATAAAATAATTTCAGATGAATACAGTACATGAACAACCCTTTAGCAAAACTGTAAACACATAATATCAAGCTATGATCAAGTCCAGCTCAAACTATTAGATTAAACCAGTACCATACCCTATATCAAACTAAATATGAAATCCATTATTAGCCCATTCTGCTAAAAAAAATTCAAATTTTAAAAAACCAAAAAGAGTTTATAGAGAATGTGAAACCTTGCAGATGTGCAAAGGGCATAAATTCTTCAGACCTAATTTAATCTTGAGCTCAGTATTTATAATAAGGAAGATGCCATCAGAAAGATGGCATATATAACCAAGCCATGTACCTTCAAGTAAAAAGAAATACATAAATTTACAACCTTGAAGACTACTTTATAAATGTTAACACCTTCTGAAACATGGCTGTTCTCAATTAGGGGACCAGTACAAATACAGGCACAAATGGTTATTTCTTACAGACCAGTAATTCCACTGCACTTAGAACTTGTTTCTAATGCTGTAGTCCAAGGCTTACTTCAAGGTGACAATGCAAGGATGGCATTGCAAGTGTTCAAGGCACCACTAGGTGGCATCAAGCTTCTTTTTTTTACTGTCATACACTGTTATGCAATTCATGATGTCCTGACTAGGCACATGATGATCGCTTAAAGATCTATATCCAATAAAATACCTTCTGGCTTTCTGTGCACCACTGCACTGCTGTCATGGTTCTCTCCATCCGTAGGTTAGGCCAAAGACGCTGATCCCGGACAGCCTTCCCCACAGTCCCTGCCAGGAGCAGGTGTGCAGCCAGCCAGCCAGCCTGGAGAAGACCCCTGCTTCCGTGAGCTCCAAGAATCAGGGGCCAGCTTTGCCCACTGCTAACAGCACCTTCGGACCTGTGCAGCTGCACAACGGTCATGCTGCTCCCACTTCCACGGCCCAACCCCCTACTGTCTCCACGACTATTGGCGGAGGAGGTGTGGCCTATGCTATCATTTCTGCTGCCAGTGAGGCTGTCAAGGTGCAGCCACTCTTGTTCAGTGCCGACAACAAGGTCAGAGTCATTCCAGCGGCCTCAGCTGACATCGTTTGAATTACTTTACGCTTATTTTGATTGGTCAGTATAGTTTGACTGTCATCCCACTTGTAGTGCTACATAGTGTTCTCCAAAATATAAAGCATGTTCACCAAGACTCTTGTTTCCTTTTGGGGGCTTGATATACACATCGAACATTCTTACCAAGCTTCTCACTGTAGTATTCTGTTTGGCATATTAAGATATTGATCATTAATTACCATTAATTATAAAATTAAGATATTATTTCCTTAATTTTTTATGTCTTTGTTCCCAACCTGAGTGATGCATTAATATAATATTTTGAGCAAGCCTCATTATTAACATTAAAAAGCATAGGGTTGACACATTCCATGTTTAGGCTTCTTTATACAACCATTAACAAAAACAATGTATAACATAATGTATAATCCTTATTTAATGATATAACACCTCAGTTGTGCTTAAACTTCTTCTCTGCATAAGTAAAACTGTTTAAATCCAACCATGAGGTACAGTGCTGTGAAAAAAGTTTTGCCCCTTTCCCATTTTTCTTTATTTTTTGCAGCTTTTTGTGATTGAATGTGTTCATAATTCTTCTAGTGTAAAGAGTGTCACCAGTATGGCTATTGTCATTTCTGTAGTATGAAATATGCCGAGAAGTGCAAATATAGGTTTGAAAAAGTAATTGCCCCTTCACAGTCAATAACTGGTTGCTCCATCCTCAGCTGCAACGAAATGCTTCCTCTAGCTGTTCACATTGCTTTCACATCTCTGTGGAGGAATCTTGGCTCACTTCTCCATGCAGAATTGCTTTTGCTCAGCAACATTTACAGGTTTTCAAGCGCAAACAACTCTTTCCACATCTTCCCACGACATCTCAATTGGATTCGGGTCAGGACTTTGGTGTCATTTTGACTGGGCCGTTCCATAACTTGCATTTTTTTCTTCAAGCCCTTCTGATGTTGACTTGCTGCCATGTTTGGCATCATTGTTGTGCTGTATGACTGTCCTTCAGCTTCAACTCACTGATGGACTGATATTCTCCTTTAGAATTTTCTGATGTTTGATTTTTCAGCCATAACGGGGCCCTCTAGTTTGATCCATCAGTACATAGAACATTTTTACAGAAGTCTTGAGAGACATCGAGGTACTTTTTGGTAAAATGTGAACAAGCTTTTGTGCTCTTTTTATTGTGCAGTGGTTTCCATCTTCTCACTTTCCCATGTATACCATTTTAGCACAGTGTCTTTCTTGTGTAGTCATGAATTTGAGTTGAGGCAAGAAAGGTCTGCAATTCCCTGGACATTGTTATGAGGTTCTTTTTAAGCTCATTAATGACTTTATGTCTTGCTAGTGGAGACATTTTGGCAGAATTTCCACTCTGAGATAAATTCACCACTGTTCCATACTTTCATTTGATGGAAATGGCTCTGACCTTTGTTCAGTGGAGGTTCGGTGTCTTAGAAATTGCTCCTTCAGACTAATAGGTTTCAGTAACTTTTCTCCAAAGGTCTTTGTTAATTTCCTTTGAGCATGGGATAGTGTAGGGGCGCCTGAGGCTGGTTGCCATTTGGGTTGCTTGTCATAGTGCTCATTACAGTCAAACTAGAAGATACCATGTAATAATATGTTTATCTTCATCATTTGAGGAGGACACCAGACATTTTTGAGATAAGTGTGAAATTAGTGTGGAGTGTGCTTTGACCCACAACACAACCCACCTCTTGAAAAGGGCAAGTGTCTTCTCTTCTGGAGGTGATGGAAAAGAGCAGGACTCCCATTCCCCCAACCTCATCAGCTTCTACACATGTGCCATCAAGAACATCCGGATCTCCTGCACCTCAGTCTGGTATGAGAACTGCACTGCATCTGACCGGGGAGCTCTGCAGGGGGTAGTGAAGACTGCCCAGTCCTCACTGCCTAAAACAAGTAGTGTGTCAGGAGAACTTGAATTATTGCCGAGGACCCCTCTCACCCTCTCTAGTGTCTGTTTTCACTGGTACATCAGGAAAAAGTTGGTGCAGCATGCAGGCCAACCCGGTACCAGACTGGCAAAGAGTTTTTTGCCACACTGCTGAATTCCAGGTAGTTTAGGGACTGATCACCACCACAACTAATCGGGTCCCACTGTTTCATCTCTACCAAATTTACCACTGACTGCCCAGATTCTCATAACCATTTTTTTCTTCCCCATTGTTATTTATTTACTTACAAAAATATTTATTTAATGATTTTTTAAATTTATTATTTTCCTGGCTATTATTTATTTGTCTCTCCTACCTTAGTCTGTGTTTTGGAACTCTTTTTTGTGTTTGTCTATTAAGTGCATTGTACTCCACGGTCCATGGAAAACTACATTTCCTTCTCCTTGTACACAGCAGAATGACAATAACCCTGAACCCTGAAAATAATATTGGACAGGGCCAACTCAAATCAGTCTCGGTTCTATTCGAAAAGCTGAGTCTCATGACCCCTTTGATTAGCTTGATTAAAGTTATGGGGAAAATTACTTTTTCACACCTGTGATTGCATTTCATTGTTTCACATCATGGAGATGACATAAACAATATTGGTGCCATTTTCTTTCTCAGGCTTCATTCATATTGTGCTGAAACTGACAAAATGATCTCATCAAATGAAATGTGAAAAAAGGGCAAAAACAGAGAAAACTGGAAAAGGGCCAAATTCTTTCACAGAGTTATGTACCTCTGTAATGCTCTCTCTTTTTCTCTATCTTAGAAATTAACCAAAAGACAAGCAAGTATGTTTTTTATGTCCCCTTTTATTTACCTTTACCAAAACAGTAACGAAATAATTGTGCCCACCCTACAATGTGAACCAGTAAGCCACGTTATTATGTATACTTGTAAACTTAACACATAAGCAGATACATTAAGCAAATTATTATTATTATTATTGATTTAGTAAATCAGTAATTACTTTTTTGATTTACTAAAACAATAACAATAATAATTTGATTTACTTTACCATTGGAGGTTTTGGCTACCTGTAATGTAACATTGTTTTCCACAGGTGATAATAATCCAGCCCCAGGCCTCTGGCAGCCCCCAGAAGTCACCAGGCCTGCAGACAGAAAGTCCTATCAAGGAGCAAACGACTCCCCCTTCCATTTTGGCTAAGAAGAAACAAGAAGAAGACATGGAGGTGAGGCAACTTCCCCCGTTTGTTGCTGGTAGACTCAAGGTGAAATTTAATTTTATTGTCATTCTGCATACAGATGTGCAAGAGAGAAGGAAAAACGGTTTCTTATAGACCATGGGGCACAGTAGACTAAACAGACAGTGCTAAATAATGGAAAAGACAGGCAAATTGAGATAAGATAGATAGATAGATAGATAGACAAGAAGATGATAAATAGATAAAAAATGGCAAAAATAGTAAAACATTCAGTAGTGTTAGTTAAAACATAGCTGTACATTAAGTAAAAGGTAGGTACTGTATCAGAATGAGCACGAGTTTTGCTGAAGTGCAGAAGCACTGCCCAAGACAACACAGTGTAATAATGGTTTATTTTATTATGTAAAGGCTGGATTTTAAACTGCAGGTTCAGAGGAACCAGTAATCAAGTTTTAGAAACAATGTGACTTGTTTTGGATTAAAATTAAGTCAAACCTTAAACTGAAGTAAAACTAAAGTGAGAGCAATAGCCCCCTTGCTTTCTGTCTACACAGAGCTTGCCTTTCAGCATTGCATTTGAAAACCAATAGGGCATGTATTTGTCATGTATTTGTCAACTTTATCAACTTATGCCATCAAATAACCTCTACCCTGGTCTGGTATATAGTTTTGCAAAGAAAACTGCAGTGAGAGATTGCAGAGGATCTGTTTTGATAAATCAAGAGTTCTGTACCCAAAGGAAAGTTTAATGAAGTGGACCTTATCCCTTACCCCTTGTTCAGCACACCAGGTCACACTGATGGAAAAGTAAAAATGTCACAATAAAATACTTGTAAAAATAAACTGAAATGATTTACAGCTTTGTGAATTGAGTTGAACGTTTAGCGCTCTGTGTGGAATGTCTGCAGGTTGCAGTTTGATGCACTCACTGGCCCACCTGCCACTCTGTACCTGAAAAAAAAGCCAGAGGATCCTGTCTGTTCACAGGAATGCTGTTGTATGACTGCAGCAAACACAGATTTGTTTGTGAGAATGAGGGGAACCAACTGGGAAGGTGTGGATAGTGGACCTTTTCTAAGTTTCAGTGTGACTTGGTTAGGTTAAATAAAGCTGTGTGTAGTTACAGAACACCTCTAACAATGATGTACTGATATATTATGTCTCACCTCTGCATGAGCTTTCTTTGCCCAGTTTTATAATTTCCCCTTTAGCATTTAGTGTCTAATGTGTCATTTCCCTTTTATAGAAAATTGCCTTCATGGTTGCTCTTGGTCTTGTCACTACAGATCATTTAGAAGGTGAGTGCTGTAACTCTAATGTTTACCCATAGGCACAACATTCACAGTTACCTTCCTTCGTTTTTACATATGCACATACACTTCTCATGCCTTTAAAACATCATTATGGTACATTGGGGAGCCTTGTGGTGAAGTAAGTCAGATTTTCCCTAAAAGAAGTTAACACGAGTACAATTATGAAGCAAAATGTATTAAGTTTGCATTGATTTAATTAAAAATAAAGCTATAAACTGCAAAATAGTTATTGGTACTGTTGCTCTGGCCTTTGCATTTTACCCATTCTTCCAGTTCAAACGGTCAGTTGCCAAATTGTTATGTCTCCCCCTTACAACTACTATATCACAGACACCTTAAGAGGGGCACCTGCCTCTTACAGTGTGCATGCTGTGAGCCCCCTGATTCATTACAGCTTGTCGGGGTCATCGGGGACCGTTACTAGATTGTTGGAGTAGAGTAGTCAGTACAGCAGCAGCCCCGCAGGCACCTGGTTCCCTACAGATGTTGTTCTGATCAGATAGGGAAAAGAGAAGCACAGCCATCTCGCCCACTCAAAGAAATTCGGACCAGTTTGTTCACCCGGCTATAAATGTGTTAATTACCTTGGCTTTGTTTCTGCTCAATTTGAAAGTAATCGGCATAAAATGTGTTTGTGCTGTTACTGTTGTAATGACTGCTTAAACAGCATCAGTGGCTTTAAACTTCAGCACAGTCAATCCCTGCACGTCTGTGCCATTGCAGAGATCCAGAGCAAGAGGCAGGAGAGGAAGAGAAGAAGCACAGCTAACCCTGCATACAGCGGCCTGTTTGAACCTGAGGTGAACTCATGCTGCAGTCTGTTGTGGGACCTTGTTCTTTGTCAGCGTGCAGTAATGTGAGTTTCCACTGGGAGCTGTTTCACTCCGGAGGAGGTTGTTGATGTCGCTTTTCCTGCTGTTTCTTCTTAGCGCAAGCGGCATGCATCTAACTACCTGAGCAACTCACTCTTCCTGTCAGCAAGAGGTAAGGCGTTTTCGTCAGTGTCCCAGAACAGCGGGGTTTTCGTGTGCACGCAGACACTCACTCACATATGTGTCTGATATTGGCCACACTGGACATTTCTAGCCTTGAGATGAATTGTCAACTGTGTGGCTGCAGTGTTAGCACAACAGATGCCAAAATTGGATAAATATTTGGCTGTGACATTTGAATGAAGACATGAAAGAAGAAACCTTTGAGGCACTGTAGCTGTAAACTGAGGAGGCTGTGATGCGTTGGTTGAAACCCGAACTGGGACTTGACACCGACTAGGCGGTTACCGGCTCTCCTTTAAATCCACTGCACATCTGGCTGTATGAATCACACACAAGCTACTAACATATTTTCTGCTCCCTGTTCACATGCTAGACACTGAGGAGTTGTGCTGGAAGGTATGTAACTTGTGCTCAGCCTTGTAGTGATTGTGTGTGAGTCTGTCAACGTGGCATAGAGAGATGAAAAAACCAAATTTACTTAAACTGAAACTTAAAAGTAATTTTTTAAAAAAGTATTCACATAGGTATTAACAATTTGATGTTTAAAGGATGTTTGCTTACAACTTAGGAGATGGAATATCCAAATGTTTACAGCAATATATCTTGACTAAAATCTTGTGGAATGATGAAAATAACAAAGTATATACACAAATTGCTGGATTTTATTCTAGTATATGTAAAGCAGTTATTTATTTTTTAGGCTGCTACATGACAAGTTTTAGTTTTTTAGTTAGTAGTAGTTTTTTAGTTTTTCCTGATTTAATGTTAAATACTTTTACATTTTAACATTTTTACATATATTTAGCAGGAACCTCTTTATTTTCTATTCTCAAAATGCTTACATCTCAGGCAGTGCACTTATATGAAAGTTTATAGTAATTTTTAAAAGGTATACACATTAACAACTTTACATTTAGAGACTGTTTTGTGCATTTTTATCCTAAATAAATTGCAACAAAACCATTCTTAATTTATGAAATGCGTCTTTAAAAAATTGGTTTGTTAAATATATGAAACATTCAACATTTATCATAATGTACAATTATTGATTAAATGGTCATACATTTAAAATGTTAAAGTTTCACATTCAGCTGCTGTCTTATAAAAATGTATAAATATTTTTTTAAAAATTTAAATTATTTTACATATTTAGCATAAATGAAGGAAGCTGACTGGGAAAAAAATTGTGTATTCACCCGTTGTGTGTAAAGGCAGAGTAGACTATAAGAGTGTGCTGTCTGGGCCTTTTTTTGTTGTCATATTTTATTTCACTCACTGCAACCTGCTCTTCTACTCCCGGGATTCAGTTTTAGCTTGTAGCCATTTCCACTGGAATTCCTAAGTACCAGGTCCGAGGGTATCTACAGTATCTGCATGAATTCAGCAACTCTGCCTTTCTGTCCACTCAGTGCATTTTGATTGTCACCACAGCTGCGGTTGGAAAAGGCCTCTTTCATGGGGAGGCATGAAGTTGTGTAGAAGGTGCTCAGGTCAGACAGGCCCTTTCATAATATAGCTGGAACAAAAGTGTGAATGTGAAATGTGATGCTCTCCCACTCACCCTGACAGCTCTGTTCTGGAACTGTGGCAGCGTGTACATGTGATAATTGCACCTTTGAAAGGACGAGCATCTTGGAGAAAATGTTTAATACTAAGGATGCAGGCAGCTGACAGGCCACAACATTCAGATGGGATGAAGTAGTTGTGATCAAAATGTTGCAGCTTCAGGGAGGATGACAGCACACATTAGAGTTAGACTCGTTCCTCAATTTTCAGTTGTCAGTTGTCATCCACAAGCCTACATATTGCATTTTAAGTATGCAAACAATTTTTTATGTTATGTCATGCCAACTGACAGCATGGTGAAAAAGGAGGGAGGCAGAAAATCCTGCCAACCATACCTTTGCATTGACATGACATTATGTCCAAACTTTGTAAAACTATACAGGTAAGTTCATACTAGACTCCAGCACTTGTGGGTCTGGGCTGCAAAGGAGGCAGGGGGCCACAACAGGGCCCCGTGTTGTGATGGGGCCACGTGAAGTGACAGAGCCATGCTGTGTGCTCCACATGACAGGATGAGCTGGAGCATGATGAAAGATGCGCCGTTTGCAAGGAAGACGGAGAGCTGCTGCCCTGCCACAAATGTCCCCGCGCCTACCATCTCGACTGCCTCCACCCCCCACTCAAGATGCCCCCTAAGGGTTCCTGGTTGTGCCCCAAGTGCCAAAAGAAGGTAGGACTGAGGGGAGGAGCAGACACTGGTGGAGATGCCATTGAGAATCTTGTATCATGGGGACTGTAGTCATTAAAATGTGCTCCCTACACCTGAGTCAGACCTGGGCATTGGTTAGTTGCTTATTTTAACTCAAGCTCGAAGCACTTTGAACAGGAACAGAGTTAAAAATTTTGTTCTGTGTAATTCAGTTCTGCCATTCACTTCAGTTACATAGTGGTGTTCATGGTGCTGCTGGGTAGAACAGTGCAGTTGTTTTCATTATAGAAAGAGAGGAAAACAGTTTACACCTGGCCATTAACGTACAAACACAGTCTGTTCTCAACTCAGTTTGTTAAAATTTGAAGATCACTTTTTACCATGTAACAATTGATAAAAGCTATAAGAAGCCGAGACAAAGTTCTAATAAATGAAAGTACTATTTAACACTTCCATTAATGTTATGCATGTTATGCAAATTGTGTCCAAAACGCGTTCGGTGCAAGGTCACAGTGTCTACAGTCAAAAACAGAGATGCAGGAGAGGCACCCTGGATGTGATAGATAGCACCGTATTACAGTGTAACACGTTTATTTAACGTAAATCCAAAACCACACTAAAATTAAAACTTTTAAGTACATTTTTCAGTACATTTAAAGTTTCTGAAGACTAAAAATGTGTCATATCCATAGCCTCAACTTCAGTATAGAAAATGTGTTTTGCTGCCAGCTGGTGGCAATAAGCAGAAATCCTAATCATGATTGCTCCATAACAGAAATTTGAGGAGAATGATGAAGAAAATGGGACTATAAATAAATAAATTAAAATATATATATATATATATATATATATATATATATATATATATATATATATATATATATATAGAGAGAGAGAGAGAGAGAGAGAGAGAGCGAGAGAGAGAGAGTGAGAGTGAGAGTGAGTGAGTTCAGGCTCCGAGGTGGTTCAGTGAGTAAGTGCTACTGCCTCACAGTGCCTGGTCTGGTTGGGTGTGAGTTCAAATCCAGCTAAGGCTGTGTGGATTTCCTCCCACAGTCTAAAGGCATATGTTTCAGGTTGATTGGTCACTGAATTACTCACAGTGTGTATTATCACCCATTAAAGGGACTGGTTCCCCATCCAGGATATAGTGTCAGTGTCCAGTGAATCCAGGATGGGCTGTACCCTCATTGGGATAAAGAAGTTAACAATGGATGGATGTTCATATCTCTAAAACCTCTGTAACTCTGATGTTTGCAGTGCAGATGGCAGAGTAACAAGATGTATTGACAGATATATTTCTAGTTATAGTATTGAGCTTTTCTAAATATTTAGAATGCTTTCTGATATTTTCTAACAGTATTGTTGCAAGTGAAATCTACCGTTTGTGTTTGTTTCTATTTTAGGTTCTGAACAAAGACAACATGTCCTGGCCCCAAAATTTTGTCCAGTCTTATGTAACACACAAGAGAGGTACATGACTATGGGTTGTTACTCTGTACTTTCTTTCTGTATGTGTACAGGTTTAAACACACTGTTTTGACACAACTGCACAGTAGGTAGATCCTTGTTTAGTGGATTTCAACTTTTTCCTGTTTCCCAAGAACCCTTCATCTTAGTCACTGCTGTATTAATGAATAATAAAAGGAGTTGTTATGTCTCTCAGACAAGTCAGCACCTGATAAAAACTGACAGAACTGAAACTGATGCAAAGCTGACTAGTATATTTGTTTATCTGGGTGTAATTATTAATCATATATGTGTACCTGTATATCATTGAAGAAAACAGTTACATTTCTGCTGTAGTAGTTAATACTTGTCTAATTTGTAATAATAATTAAGACAATCAAGCCAATGCAAAATTACTGACAATCTTGTGGGACCCTTGGGTACCATCAACTCGACTGTAACTAGAAGGTGTCACCTGTATAATTACACATACATGCATTCAGTAGTTCCTCCCTCATGGGCGTTGAACATGTCAGAGTAAATATTGTAGCATGGAATTCCTAGATGTGTACTTGTTAGTCTGTCACTGGAGAGAAGGCACCATGGAGATGGTGTGTGTGTGTGTGTGTGTGTGTGTGTGTGCGCTCTGTGTAGTGAGGGAGGAGGAGAAGAAGAAGCTGATGAGGAGAAACAGTGAACTGAAAAAGGAGTGCGCTTTGCTGGAGCAGCAGGACCAGAAGCTCAGCGAGTCCCTCACGGTATGCTTGTCTGTTCCCCACATTTCACTTGACACCTTTTCCTGCACATTGTGATGTGCTGTTCTCAAGATATGAACATCTCAAAGCCACTGAAAAATTTAGCCCTAACCTGATCACACACATAAGATGTAATCCACAGCATCTTGGGTCTGCACCCTGCTGTGGCCATTCATCATGCATGTGCTGCTCCAGCTCTCCATCAGACCATTCACTTTTGGTGCTTATTCTTCACTTAAAATCTGGGCAGCTTAAATTTGAACTACTTTGCATTAAAATTATTTTGCAAAAAAAAAAAAACAAATTTCAGAAATGCATGGATGTGAAGAGCAGCCTTCTGGGCAAACAGAAGGAGACCCGGGCCTCACTGGAGCGGCTGAAGGCTTTGATCCGACTGATCCAGCAGGACCAGATGATCCAGGTCACCATGACAGCGACCACAACCACGGGAACCTCATTGCTCTCACTACCATGGATGAAGCCCACCAATGCAGCCACAGTATCCCATGCTGGAACCTCCATGGTACTTCAGAAGAGTGTCCCCCAGACCCAGGACAACAACTGACTCCCACCCAGCTTCACTCCCATCCTGCGCACCTTTGAGCCAAGTGGCCTCCTGCCAAATCTCTGGCCATGCCCTGCTTCAGCTATAAATATACAGACTTTTTTTAAACAAAAACATCTGTGATAATATCAAAATGTATTCATTTAAAAAGAAACATTCACTGGGTATGGTTTTTTTAAGAGCTGTTGTGGGAGAATATTAAATCCCCCACAAAGTTTTCAGCAAATATTTTTTTAACCCCAACACCTTCAGTGCTTATGAGATTTTTTTTTAACTTATTATTAATTCTATTTATTAATGTTCTTGGCCTTAATGTATTTATGAATTTTAATGAAAAAGATCAAACATTTGTCCACTGGTATGATCTTGTACGAGGTATGTTCTTGTTTCAAACAGTAATAATAATAATGTTACTGAATATAGGAAGGGACAATATTAGCAAATAGTAGTAGCAGTAGATTACAAATACATGACAGAAAATATAAGAGCAAAAAGGACTGCAAACTCGTATCAGTACATCATGTTCTTACTTTCTTATGAAAAATGTTGCCATATTAATTCAGGTGAAAGTGGGAGGGGAAAAGGTTTTCACTGTTGTATGTATCTACACATCCTGCGAGCTTTCAAACAAAACAGAGAATAACATTTTTTCAGTATTAATATAGTTGAAACTGGAAAAGTATTTAAAATGACTACAGAATTTAGCGTTTTTAGTGAAAAGTGTAGTATTTTCCTGCTGATGCCTGTCAATAATGCGAAATGAGGTATTTGATGAGGGGTTGCTGTACAGATATTGAATTGATAATGCTGGTTCTTTGGTTTTTTTATCATTATCATGCAGCTTGGGTCTTGTTGTGGTTTGGGCTTAAAAGTAGACAAAAGTCACCTATGTGTAGATGTGCTATTCTCTATTCTTCTTTCTTTCTTTCACCAGTATAGAAAATATGCCAAAAACCCTTACATTTTTGTACTGGGAACTTTGTCCTTCCTCTTTCAGTTTGCCCCCTTCCCCCCTCCCCTTGTTGTTAGTGTTGAGCTCATTTTTATCTTGAGATTTTCCATGCAGGTCGTCATTTTACTGATGAAAGTTTTTAACTGCTAGACGGTACTAATGAACACTGCCTCAAGGAGAAGGAGTCCTGGAGTTACTTTGTTTTTATATATATATATATACATATACATATATATATATATATATATATTTTTTTTTTTTTTCTTGTACACTGAACAAAGGATATTTCTTGAAACATCTGTTTCAAGGGGACAGTTTTTTTGTGTGAACACTTGTCGATTTCTACAGTTTGTCTTCCTGCTATGCCAAGGATTTTTGTGAGGCTACGTACAGTCGTTGGGCCTTTTTTTGTTGCTCTGTGTGCAGTTAAGTTTGTCCCTTACAGCTGGCAGCGATGCACTGTAAACCAGTTTGGCAACAAGGAATATTTCCCAATGGTCACAGGTACTTTTTTCATATGCTTGTTTAGAAGTTGTTCATGAAATTTGTGCGTATTCAAAAAATTAATTTTATTACAGTGACCCTATTGAGATGATACAAAAAAGGATGTCAAGAAATATGACTGAAAGTGTTTAGTCACAAATCTAAGAGAAACAGCAGAAGACGGAACAACTGTTACTGCAAACTATCAATGATGAGAGTTTGGACATTTCTAGGTACATATCTGTGGTCATGGTTACTGTGAAAGGCACATTGCATGACCTTGGTTTGTTAGGTTAAGTGCTTATTTTTAACAAAATGGAAAAGGGAAAAATAACATAATACCTACTCTGCCATTCCAGTAGACTGGAGCAGGCAAACAGCTGCAATTCTTTTAAATTCTGAAATTTTTGCTCTGACTTAAACCTTAACACATCCACTTATACACACACATCATATTTGTTCCTTTCTCATCATTTTTCATGTGGAGACCACATGGAATTATAAACAAAGTTTGGCTGTTCTTTGGTAAAAAGTTACACATCACTCCCTTCCCTCTTCCCTTTCCTGGCAGTTAATCATTGGAGGTGTTTATAATACAGTATATGAATTACACCAAAAACAGCACATATGTACTCATTCCCTTTGACACAGTCTGCAAAACTAAATATTACCAGTTGGTTGCTCATTAACAGCATTTTATTAGTTCTTATTTGCCCAGCCCTTCATAACTTTCATGAAAAATTCACCTGTATTTTACTCAGGTTTACATTACGATTCTAAATGAACTACTTCCCTGTCAAAAGATAACTGCTGATCCACTTTTTTTTTCCCCAAAAAAACAACAGCTGAACAAAATTAAGTGATACAAGGTGATTATTCAAGAAACATACAGCAGGAGTTATTAATAGTATTAGTGTTTTATTTTCCATTGCATGACAGCAGCTGTATCATATCAAGCAAGCATATCTCTAATGTTCAACATCACCAGTTCTCACATACATTAAACTATCACCATTTTGCTTTATCCAAGTGCTGCAACGTGGACTTACACAGGTTAGACAAATTGTGTGAAATTATTTTGAAATATGTGAAAGGGGGCATTTTTACACCATACGTGTGAATGTTTTGCTTAAAGATAAACTTGTTACCTAGTAAGACTGAAGGTGATCAGTTTTAAAAAAAACAAGTTCTCGTTTAAACGTTTCCACGCAGATTCAGTGCTGCTGTGCACCGGAGTCGGGCGTCTTCCGCCTCTCCGCCAAGACAGAACATTTTCTGAGACCCTAAGTCAGGCAAGCAGAGATGAAAGTGCGAACAGGAATGTGTACGTAACCCAGACTGTATTGCTGGACCTCCTGCATCATATGGTCTCACCTCACAGGGACCCCATTCAGGCTCCACGTGTCCTTTGGAAATAACAGCACAAAGACACACGAGCCGCTATCTGGCACAGAAATTGCAGCCCACTCATTGTCTGTCACATGTCACAGGCCCCCCTAACCGTTCTTAGAATTCTCCGGAAGAAACTGTGCAGTGATTATACAGGTCTATTTTAATACACTCGACACTACATTGAACAAGGAAAAGTTTGTATTCTTTTAACGATGAACAAAAACATAGAGATTATTTCAAAGATTGTTTCCAATTATGCATTCTGAGTGGCTTGCAGTGCTTTTTCTTTGCCGTTGATGTGGCAGCAGAGAAAAGTCAGTGCTGAGGAATTTAAAAGGATATGTCTGGGACTGTTAAAATAGTGTTTTTCTTTGTAATTAACGAGGGCCTGCCAGTGGGATAGTGTGTTTAGGAAAGTTTGTCTAACATATACACTGTAGTTTTTGTTCTTGCATTAAACATCAATAATTGAAGTTGGTGAAATGTAGTCTCATGTTTTTGTATGATCTTTGAAAAACAAACAATAAAACACTTATTGGAGAATCGAGTGCGTGCATTGCAGTACATGCTGGACACAACTGCCCTTAAGGAATAGGCGACTACATCAAATATTCAATATATTTAGAAATAACAAAATGCTGAATATATTACTTCAACCTTAAAAATAATACATTCTCTAGAGCATATTAATATGTACGTTAGTATAAAAATACAGTAGCGTATTAAAAAGAGTGGTAATATACTTTAGTGGGTGACACTGTGTTCAAGAGCCAAGTCCCATGTGTTGAAAGTGAGATCCATTCAACTGACACTGCAGTTTCACTGTGGCTGTGTGAAGAATGTCTGTCCATGATTCAAACATAAGTAAACTGCTAACTTTAGTGCAATACAGACTAAACCTCAAAACCTTTCACCTCCTAGTGTTAGACACTAAGAGTTCCTTGTTATCTCATTGGCTCAGAAGCTGATCCCAGGTCCACGACAGTTTAAAATATACTCAAATTTAAAAAATGACACAAGCAAAACAGCTAATTTTATTGTATCTAATATAAACGCCTGTTTACTGTAATGTCACTTTTTGCCTGGCTCAGCAATGCTGCTATATTCTACTGCTCAGATGGCATCACTCTAACCAAGTGTCTGTTTCCAATGGTTCTCACACACAAAACCTAAAGCATAATACCATTTTGCAAAAGATTTTAAAAGAAACTGCCTCAGACTCAGGCTAATGTTTAAAAAAAGACACTTGTGTAAAAAAGAAATCATTTGCATTACATTTTACTGCTTCTGTAGGTAAATACCTATAAAAAAGTTTCAGTATAAATATATAAAAAAAGCTTGTTTACTCCTACAGATATAAAATAAGCAGATTAAACACGCATACAAACTTTTTACACTAAACATAGCCTGCTACAAAGATACACTCTTGTTTTCATTCTGCATCTTATCTGAAGCTAAATCTGAAAAATAGTATTAATTATCAGGAATAATATGAAACTCTCGTCTATCCATTAAATACGTTACTCTGGCAGCTGAGGGCAAAGGGACACAGTTCACCATAATAGTCACTGAAGGTCTGAATTATCATAAAAATTTTATGGATCACAATTCAAATCGAAGCATGTAGCTCTTCATGTGGTGCCCAAGGCATGCCCAGGAGGGTCGGTAACATGGAAAGGACAGCAAGAGAAGACCTGGGGATAGAAGCTGAACAGGCAATCAGGGCAACACCTGGCAGGGCGGTGACTGTGAGCCAAAGACTGTGGGGTAGTGTTCTATGAGGATCTCTGTGAATATGTTGAGAGGTGTGAGAACATTAAGGGACACTGAGCCCTTGGGGGGCCACAGTAGGTTGACCCCAAACACGCAAGCCAGGTTAGATGGACTCATCTTGTTCACGATGCTCTGCTGTGATACCTGTAGGCAAAAGGTCACAGGAGTCTAACACAACACAGCACAACTGAAAGGAACAGAGTAGATCTAAGAACCCAGAAGTAGGACCACATTATAATACTGTGGGACCTGAGGAAACTGGAATGGGAGCAGAAAAAACTAAATTAATCAAAGAACAGTTTAGATGACAGGACCACAGAAGGGTGAGCAGCCCAGCATGACAATAAACCAAGGATAAAAACACCAATCAAAAAAATCTAAGAATACAGTTTAGACGACTGTTCGGTGCAGCCATGAAAGGTCCACCAGTCCTGACAGGTGACATGTTTCCGAAGCAGCAGTTCCTGTTTATACTACCAGCAGAGGTGTCTGGTCTTCTAAAAAGGGCTACATCTGACATAATGAGAACTATCTAAGACTCCATTTGCGGTTCCCCATGGCCCACCACAGAACCACTGGTTTTAGTTCAAGTTTTTTTCTTCCAAACACACATTTTACTGTGTTACTCCTAATAATTTTTTGCTTTTCTAGTTAAATTCACTTATTACTGAAATTTGATTACTTGGTTTCACAAATTTATTATCCAGAACATTTAAGTGGCACTTAATGCATATCAAGACATCCTGGCACACAGATGTTAACTCAGCTGTTAAAACCATCAATGTCAGCACATTAATTTATGTTTCTCAAATTATAGGTTAATAGCTATATATTTGAGCATTTAAAAACAAAAGGAAACACACAACTTAACTTTCATGTTCTGGCAGTTTAAGGAAGGAGAAGTGGGGTACTTGCCATGTACAGGAAGCAGAAAAGGTATTTGAGGACCACAAAGTTGTGTTCTGGAAGGCTCTCGATCATGTCCTTGCATGTCAACACTCGCAGACTGCTCTCCACATCTGAAATACAATTTCCCAAAATAGATTGTTCACATTACTCACCTTTCATTACTAATCTTCAGCAATGAATAGCAATCCAGTTTCCTAAGCTATGCATTAAGATGACCTAATGAAACATCTAGCACACAGATGTAGCCCCATAACTATTACAACTCTCTTAACAATGTGATAAGCTCAATTCTAATTGTAACTAACCGTGTTACTCGGTGCTGCCTGAGTCAGAAAGGCAACCCTCTCCCTTAAAGTAGTTGCAAATGGTATACAGTACTGTGCAAAAGTCTTAGGCATGCAACTTCAAGGTCTGTTGAGAAGTACAGGTAGATTCTTATCTACCACCAGGGAGGTTTCTGATTGGTCCCAAATTCATTCTGCAGCCTGAGAATGACCTCAAACACCCAATCTCAGTCATACAGAACTATCTTTAGCAAAAAGAAGGAATCCTGCAACAGATAGTATGGTCCCCACAGAGCCCTGATCTCAGCATGATCAAGTCAGTCTGGGAGGACATGCAGAGACAGTCAAAGTCTGCAGAAGAACTGTGGCCAGTTCCTCAAAATGTTTGGAAGAACCTACCAACCTCTACCTTAAACTGCATGCGAGTTTGCATAAGAGAACTGATGCTGTTTTAAAGACAAAGGGTGGTCACACCAAATATTGATTTGATTGAGGTTTTTTTTGTCTACTGCACTTTTTAGAAGGTTTATTCATTAATAAGTATTCATGGCATTATTTTTGGAACCATCCTTGCGTTATAGCATTTTTCCCACAGGTGCCTAAGACTTTTGCACAGTACTGTACATGCCTACTCTGGTGCTTGAACGTAATTGGTTCCTGAAAATGGCTGGAATATCACAAAGTCGAACACAGGGAAGGTATTTGCATTATTACTCATGAGGAAAACCATGATTTGTTCTGGGTTCATCTGAGAAACCTTAATTAATTTTGTCAAAATATCCCCAACACTCTAAAATGCCTAATTCACCATGATGAAGAACGCTTACAGTCAACAAGGTAATTAATATGTATTTGGTGCTTATATGCAGTTACTTTTATTTAATATCATACATTATGTTTTGTTCTATACAGATTGTGGCATTTCAGTATAGGCTCCTCCTGAAGGCTGTCCCTCAACTTGATATACTTTTGCACTCAACCACTATCATTATAGTTAATTTAATTTACAGTTCATTGTAATGAAAGACATTTACTACAAGGAGGAGGAGAGCCTATACACATGATATTCTGTAGCAGGGGTTCTTAACCTGGGATCCATGGGTTGTGGCTTTTCATGGGACAAATGTTAAACATATCACAAAAAATTACTATTAAGCATTACAAACATTAATATGAATAAATTATACTAAATACAAAATATATATATTATTCTAAAATATATATTGCAGAATATTACTAATATTAGAATTAATTCTATGTGAAAGCAATAAAGTTCCAGTGTCATACAGGGTGAGTCAAGTCTGGAACCACCAATATTTTTTAAGATACCCAAGATGTTAGATTGACCTAATCAGTACAATTTTGTATTAGACCGATCTGCGAGGTGAGTGTGAACACCCCCCTCCCATCTTGAGGGCAGTAATTTTAAATCAAATTCGATATCTCAAAATGGAAAAGGGGTCATGTGACCACTCTAATGTTTAAAGTTTCAAAAGACAGTCAAAGGTTAAGTCTGTTCTTGATATCCTCATTGGTAGTGAGGCTTCAAGTCCAACATTTGGCATCTTTAAAATATTTGTGTGGTTCCAAACATCCTCACCCTGTAAACTGCAATCTTTTTTCCAAATTTATTGGTGAGTGTTTTGTATGAGGGGGTCATCAGCTTTCAGGCAGATTCTTAATAAGGGTCTGTGGCCTATAAAAGGTCACACTGTCCAGTAGCAAACTTACGAATGATGTCCTGCACCTGGTCGTAAAGAGCAAAGGACAGCAGGGGTTGTGGCAGCTCCCTCAGGAAAGTCTTCAGAATGACAGCTGGGATATGGACATCTCCATACTGCTCATAATCTACCCGTTTACCTGTTAGAGGAACAGACCACTACTACAAATATACTCTGGAAAACCAAGGTTTCCTTCTCCAGTGCTGGGGAATGGTACTCTTTGATTCCACCAAGTATTTCATTAGTTAAGTTTTATAGAATAGTACAGAATAAGATTTTATTGATTCCCAAAGGGAAATTTAACATACAATAGCTGAACACACACGATGCATAACACAAGACACTCCTGATACACATAAATAAATTTAAAAATAAGTAAAAAAATGAACCAATAAATAACGGTTTTATATACAATCTTATAGTTGACTAGTCCTTGTGTGTCACTATGGTGGTGGATTTCTTTTACGAAGGACCCCAGAAGTGCTTCTTTTAATGCACCTGAGTTGAATCATCTGGTGGCTGAAAGAGCTCATGGCGTCACTTCATTTAGGGAGTATGAGTCATTGTCCATGTTTGGCTGTAGCTCCCTCCTCACTCTGGCCTCTGTCACGGCCTCCACTGAATAAGGGCTCTGACCAATGACAGAACCTGCTTTCCTCATATATTTGTTGATTTTATGCCTCTGAACAGAAGTGTTGTTTCCCTCCAGCACACTACGGCAACTACGGCCTGGTAGAACATGTGGAGGATGTTGCTGCCCACCTTAAATGACCTTAGCCTTCTAAGAAAGTAAGACTGTTCCTTCCTTTCTTATATAGCATCTGTGTTGTGGAACTAGTCCAGTTTGCTGTTGATGTGGATTCTGGAGTATTTGTAGGATTAGACCACCTTTACGTTTTCACCCTCCAAAGTAACCAGGCACAAGGGTTCCTTAACATGATTCCTTATCTGTGACATTTGATTAAATTTAGACTTTGATTTTAAAAGTCTTCACTGTTTAGTGTTCTACCTGTGTATTATATTTGACACATGCTGCTTGGCACAGAGGTGGAGCAGTAACACTGGCACCTGACTGTGCCCAAGCTGCCTGTGATATATGGCCTTTGCATATTCTTGTGTTCACAATCCAGAAGACATGCATGGAAGAAGACAAAGGAAAACCACTTTTGTACCTTTCATCATCAAATTGAGAGGCCCCTACGAGAGGAAATAGACGACAGCACTTACCCAACGGCTAAAAGTAAATACTGTCAGCCAATTGATAAAGTAGTTAACGTTAACTGACTAACAAATTATTTAAACATTAAATACAAAATTAAGTAAGCTGCAGATATGCAGGGCAGTAGGTAGCCTAGCGGTATAAGGAAAACGATTTTCAAACGTCTTGTCCTAGATACTCAAACAAAAATAGGATTGAATAAGTGTTTTTAAGTAAAAGTGGACCGCTGGTGACCACTCGTGGTTTTCACAGTTGAGAAATTATGACTGTGGTTCCCACCTGCCATGTTCTACTCATATCTTCAGACAGTTTGAGGAGACCAAAGCACTCAGAGGAAACAAACATGAACAAGGAGAAAACATAAAATCTCCATATTGAGTGAGTGATTTGAACCCACAACCAAGAAGCTGTGAGAAACTGCCAAACTGATGTGTCAAACTTAAAACCATTTCTCCTGCATGGACCCTGTATCTGAATAACAGAATGACTAAGTTTCTAAATGAATGGGCTTTGAAAGGCACTACTTTGTGGTACAAGTCCTCTAAAAAGCAGAAGCAATGTGATACCATTAGGGAAAAAATCTCTGAATTCATGAAGGTTCTGAGAAATACCATGATTTGGGACTGAACTCTCACCCAGGTTGTAGAGTTTCTGAATCTCCTTGATCTGCTGCACACGTGCTGACCTTCTGAAGATGCCTTCAGTGTAGAGTCCTGGGGATATAGGTTCAGACAGAATTCACTAGTGAAGAGAGTCCCTATGTCCGCCACAGCAACACTTCTGTACTCAACATACTTACAAGAATGTAACAACCAGAGTGACCTAACATTTCTCTAGGATAAAAAATTCAAAGCAGCAGCCTTAAAACCATTTGAAGTTATAGTCACTGGCTAGTTAATGTCATTGGCAGTCCGTGACTGTACACTTTAATGACTGTGCCATTTTTGTACCATGTTTACTAATGCTCACAACAGGGACCAGTAGCACCCTAAGTCTGCATTTATTAGTGTTGAGTCTATACATGAACCTACCAATAATAACCTTGCAATAATGTTGGCCTATGTGCTGGTAGCACAGCTTGTACATTTGCATTTCATACAGCCATATGTTAAATACTGATATTTATGAACTATCTGTAAACAAAGACCCAAAACATGCATCAAAATGTACACCTAAGTATATCCAACAATTAACAGAAGTTTTCTTCATTTTGAAGATATAAGAATATAGTGAAATTGATTTTAAAACAGACATGTAGATCATTATTTTAAGTTTCAGTGTTTTATGCACATTCTGTATCATTTGAAATTATGGACAAAATTAAAATACTGCAGCTTACAGGGACTGCTGAATTTGGGGAGTCACTAGGTGGTACAGGGTCGACTTACTGAGTGTTGTTTTTGTCAATAATTTTATTTATTTTCACTTTGCTGGAATTACCATGAACAAAAATCATACTTAAAACTTAAATTCCCTGAGTTTTTCTTCAAAAATATATCTTGTTTAAAAACCAGAAGCAGGAAAAAAATATTTTATAGAGATGGAAGAAATCAGTATTCTACCGATTTTTAAATTACCTGGAGTTTCCAGTTAGTCAAAAAACAAACAAGCAAACAAACAAACAAACAGTAAAAAAAAACAAAACCCACATTTTAAATAAAATCTATTGAAAAATATGTTACCGTTACCTTTAACTGATCTAAGTCACAGGGACAAAAGGGCTTTTGTCTTCTTTAAGTCTTTAAGCTTTCCTGCAATGTTGAAATGACTCTTGTACAACAGAGTAAAGCTGAAAAATCCTAATGAAAATAAAACCGTGACAACCAACTCCAGATTCCCCTAAATTAAAGATCTGGAACCAACCCCATGAACTGTTTCACCCTGGGTGTTACAGAAGCTCTGTAACAGACTTCTACCCATCCATTAGTGTTAACTGCTGTATCCTGGTGAGGACCATGGTGGTCCAGAGCTTATTCCAGAATTTGAGAGTGCTAGGCTATGAAACTACACCCTGGATGGGGATATGAAACAGACTTTCATGTGCTAAATCTAAAGCCATAAAATGTCTACTGTGGCTATGCCACAGCATGAATCCAGCTCTTTAAAAGTAAGTAGTAATTCGTCACCATTAACGTGTTCTAGGACCTACATGCTTTTTTTCCACTGTGGTATATTGAAAAAAAAAAGAGTTCTTACCTGTTACTATGTTATTATTATGCCAAATTGGTGAGGCTTTCTGCCATTTATTCTAATCCACATATATTCCTCTGAAGGCTTAAAGGTTTGTAGCATCCAACTATCTTTCCATACCTCACTGTATACTCTAAGTGAGCCTGAGAATAGAAAGTCCTGTAATCTAATGGGAGCTATAGAGTAGCGTCATGCGCGATTTACCTCAAAGGTACATTAGAGTTTTGATCAAACCAGAGCCTTTTATTTTAATCCCTATATAAGATACCCTGGTGTGTAATTGGGGTTTCTGTGTAAATAGTCACCTTACCTTGTCTGCAGGTATGAACATAAAAGCTGATTTTGTTAGATTAACTTTGAAACCAGCTATAAGGCCAAATTTCTTTAATATTTTGATTGCACTGGGTAGTAAATTTTGGCTATCAGATACGATGATCAACCTATCATTTGTCTATAGTGACAGTGAATAGCTGGAATATCCTATTTTACTTTATTATTTAAAGTATCCTATTGGATACTTTGAATTGTGCAAGAGGTTCTACAGAAAAACTGAAAATCAACAAGAATAGTGTCTTGTCTTCTGTCTCTGTTGTCCTGTAGAGACCTTCTGCTTTTGTCATTTTAAGTATTAATACTAGGAGATAACTTGGTTTACAATTCTGTGCACTGAACTTGTCCTCAGTGACATGCATTAGATATTCATCTCTATCCTTAAGTAAATTAGTCATCTCTGCTTTATCTTGTAATTTTGAACCATCTATTGGTCTAGGGTGGGTCTCCTATAGTACGGCAATGTCTCCTTTTTTTCTTGCACAAAAAGTCCGGGATTTGAACCCAAAGAAAAGGGGAGTGCAGTTCCCTGAGACTGAATGACATAAGAGTGTACTTATCTGTTATCAACGTGAATAGAACGAGACAGAATAGAAATGCATGCTTGAATTTAGACTAAAATATGGAAAAACACAATTCTATGAAAAAAACATTATCTATATTAACTGTTTTAAAATACAAATATATTTCCATATAGCACACCTTCTCCCAACCTCTCCCCTTCCACACACCAATTACACAAATCTGTGAGAACCACTGGGTGAACTCTAAGCCCTCAGCCTGCCCCAGTGGAACATTTTCCTTACCTTATGCTATTACAATCCCGCATAGCTAAATTATATTGGCAATAAAAACAAAAATAAACAAATCCATCACACTCAACTATAGTTAATCAAATTCCAAGAACAGCTGCATTGTGCTAGCAAACAGTAAAACGTGACTGTACCCCATTATTAATTAAAAATTAGCCTATGTGTACAAACACACAAAGAACATCGTTATAACAGCCCAGTTCAACATTTATCTTAGTAAACAACTAATCGGTCTATACACATAGAACGCTATGTAAACACATCCTAATTACCAGAGACATGTAATGTGTACAGGACTCCAAGGCGTTATTAAAAGTAGACATTCATAACTGTAACTTTACAGTGGAGAGAAGAAATCTTGCCACCATTACATCTTTTAGATGACCTGAATTACAATCAATGGATCATCATTATTCCCTATCACTGAACCACAGAAAAACCTGAATTTTTGTCAGGTGCCTGCTGACTCCAGGTCAGTGTCGGTAAAGTACTTTTTCTGCCTCTTCTGCTGATGTAAATAAAAATTTCTCACCACCACATTTAACACTCAGGATGGCGGGTCACAGCAAGAACAAGGTGATGTCCATCTGTCAGAGTTAGCCTTGAATCTATTCTTCCTTATCTGTCATTTTGAAGGAATAATTGACATTGAGTTTGACACAAATGTTACATGGAAGAACTGGTCTTGTGTTACATGCTCCCTTGCTTGGTGATCACAGTACCTTAACAGCCTAAAAATCATAACAATGCATGGACGAGTTGTCTATCTCTAGAGATACAGATTCTGCCTCTTTCAAACTTGGAATCATAAGTAGGTAGGTAGGTTGACCAGCCTCACATTACTTCTGGCTCAATCTTCCAGTTCTTTCAACTTTTTCTCTGATTAGCTAGGGCAAGTTAGCCAATATCATCAATCTACATCTGAATCATTTATTTGTGCCCCACCCAATTAACTTTTACTTAAACACCATTACTCAAGATGGATAATTCACAACGTCAGATGAATTTAGGTAACTTTGAGCACAGCTTAGAGTGCTAATAAGAGGGTCTTTAGGCTAGAGCTCAGTGTCACACAACCATTTTGTTACACTTCTCACCGGAAGTCCAAGATAGATGGTGTTTTATTAAAAACATAAAACACATATGGTTGAACCCCTTGTTATAAACTTTAGAGTAAGAAACTTTTTGCATGCAAACTTTTTTGAAAAGTATTTTTTTCCCAGAAAAACATGCTGGAAACGCCAATTCAAATCAAGCACCAAAACTTCACCCAATGCCCAAATAGTGATCACGAACAGTAACAGCTTCCTTATTTTTCCTAAAGAGTGGAAAATGCAAACAGAAGGTGCGTAAGCTGATCTTATGGCTTCTACATCTCTGAGTTCTGAGGCACCAGTGATGCTCTGCCTCTCCATCATTCTACACCTCCATGTAAAACCTCTGGCTCAGAGATATTTTGTCAAATTTGTCTGTGCTTTAGGGTAAATAACAGACGACTGTTTTATTTGTTTTATGTGGCTTTTATTCCTAATATTTTCCTTGTGTTGGGCATTACTGAATTTGCGAGATTTGGGAAAATGAAGGGATCAAGGGACTGCTATGTTCATGCCTCACCCTTGTCTCTTCATTAGGTGTGTCTGATAATCAAAGAGGTGGGGATGACCACCAAAACTCCCTTTAAACATCAAACCACAAACACGGCCATCCCAGATTTTTTGACAGGTTATCTTTACTAAATCATCAGTTATAATTAATAAATATCAATTTTGTAAGAAATAACATTAACTTTAATTACTATTAACTTCAGACTGTTAAAACTAAAATTACTACAAATTAAAGATACATTTGCTCCACTCCTGTTCAGTCCTGATTGCTGAATTGAACAGGACAGCAACACGTGCCATGTTCTTCAGCATGTTATTAATAAAAATGGCAGAGACAAGCTGTGGAGATCAGCTGAATGAATCTAGTACCACACAACTATTATGTTTGAGTGTATTTTACTGCCAAGCATCTGCTTCAAGACAAAATTTATCTTGGAAATGTTTTTAGACTTGAAAAGGCACGAATTGACGACACAGGGTGCTTTTGTGTGTGTTTGTGTCTGAGTGCATGTACAAAAAATATGCTTAATAACATAGTACTGCAAAGCATTTAAGAAAAAAACAGATAACAGAAATTTCAGATTTGTTTAGTCAAGTATATACCGTATAGTTTAGTGCAGATACATTCTTACCTTTCACTTTGAGGTAGGAAATGGACTGAGACATTACTAATGGAATTATCATGCCTTGGTTTTTATCCCGGATGCTGCAGAGGTAAAAATGGTAAGTTGGTGAACTTAATTTACCAAAATAAATTAACAAAAAGGCTATGTGTTTCAATGATAATGGCTATTAGTTAAAGCAGATCTTACGGGAAACACATACTATTGTAGGCTCACGCCAAATTGCTGGGTGGGCAGAGGGGGCCGAGGAGGCGGGACCTTCACAGGGGGAGGGGGTCCTCCTTTCTGGGTGGCTTGCAGTTTCTCGTCATGCCTATAGGATACAATCGATGTCAACCAAACCATGAGCAAAGAAGAATCGGAGAAGGTTTTGTTTGTGTCTCATTGAAAACCATACCTGAGAACTTCAGGAGGAATAATGAGCTGTTCACAATTCAGATGGTCCCTGAGTTCTGCCAGGTAGTTCACATACGTCAGTTTCTTCCCAAATTTATGACTGGAGAGAAAATAAGAACTGTAACAAAAACATTTTGACCTCATAACTTTTTCTACTGTTTGTGGCAAAACACATACCTTATAATCGGCTTGAATAAATTCCATATGATTTTAATGAAGTTCGTTGGATGGACAACATATAGAGCTTTCAGATTCTTCTTATACCTGATAATAAAGCATAGAGAAGTGAAAGTTCAGTATATCAAACCAACCTGCATCCTCAGTGTACATAGAAAAACTTGAGGAAAAAAGCACTAAAAATGTAATGTAACCTGACCCAAAGCAGAAATCTGTGTTAAATGAATATAAACTCACTTAAGCTCACTCAAAAAGTTCCTATCTCTATTAAAACTTGCAGAAATATGGTAAGAAAAACATACTAAGCATAACATTATTTGTAAAAAGTAATTTGTCCTTCTCCATGCATAAACATTGCAAGAACTTTAAAAAAAAAAACTTGTCTGCTAAAGGCACAATTACCAAGTAATATTTGGGTTACCAAATGAATTAGTGTAAGGACAATTATCAATATCAAGCTAAAGATCCAAAAGAATAAAGCCCCATAAAGACAAAAATCCACAAGAATAAAGCATGATAATTGAACTTGCCTTTTTCGAGGTCATGATTACGTTTATGCATTTTCACTGAACTAACTGTATTTACCATTTGTAAGGAGTTTTATTAGCCATGAAACAAAGTATACTATATAAATGTGGTTAAACATAAATATAGGATGCATAATGATATGGCATGATACATGATGGATGGGACAAGTTCTTTGCAAGACTACACTGTTTAAGCACTGATCATAACTTCTGCAGTAAATTAAGATATGAACTGCTCAAGACCTACTCAGATGTTTACAACTAATGTTTTAACACTAAGACAATAAAAGTATTTTCCTACGTAAAAAACACACTTTCGATCAAACTCTTTGTAGGCACTGCTCAGCCAGCGCAGGGAGGGTTTGTTGCTGCTGCGCAAGCCATAGTGGAAGTAAACAATAGTGTAGTCACTCTCCACGTACTGGTCCAGGGTGTACTTCAGATACCTACAGGGGAAAACCAGAGAAGAATGCTTTAAATCTTCATTCCTAACCACTGAGTTGAAACCATTGATTTTCAGGCTTGTTTCATACTGCATAATTTGAGTGCATTTCTATCAATCTGGGCCAAGTGCCTTCACTTCTCTACTTACTCCAGGAGCTTCTGGTGGTTCAACTGATGGGATGGTGGCATGCGGCAGCAGCTGAAGATGATCAACTTTCTGCCGTAGTTGTCATCCCCTGAACAGAACAATCACTGGTGTCAGTCTCTACCATTCTTCTGTGAACACAGATTTGATTTTAGACTACTGGTAGAGAATATGATCTGGCAATGTACTTCTGCAGCATGTATGCCTATATTAGTGCACAAATTTTAAATCTGATTATAAAGGCATTGCTCTCAAAGTTAAGGTGTGTAAATCCAATGTTCACCTGTTACTTGGAGGATGCCATGACGTGCCACATCATAATATGGGTGGGAGGTGTCTTGACTACAATGGCCTCCAGGATGCTGTAGTGCACACAGCTCTGGATCCTCCTGCTCTTCCTCATCTTTCTTGAGTTCTACAGGAACAGGAAGGGCACAACTACTATCAGTTATGTGAAAAGCCAAAGCTGACTAATCATATATTTCCCAAGGCAAACGGTGAAAAAAATATGTGCTGGTTCCAGGGAGAATTTAGAAAACAATTCACACGTCATGATATTCCAGGAAAGGTTTGGATGTATCAAGATTGTGGTTTAAAATCTCTTGGTCAGTAAAAGTAACAGAAAAATTGAGCACACTGACTATTTTGCTTTAAGTACAAATAAATTATTAAATTAGAAATTCTGTTACCACAAAATGCATTTCCCAGATCAAGCACGTCGATGTTTTAAAGTGGCATTAAACTGAATTCCAGAAAAACTAGGCCCTTAGAGACTGCAGGGGTCTAGAATATTATAAGTCTGTCACCAGAACAAAGCTTTTTTTTTTAAAACATAAATTTGACAATTAAATGTTTGTTGCTATTACTACATTCCTTAAAATAAGGAATAAAGCATAATGTATGATAACCATATTTAAAAAAAGTTTTAAAAAAATGCGCTCCCAGCCCATCAGAAAACACCTATATAACTATTAACCCATGACTTCATTGTGACAAAACACTGTAAACACCAGTAACCTAATTAATAATATTAAGTAGTATTCTAATCTGTATATTCACAACATATGGCACAGTATGTACAGTACAGCACATTTTGCATGCTAATTCTGCCAAATTAAATAAATAGGACTACCTGAAAAATGAAACATAGTTAAAAAAATCATAGATTATTTAAACAAGGCTAACAACTTTTACTGGGTACTCATAAAAATACAGCAATCCCTTGGTATCCAAACTTTCTATATCCGAATTTTCACTAAAAGAGCTCTTGAAAATGAATATCTATATATCAGTATTCGAATGGAAATTTTTGTTATTAAAAATTTTTGTCTGAAGCTTATCCATACCAAAAAATCAAAACACTAATAAAAATCAACATAAAATTTTGAATCTACACATAAATACCATATAGTACCGTACAGTGTACTGCAATAAAATGATATTGTATGTATCGTAATAAACTACTGTGTACTGTTATGAATTTCCCCAAAAACCAGATGTGCGCGTGCCCAGGTGTTATCAGATTTTTCTGCCTGTTTTGCTTTGACTGAACACTCCACCACATTTATTGCATATTTCATTTTTTAAAAATAAACCTATTTACTTGAATCCCGGTATTGGATATCGAAGGATTGCTGAAGCAGACACGAAGGATTATTTTGACACATCTTCTCTTTATTCAATATCTCGTAACACCGAACTCCCACTTTGTTGGGGGGCGTGTGAAATGTCCTGTACTGTACATACCGTAGCACACGTTATAAACATGCAAATCAATGGCAAAGTGTTTTATAATTAGATAACTGGTGTTTACAGTATTTTATCATGATTAAATCGTGAGTTTACAGTTATATAGGCCTTTTCAGATTGGGAGTGCATTATTTATTTATTTTTTCCCTATTTAAAATAATCGGATACTGGCACTCGATATCCAAAAAATTCAGAGATTTTTTCAGAGACAAATTAGATTGGGATACTGAGGGATGTTTTTGTTGGGGGTGTGTAAAATAATTGGAAACAGAAGAGGAGTGGATGTGGGGGGGGACGGGACTCAAAAAGGAACTTTATTTGCCTTCATGTAATTTTCTTTTGCAAATCTTTTTAGGGATCCTCCCTGGTGGTATGGTGATGTGATTTAAACTGTTTTTAATACATTGTTGTGCAACCAGAACTTTACCCAAAAATGTTGAATTCAGTTAATGCACCGTGACTGGTTTTTAAACAGGGGCCAGTCATTGCAACCTTGTGTTTGTTGTGAGAAGAGTGTTCAAGTCTTGTGAATGGTATAAGATGATACCATGGTTTCTGGAGTGCAGAGGTTAAATACTGGCATGAGACTGAGTGCAACTTTATGTGGTGAAAGCTGAAAAGAATTCTTAAGTACTGAGTAAATTACAGAGCAAAGAGGTAAAAAGTATAAGAAGTACCAAGTAAAAGTACAGAGACATGACCACTCTAAGAGCAGAGCAAAATAGAATAGAAGGGAATAAACGGCCATAAAACTTTGGCTGAACTGTGAAAAGAGGAAGAAATACTAGTATAGGGAATAAGTTTCTCAATAAGTGTTGAAAAATGTATGAGAACTGAAATTTGACTCCAAGTGAATCTGGTTTATATCAGTTTCTCAGTCCAGCAGAAATTAAATTAGGGTTAGACATGCTGTGTTAAAATGGTCTTGTTTGTTATTTGATAAATTCTCCCCACCATAATAGGTCTAATTATTATCAATGACGGTGACATAATTTAAAAAAAGATTATGTTATATTTGGAATGATATAAGATAAAATGAAATGTAAAATTAACTATTAAACCAGCTTAAAAGGTGTACACTTTACCAATTTCAGCCAGTTGCTCTAGGTCAATGTCCAGATTCATTGTTGAAAGCAGGAGTGCGAGAAGTTTCTCTTATAGTAGTAATCTATAGAAAAACAAAAACAATAAACCTTAGGTTAGTAGATTGCTCAATTTTGTTGAGTTTGTTATTTTTTGTTTTATTCTAGGTTTCATGAGTACAACAGTTACGGCCATCACCTTGCAGTGGAAGGACTCAGGATTGAATCCCCACTTCCACTAAAACACTGCTGAGCAAGATATTTATCCTCAGTTGCTCCAATAAAAATTACCCAGCTGTACAAGTGATTCAAAAACAATTGAACTTTCATTGTTATTACTTAGACAACAGTAAATTTACATCCCTCCCCCTTATTGGAACTATGGTACAACCAATTGGTCTTTGAATACTGTATCACTTAAAACCTCAACTACCTGATCAACACACATGGACCCCGAAAGGTACCTTACTAACACTTAGTAAATATGACATTTACATTTGTCTCTTAATTTGATGCTTTACTCCAAAGCAACTTATGATGTTACAATACCTACAAAGTTTTCCCCATGCACATTGCTGAGCAACTTTTACTGAAGCAATTTAAGGCAAGTATTTCGCTCAACCGCACGAAAGCTGCAGGAAGAATATGAACCAGCAATTTGAGTCCGAAGGCAGTAGATCTACCCACTACACCACTTGCAGCCACCTGGATAAGTTGAACTTAACTTATTTAGCAGGGTATTCTTATTGTATTATGTCAGGGTATGTACCTTCATGAAATGTGCTCAAGCGGGAATGGGACTGTAACCTTCAAATTGCAACTCAAATTATAAACATGCCACCAACCACCCCCTTATACATTATAGCTTTCATAACATGAATAAAACATCTTCACGGAATGTATTTTGTGAAACCTTTTGCTTTTTCTTGTTTAATCAGGATGACTTAAACCTTGTACAACATGTAAAAAAAATCAAGTTAAAAGTTTGCTTCGTTAGGATCCTCTGTTGCTTCAAGATCGCGTACCTAGGCGTCCACGCCTGCGCGTTCACAACTTCTCGCGGTGTTGTCAGGAGACGTGAACGTTCTGACGTCACGCGCTCTGGCAGATTCGTTCGAGAACCGGGCAGTACGCAAAATTTCAGCACACGTGTTACGTAGAACCACAAACTGAGAATAAAAAGGAGAAAAGCGGCTCTTTTGCGGTTACATCGTTTAAAACGTGCGGATGTCACTTTTATACAAAACCCGTACAAATAACATACGTGTCCACCAGTCACAACAACATCCAATGGAGAAAACTATCCTCACAGCTAAATTACAAAAAAGTTCAAATGAGTTGCTTTGCTAAACGTAATACCAATTGTAACATTATAAATCGCCTGAACAAAGGAGTCTGCAAAATAAAATGGTCTTAAATAATTGTTAAAAGAGTAACGCTATATTGCGTCAGCTTTGCATTCCACTGTAGTTTACCGCGATAAAAAAAGATTTCAATATAACGTCAATACTCTACTTAACGTGGAGACTTTTCCAAGAGTTTTGTAGTTTAACGTTTTCAAATGTAAGCCGCATATAAAGAAACACCGTAACTTGTCACTAAAGGCAGATAAATAACGGGAAACCTCCCGTTTTTCTAACCATAGCAGTATTAAGAAACACAGTCCGTCACACCTGGTATTCCCTGAGCTGGGTTACCTGAGTTACACCTTTGCAAATTCCACGATGTCCCGGAGACGACGCTGCCAATACATACACTTGAAGTTACTGATCGCTGTCTAGTCCGTAACAGCAAAATATACGATGTGTTAGAGAAGGTTAAAACAGCTCATAAAACAAACAAAAACTAGTAAAACTTCTCATTTACAGAAACAAAAGTCCGAACGCAGTAGTCACGCATGCGCACTGTCCGCATTGGGGGGGGGGGGATGGCCGTAGAACCATCAACCTTTACAGAGACAGCAATGACTTCANGGGGGGGGGGGGGGGGGGGGGGGGGGGGGGGTTGGCCGTAGAACCATCAACCTTTACAGCGACAGCAATGACTTCATCCGGACTGACCTGTAGAGGAAATGAACATAAGTAAAATGTTACACTCCCACGTTTAAAGTTTGGATAGCAGGAAGAGAAAAATATAATCTCGGGATAAAAGTTTGGTTTAAACTGGACATGGATAATACCTCGATCCATGTTCTAATTTGGTAGTTAGCTACAGGCTCCTTAATCTGAACTAAAGTAAACATTCCGCCATTTTAATTGTGTGGAATACGTCCTTTCCTCAGTTTTTTTCAAAATACTGTAGTGCTTTATTCCATGCAGCCAGCAATCATAATTACAATAACCCAATAGCACAAGGAAGAAAAATGTTTTGCGGACTAAATTTTAATGGGCCATGACTTCTTGATTAAATTGGAATTTAACAAATTTTAAACTGGAAATACCCTTCTGTATTTATGGGCAAATATTTGCAATTTCGAGTGTCAGCTGAATAATAATTTTACAATACTACAATTACACACTACTGCAATGTTCAAATACACACAATGTGGGCTTACAGTACATTTCCATATATTTATTTAGCAGATACTTTTCTCCAAAGTGATTTACAATGATCATTAAGTTGTATTTTGCTGACATCTTTGTCCAAGGTGACAATACTAGATATTGTAAACTACACTCCCTATAATCATTCACACATTTATACAGCAGAGCAATGAAATGTACACATTCACAATATGTGGAATATGTCACCAGTTCAAATAAAAAGTGTCTTTGAAAGATGAGCAGAAACAGGAGCACATGCACTTCTCATTGTACATCTTATGACTTTGGTGATTCATCAGAATGTTTCCTTAAGCTCTATGAATGCAAAGAACAGTGATTTTTTTTCTTTTATATGTATCACTGCACCTGCCACACTATCAAGATTACATCAGTTTGTCTCCCTGTCTTGCATAAAGCCAAACTGCATCTTGCCTATGTTTATCATTCCTCTTATTCTTCTTTCAAGAACCCACTCAACTCATTCAGTGATGATTTGGACACTTTTGTTCTTCAAGTTGTTTACTCTAGTAATGTCTTGCCTTTGTTGCACCATTTGTTTTGCTATTCTGAATACTTTGATCTTTTCTTCAGCACTTTCCAGTTCCCTTGCGGGCTGATTTTGCTTCATCTGTTTAGCTGACTTGACTGTAGTTTTGAGGTTTTTTTTAGCTTTTGTGTGGGCTTTCTTGCTGTCTTCAGTTCCAGTTTTGAGCCACAATTTGTAGGCTTGCTTTGTGTGCGAAATTGTTTCAGGCACTTCAGTATTCTGCCACCATGTTTCACTTTGTTTTGAGGGTCATTTGGTTTTTCTACAATCTTCTTCAGCTACTTCAGCTATAACCAGAAATTCATGGTATTCCATATTTTGGTGACCCCAAAAGTTATTTGAACTTTGGTAGAGACTTTGTTTTCTAGCATTTTGTTTTGCTGTTCACCGTGAAGTTTGCAACCAGAAAGTTGTGTTGTTGAATGCAAGTTTCTCCAGGTATTGCTTTGATATTGTTTATCATATCACGATCCTTATTTCCCACCGGAAGGTAGTCAACTGTTGTCTTTGTGTCTCCAAATTAGTAGGTGATGAGCTC
Source organism: Arapaima gigas (assembly GCA_900497675.1). Taxonomy (NCBI): domain Eukaryota; kingdom Metazoa; phylum Chordata; class Actinopteri; order Osteoglossiformes; family Osteoglossidae; genus Arapaima; species Arapaima gigas. The sequence continues at coordinate 182,232 of UFQX01000197.1, read as the reverse complement.
GTTCTTATGGTTCTTGAACATCGTGTTGCACAGGACCAATTCTAGTTGATCTGCAAAAGTGCTGTCCTTCCTCATTTTTGACACTGCAGCTGAATTCTCTGTCCACAGCATCTTACCCATCACTGGTGAAACCAGTGTGCCTGTTTCATTCCCTTCCTAAAATAACTAAATTGTTGTCTGGAATTTCGCACTTCTGCTGGCAGGTAATTCTTGAATTCGTCCTTCTCATCACTATTTACTAGTTGGGGACCATAAGATGAGAAGATATTAGCCCTTCAATCAATCATTGCCATTTTGTCTGTGATAATACTTTATTTATTCTACTAACTTCCACAACTTTATCGATCCATATTTTGAACACCAGTATACCGATGCTTGTATCATTCTCATACCATTACCCTTCCAGTGCTGGAAATATATATCTATTCTTCGATTTAGAACCTCAGTGACCTCCACACATTTATCCCCGTGCTTCCTGAATTTCATGTTCTGAGTTTTATCTCCTGAATAGTTTCCTTCTGGGTGCATTTAAACATTTAGTCAGTTTATTCCAATAGTTTGATTTTTTGAGGCAGCTCCTGGTCACCCAGGCTACAATGTGAATCTTTTTATTCTGGGTCATGTTTGAACCAGCATGGTATGTGTTTTTATCAACTTTTGCCATGGAGTTGTGGCTGGAGCAGAAATTTCTACTGGATGCTTTTCTTGACATCAACCTTCACCATTTACCAGGTCTTGGGACTGGTGCTGTCAAATCAGTGGCTGTTTTATTTAATTCACTTACATCAAACAAGTCATTATTAGATGTCATAGTTAGTAACAGTTTAAAATACTGTGTGCACATAACAGTTTTATTGTTTTAGGAACCGTTTCAGATTTTGCAGGGATGAAAAAACTGAATAATCTGGCCCTGTCACCCCAAAAATAAATAAAATAAAATCACACCTGCATTAAAACTGATGAACTGAGTTCTCATAGGATAGATATATAAGACTGGTAGGGAACTCTGGTTTGTGTTGACCAAAAAGTAAAGTGCTTTTTTTTTCCAGCTGAGCTTTTCATTTCTCTGTTTTGATCTGGATTTTCAGGATTTTTGGTTGAATGCATCCCCTGTTTTCAGTCACACTTGCCTCAGTTTGGTAATTGAAAACTATCACTAAACTCCAGTGAAGCACAGGGGTTTCTTATGGATCAAAGATATGACTTTTCTGCAGGACCATGGCATGCTTTTATTTACATGAAGTAACACAGGGATGCATGCTTGATAAATACAATATCTCCTGCTTTGCACCATGATTTGCCAGATGTCTGTGTGGACGTGTTATCAAATACTGAACTGTGGCCTATAAATGTGCCGAGTAAGTCCAACACATGTTTAGGAAGTCAAGTCCATACTCATTTTGTGATGTAGACCAGAGAATCCTCCTGTTCAAATCATATATCATTGCAAGGTGACAGGTATGGAGGTGAACTTCCCCTTTACAACAGCTCGTATGGCAGTTGTTCTGTGTAAGACTGCAATGACAAAGCAGTTCAAGTAAAAATGTCTCATGGAGTGGTGAAAGAATGATACAGTCCACCATTAGGACCTTGACATAGTCCCAGCAACAGGCAAAGCAAGAACACTACCAGACGTGCAGCTATAACTCAGTTAGCAATCTAGATGCATTCATGAGAACTGGAGCATCTAATGTAACAGCACTATAAGACTGCATTAAAACAACATGTTGTTAAATGAAGCTTACCAAAATTACAAAATAGACTAGTTATATTTTTAATAATAAATAATGTTTTCTGTGGTTCTTTGTCTGTGATGAGCTGATGCCCCATCCAGGGCATAGCTTCATAGTCCACAGCTCAGGGATTCCAGGATAGGCTCTGGACTACCAAGACCCTGACCAGGATAAAAAAATAAAAGATTTTTTAAACAGTTTCAATATTTGAAAAATATAGTGTATTACATTGATAAATTACTTAAAGAGCTAAAATAAAAGACTGCTAATGTGCTACAGCATTATAGGAAATACTGCTTATGGAGGTTATTACAGTTTTTCATTTCTGCTCATTATTTGGGTAGTTTTTCCCCCTGAACCACTTTATATGTACAAACTATGTTGTTTTACTGTGTATGCATTGTTTTTTTAGTTGTGCCACACTGCCAGCAGATGGCCTCTCTGTCAGAAAAATGAATAAAATATGATGTAATATATTTTGACTTATATTATGCATTTACAGGAGTCACCATAAACTAAATGGTCAGTTATTCATGTGTTACAGTGTTTTATCCTTTTTGGGGTACAATTAGTTAATAAAATCATACTTTTTTTTTTTTTTTTTTAAATACCTGATCCTACAGCAGAGATGTTTAGCCCAGCTACAGTTTTCTGTATGTCATTTGCCTGCTTCTTGTCCCAGACCTGACTTGGCCATCACTTTCATCTGAGAAAAGCTGGTTACAGTTATAGTTGAGGTTTGACAATGCCTGCAGTGTCAAAAAACAAACAGGGGGTGGCGCAGTGCCACAATGACCACCACTATCATAACGTTTGAGCTGTGTACGTGAATATGGGTTTGATACCTACTCAGTCCATGTGGTGTTTCGATGTTCTCCCAGTGTTTGTGGCTTTCATCCGTGTACTCAAGTTTCCTCCCACAGTCCATAGGCATGTGTTTTAGGTAGATTTGTGACTTTAAACTACCCATACTGTGACTGTGTGGTGCCTTGCTGTGACATAAACACGTGATTGCAGGACGTATGCTGTAGTGTATCTAGCAATGTAAGTCACCTGGATGAAAAGGTGCCAGTTAAGTACAGTATAATAAACTTTGAAAGTTGCTTTAGATAAAACTGTCTATTAAAATAAATAAATTTAATATTAATGAGGTAATGAATTTTTATGCCTAAAAGGAGGAAAGGAATACAATTTTAAAGACACAAAACTAATGAAAGCCATAAGCGTCCATGGACTATGTATGGTTGTACTTGTACTCTTATGTTTAACAATTAAGTTCTGATAAAATGTGCACAGCAATAGTTAAATAGAAATCTTTCAGAGTCAAAGCAAATCGTAGAAGAAGTCTGCCATCTACTGGAGAGCGGGGGAAAAGGCGCTAAACCTTTATTTACCACAGCCGAGACCTTTTTAAACCCCTTATTCATGATTGTCGTATAAATGGATAATTTTTTAACTATATGACACCTCCCGTATGGGTTTAGGACTAAACTGCACTTGCTGAGTGTTATTTACATGGTCAATTGAGCTGAATACTTATTTTGATTTATCATAGTGTTATTATACATTGTATAATTTAACAATCCCTTCCTTCCTTTTGCTAACATAATTTTCTGCTTTATGCTTTTTATATAAATACCTTCCTGCACTATGACATGCTTTTACCCTTACTAAAAAAACAACATGTTTTACTAGAGCATGTTTTACAATCTTGTGTAATGGTCAATATAGGCATTCTTGTGATGTTTTGCACCGGCATGCTTCCGTCTTTCATATATCCTAGATTTCTACGGAGTTCTTTCATCTTTCTTACACCAGGATTATTTGTCTGTTTCATTATCAGTTGTGGATACAGAGGGTGGACATATGGATTTTAGGATTAATAGAAAGCACTGCTACTGTCCAGTTTTATGAAAAGAAATAATACTACTTCTTTTCAAAAATGTCTGCAACAAATACATAACTTTCTTCTTTAATCTGATAAATTACTACTGTTATTTTAAGTAAAATGCATATATGTAATCTATGCTGTATCCATCAGTTTTATATATTAAAAAACTGAACCATTACTGCTTGGTTGTTAACAGGTATAATTTGGACAGTGTTAGCTCAAAATGCATTCAAACTTAATATTGCACACAGCATTGCACATTACCAAGCATCTTCCCTCTGTTTAGCAAGGGTCCATAGATTCTGGTTCCCAGTCACTGTACTGACATCAGCCTTGTCACATAAGCAGAAGCCCTCCAAAAGATCTCTATGGCATTCTATACGGCAATAAGAGAGACCTTTATCTAGCTGCAGGGGCTGCCAAGGGAGATGCTACTAGTCTCACTCTTGTGGTATTCTGTCTCCTTCCCTGTAGAAAATGGCTTTCTATAATCTTTAATTTGTACATGGATCACAGGCCAAAGACAGTTATCTGGAAGAAAACACAAGCAATTCCTTTCAAATGGTGTACCTAAAACCTAGATTCCCTCTAAGACAGCTGAAAAATATCACAGAGTTCAGGATTTTTACACATATGATGATAAAAGTCAAAACATGTTTTATTATTACTTATCAAATAAAGCATAAGAGGCAGTTCATTGTCCCATAATCTACCTTTTTGGAATGAAATTCAGAGGAGAGGAAACAAGACAGCAGGTGTCAGCGATTCACCATCCATGGAAATCTGGTGTGACAGGGCACAAAGCACGCAGATGGTTGGCATGGTTACAGACCTCCAGCCTGATTGTCTCCAGGAGCAGAGAACGTTTTCTGAATGTTTAAACAAATTCTAAAATCCACGCAGCTCCATCTTCACAGGTTTCCTGCCACAGAAAATCAATTGACAAAATTGAGGTGCAAAAAATAAACATATACCAGCAGACAATGCCATCCAATAAAATATGATGTTACTGCTTTCTTACAAAACTTTTATCACTTTTTCACATCAGTGGTCACATTGTATTTTTTACCTGATTGTTTAATAGAGCCATTCATCTAAGGAGAATCTAGATTTTTTAAATTTTTTCTCATGCGAGTTTCTGCTGCCATGTTTTCACCTTAAATATTTGGCTGAGGTTCAGAAAAGAAGCTGAAGTTGCTGTTAGCCCTATTCCACACACACCTCCCAAGCTTGACCACACCCATAGTTCCCAGCACTCTTTCTACACAAATGGATGCATTTCCTAACATCTGGCCCCTCCAGTGTACTGCAAGACTAATTTAGAAAATCTGCATATATATATATATATATATATATATATATATATATATATATATAAATAAACTCTAACAGAATAAAAAATACTTTGACATTTTTCTTGCAAAAATACAGAGACAGGAGCAGATNTAACATCTGGCCCCTCCAGTGTACTGCAAGACTAATTTAGAAAATCTGCATATATATATATATATATATATATATAAATAAACTCTAACAGAATAAAAAATACTTTGACATTTTTCTTGCAAAAATACAGAGACAGGAGCAGATCCAGGTATCTACCCAATATGTTATATTTTAAGTATTTTTTATCCATGAAATCATATGGACTCATTGTGCCTGACCCTAAAAAAACAAAGACTTTATTCTGAATTCAGGCAATGCAATTGTATTATTTAGCCACTGAAATCTAACTTAACAAAGATTTGATTTTAAATTCTGACAACACAATAAAGTGGTTCTATAGTACATGTATTTCAAACAAAATATCTGCATTCTCATGAAGTCAATAGGCCCTTGCTCTTACATGTAAAACACAAAGAATTATAAAGAATTTATACAGGTTCTGTTAACAGTGCTCCCACATGTCAGAAGAAACATGCTGGTTTGTGTGGGTATTACTAGACCATGAGTTAACCGCATCAGTGAAAGGACAGATTCATTTGTAAAATGCAGCAGTATAAAAAAACCTGCTTCACTGGAAGCCTGTGGAACATGTTCAGACAGTTGTCTCCATGGTTGAGACTTTCAAGATGTGTTCACTGATGGCTAGTATAAACCCTGTGGCTGCCTCCAATTTGGGGCAAAGGCAGGGTTAATCATAGTGCCAGTAAAGGCAGGGTATATATAGTGTGCCATGGGAATGGACAAAGACTACTGCGAGATTTAGCCCTGCACTCTGCTCTGAGCCACAACCAGCTGGCTAAAAATACCCAGCAGCATACTTCCACCAAAGCAAGGCAAGGAGATTGCCTTAGTGTCAGAACTTATACTTCCAAAAAGGGGAGAAGAAAGGTTAAGAAAAGCATTTGATAATTTCCAAGACAGCTGACGAACTGGCCATACGTCAGCTAGCACTGTGCTTCAGCTGCATTCATGAACTGTACAGATCACAGTAGGAAATAGTTAACAGTGTCTGGGGTTTTCTTGTGCCGGGCTGCAGAGTGCGCCCTAAATGGCTGCCACCCCCCCGAGAGATGTCAGCCACAGTCTCAGGCATCACTCCCATAAATCACTGCTGTTGTCTCAGGCTGCAGACACGTAGGATCATCACCCAACTACCAAATCGACTGTACCAAAAACACTGAGAAATGAGGAATCTGTTGCACGTGGGGTTTATTATTCTCATATGGCATTGCAGATGAGGCACTATAAATAGCAATTATAGCTTGAGGGGTTGCTATTAAAAACAAAATCAATTATTTTTATTAGGTTTAACAATATGTGGTCCTTCCATTTACATTGTTTTCACCAAGGGGGGCCTTTTGTGTTCCAAACATTGACCCAACCTGCATAGCAGTGGGCAGACACTCCTGAATCAGACATCTGTGTCACTCAGGTGACAGACCAGGTACAAGCAACCAATACATGACAACACTGTAGCAGCACAGACCCAGCTCTTCCCCCTCTGTCACATTAGTTCATCTCACTGGTGTTTTTTTCTGCAAAGCAACATACAATGTTAAACTACTTCCCTCCCAACACTCCCCAAAGTCTCTGTTAGTCCTCACACCACATGTATATAAATCCTTACAGATTGCATCTGAACTGCTAGTAGCCAGTCATCATTACTGTGTTGAAGCAGGGGCAAGCAGATAGGAGCTGTCCATCACAATTCCAGCCCCCTGCCATGGCTGCGCTGCCATTCAACTCACAATTGAATAAATATCAACAGCTTGTATTATTTAATTATTACTGATGATACAATAATTATCATCAGTGTATTAAAAAGGAAAATGACTGCACTGAGTTGCTTTAGAAAAAAATAAAACTGCTCATTAATTAAAATTCAAATAATAGTATAATACAAGAGGACAACTGCACTTAGTGAATCCAGTTGTGGCAAAGGGACAGAACAAAATGGCAGCATAAAAATTTGTAAAAAAGACGTTGCATAAGTTTAGGTTTGAAATACACCCATCCCTGTTATTTGTAATCTTACTATCTGGTTTTAAACTCATTTGGTCAGTGATTTTAATACCGCTTTACTCGGTCCAAATTTGAACGTTTTCTAAAGTGCAACATGTGGTCTGGGGCTCTAACATTCAGTCAGACACATTAAACCGAAAGCACATTTGAAATTTGCACCAAGCAGTGCGTGAGAAAGACTGTACGATACTCTGCACTGCCAGAACTGTATAAACACACTCTCAGTTGATTCCTAGTACTTTATGGTCTCAGCTGTGTGGGGGAGATTAGGACTGGTTGTATTACTTTTTTCTCTCACTGTTTTCTTATCTTGAATCCACTGTAGGAGACTCGTTCCAACATTATGGAAAACCTTGAAGATGCGGGTAACAGTTGGTACCCACAGTATCATCCCAACTTACATTTGTGAAATGTTTGCTGTGAAAGATGCCCTGAGAGTTTGTGATAAGCAATCCCATTTCAGGTTGACTGCCCCTATAATTTTGAATAGGGTTTCGGTAAAATTGAAAGAATTTTTTTCTTTAACTTCTCTTGTAAGATAGAGACGTCAGTTATATTAATGGTTAAAATTACGATCTCTCCTGTTTGATTAAAAGTATTTTGGTCCTATTTTTAGTTTTTAACTATCAATATTGCTCCATAAGGAAAGAAAAAATAGTAACTATACTAATAAATCTTCTTTAAAGTTAACATATTGAAATGATGCTGTGTGATAACCAACACCCAAAACACTGAGACAACCAGTTAAATGTAACATCTGAAGACACCTTTATGCTATCTTCCAGCTATCTTGAGTTAAGAACTTAAAAATAAACTTAAATTATTAAGTATTAATATTAATATAAGTATTAATTATTTTTTTCTTTTTAATACAACGTATATTTATGTGTAAATCTCAATGATCACCTTTTATTTTGAAAATAACAGAGAAAGTAAAAGTCGCTCTGACTCATGAAATATATTAATTTTGTATTCACTTCAAAAATGTTTTGACTCTATTATCTTGAATTACTGAACAAATACGAAAGCTGTGGAACAATTTAGATAAAAATAAGTCTACACAGCAATGTCTAGTTTGGCTGCGATGAGCACTGTGACAACCAGCCCCATTTTGCCCTACCCATCTATTTTTATTTCTATCATGTATTTTGTATATTTGTGCTTTAATTTCCTTTTAATTACTTATTATTCATTTATTTCAATGTGACATATAACCAGCTTTTTCCACAAGCCATCATCTGTCCATCAAATGTCACTTACCACTGTGCCCTAGTCAGGGTTGCCGAGGTCCAGAGCCTATCCTGGAACCATAGGGTGCTAAGCTAGGGAAAAACCCAGAATGGTGCAGCAATCCATCCTAAGGTGGCCACACACAGTCACCAATTAACCAGAAACAGCACAGGCACTATGAGGGAGTAGTGCTACTCACTGAGCCACTGTGCTCCCATTTTTCAAACATTTTCTTTATTTGTAGTATGTGCACTAGACCACTCATCATTGGAACACAGAGCAATACTGCCATCTCACAGTACCTGGGCTGGGTTTGAATCCAGCTTAGTCTGTATGGAGTTTGCATCTTGCATCTCCCTATGTTTATGTAGGTTTCTTTCCAAAGACATGTGTTTCAGATGAACTGATAACTCTAAATTGCGCATAGTGTGTAAATATGTGTGTGGCCATCCTATAATGGCTTGCCATTCCATCCAGGGACTGGTTATCATTCCAGCACCGCATGATTCCGAGAGGCTCTGGACCATGACCAGGATGCAATGGTTAATGATAATAGGTGGTTGGATAGATGGCTGAATGTTCTTACCTCTTCCAAATGTAGACTTAAAAAAACTCTCAGACAGAGAATGTGACAAAGACTTTTGTGTACAGGGTTAGAGTTGCAAATAGAAAAAAGCCTTGCAGACACATATGCTTGATACAGAAAAGCACACACACACACGCACACAACTCCACAAACTTTGCAGGCATGAAGGACTGAATGTATAATGGTATTATTGTCATAATGTGTTACATTACTTTCACCTTGTGTTATTATACATTGTTTAGGCTTGTTTTGCTAATCAACTTGGAATGAATTGGCATTTTTCACCATAAAGAATTTCTTTTTTTTTTTGGTATTGAGTTTTCAGGAAAGATGCTGGTTAATGGGGAATACATGTACATGCAAAAATGCTGTAGTCATTTCAAGTGAAACATGATCACAACACTCATCAAGTATTTGAATGTTGCAGAAAGACCTTCAAAGAGATGTTATGGTTTAAAACTGCCAAGCTCCAGTGTAAGTGGACCGTTGTAATCCCTGCTGGGGCTGGTCAGTATTTTCCCAGGGTGAGCAAATGCAGTTGTGGCCTTGTGTACCTCTGAGAGACAATGTTCTCATTATAATGTGCTAAACTTCCTGGCAGTGCTGCACTATGAATTCACTCAAAACTGGGGGGAACCTATATTAAAAACTTTAATTTGCTTGACTGCCGTGCAACAAACTGACACTTTGTATTTATGTTCAGCAAAGAGGATCATTACTCGAACGTAAAGGCACCTTGTGAAGCTTATAATTATATTATTTAATCCCAGTTGAAGCTGTGTTTAAATTAAACAAATTTTATTGACATTAATCTGCCAATTAAAAAAGAAGGATTTAATGAAATTAAATGTGTTCAGCGGAAGCCTACGTCTGAAGTAGTTCGTATATCTTGGTTTAAGCACAGTGATTTTCCTGTTTGGGTTGTCCGAAAAAACTTTGGAACATTGAAACACTATGTCACTGGCTACCTGAATAACACTGACNAGTAGTTCGTATATCTTGGTTTAAGCACAGTGATTTTCCTGTTTGGGTTGTCCGAAAAAACTTTGGAACATTGAAATTTTTTAACACTATGTCACTGGCTACCTGAATAACACTGACGGACTAGCTGACTAGTTCATTATGACCAGTTGCAGTCATGCAGTTGACTGCTCTGTTCTTTTACCCATCCATGTCTACAACAGTACTCAGGTGTCTATGTCTTAACTATTAACCTTCACCCGATGTCAACTGCAGTCATCCCCTGTTAATTTTTAATAAGGGCTCTGAAACAGAAGCAGGACATTCCCATCTGCATCAAAGTCAGCAAAGAATGAAAAGCAATATTTATAGCATCAAACTCACAGGAAAATGTTTTTATATTAACTCATGGGCAAATATTGTATCTGTTTAGACTTGTCTTTCTGTGAGAAGCACAAAGGTTTTCTAAGGACTAGTCAGAGGACACTGTGGGGAACATAGTCACGTCTATAATATGTTTAAACATTAATGCAGTTAATATTGAAAAACACAGCTTAACACAATGCAGCTATTGTTCACTGCACTTTTTAATTATCCTTACTGAACCATTGCGCCAGGATGTACTATGGGCGGACCAGCCATGGAAATAAACACATGGTTGTGTATTTGTCTACAGTGTTGTGTGGTCTGGCTGTTTGTCAAGCTGAAATCTGTCAATAAATTTGTATTAAGATGGTTTTGATTTATGCACATATTTAGGCTTGGGGAGATGACTATTAAGAGTTCTCTGTGATAAGCAGAATTTTTCTTTGAGTTAATTAGATACTGAGTCAGTTATACAAATGCATAGCCCTACCATTTGTGATTTTTTTCAAAAATCATAATGACACTTTTAAACGGGAAAATACATTTTCATTAATTCATTGCTGTTTTTTTTTCCTTTTGCTCTTTCCCCTCTATGCTACATCCTAGGACCAAAGAAATCCAATGTGCTAATTTATTCATTCACAGTTTTGTAATATTTTGCTACTATTTGTAAATAAACATGATGGCATTCTGCAATGTATATTTTGACCAAGGTTTTTGGGGAATTGAAGAATTGTTGAAATGGCAATTCCCCCCCCGCAACAAAACATACAAACAGAAAACAGAAAGCAGTAGGCAGAGTAAAGGTTAAGGACATGTGTGAAGAGGGAGGAAGGGCCATGATTTAGTGCTAATAAGCAAGGTACTTTAACGCTAAGTAATCATCTCGATGTACAGACGTGTAAAACTATAAAGCTATTTAGATGAACCCACCATCAAACAACTAAAGTGATAGTAAGTGACCCAGTATATACACCTGTATTAGAAGACTGTGTAGACATGGGAAAGGAGATAACATGATATGAGCAGAAGGGAAAGTTTAAGGTTGATACATTTGCAATCTTTAGAATTTGACCAAAAAAGTGCATGTCAAATAAGTAAACAAATTAAAATAAAAAGTGTCTTAAAAGCAACAAATAAAAATATACAAGTCCCAAAAATTCCAGCTACTCAATTTCAAAATAAAAACCCTCTAGAACACTAAAACAGGAATAAGTGATAATAAACATCTAACAAACACACGAACAAGCCATAATTCTTCTTTCCAAATCAAAGACAACAGAGGGCACAGCAATTTCAAGTTCAGTTTTCAGTTTATTTTTATAAAGTGCTGCTCTCACAAGTGCAACTCAGAGCACTGAACAAAGACACAAGGAAAGATGAAATGTTACAGCTAGAGGCACAGTTTTTATGATACTTACAGGTACAATTACAACTATAACAGCACTTACAGTTAAACAAGATATTAAATGATACAGGGTTTTGGCATTTCAAGTAAACATAATTAAACATATGTAAAACCCTGTAGCAAGTTGCAGTACAATGAATAGGTAATGTTTGAAAACCTCTAATTCATACTCACTACTTTTAAATGCCTGGGTTACTGGAGGGGGGATCTGTTCCTGCTGCAGCAGGAGGAGTAAAATGCTTATCACAGAATTCCTAGGCTTTAGATGGACTGCAGGATAAAAGCTTTTCCATACTATGCAAAATCTACACCAAGATGCAGTTTGGAATTCAAACTCCACTTTCTTCTGGAACAGCTTGGCTTTCCCTATTGTCATCAATATCTACAGATGTGCCCTAGAGAGCATCCTGACCTCCTGCATCAAAGTCTGGTATAGGGACTGCACTGCCTCTGACTGGGGAGCTCTGCAGTGGGTAGTCCATCACAAAGATTTCACTTTCCACCATCTAGACTACCAGAGCTCATATCATCACAGGGTATCCCTGTTGCCCTATCTATCTATCTATCTATCTATCTATCTATCTATCTATCTATCTATCTATCTATCTATCTATCTATGTTACTGTGTGTTGGTGAGCAGTACTACCCTGTGATGGACAGCTCCACATTGCCCACCTCTGCCTTCCCTGAATGGGCATAATGAGGACCAGGGACAACTACTCAGGAACCCTGTTTTAGCACCTTGACTGAGGAGAGCTGGTGTGGCTGCTCTGGTTTTGTTTAGATCTATAGTTGCTAGTCTTAAAGTCCTTTTTGTTAACCTGCTTGCTGCCCCATGATATCCTGCCCTGGTGGCTGTCTCCCACCGCGACAGGCTACTCTGTGTCTGTCTCTATGTACTTGTCTGTATACAGACTCCTTCACTAATTGTTTCTGCTTTCATGAGTGTTCTGTGTTGCACTATGTCATTTTGTTCTCTCTTGTACATCTTTTTAAGTGCAGGAAGACAGAAACCTTGAATTTTTTTACATTTTTGAAACTCAATAGCTTCTGCCTGATGGCCTCTTTCCATGCTTTGAAAAGAGAACTGTCCTCCTGCCTTTATAAGTGTGCTGTTTGGCTTTCTTTGTTTTCTTTTGAACCACCCATTTTTAATCATGAAGATAGTGGAATTGTATGAGCATGATATTTCATGGTCAGGGTGGGTCAAGTCACATCATCTTCCTATCCAATATGTGCCATTTAGGATCAATGGTGACTGAAAGAAGCCCTCTCCAACTGCCATTGTTAAAAAAAAATCAGACTCAGATGTTACCAGGTCCTATTCTTTCAGTTTCTCAGGAACACTGGAAACTCATATATTGGCTCTTTGGGAGTATTCAAGTAGTTTTCTAAATCATCCAGCTTTTCTGATAGTTTTTTTTGTATCTTTCCGCATAGAAAAACTTTGCTGTCCAACAATTCAGTCAGTGTAGGCCACTTTTATGATAGTGATTCATTGTTTTATAGTTATAATGAATTTAATACTGTCTTATGTAATAAAGAACTATAAATTGCCTTGATGTTATTAATCACCTTTTAAACTTTATTGATTAATTGATACAAATTGGCAATTAAATTTTTGTACTGAAATAATGATGTTATAGGATAAAACAAGCATCCGTTATGGAGCACAAATCCTCCATTACTACCATCACTAACTTTTTCACAGTATTTGACTCTGTCCTTTTAGAAGGAAATTGTTTCTACATCTGATTCAAAGAAAAGAGACTGTTCACAGGATTGTAGTGTCAGGTCTTTGCTGCCTGTCTGTCTTGGGTGGTCCTGCTGAGTCACATCAAACTGACACGTATCCTGGCTGGGTTTTTATGTTTATTTCTGAAACACATGAAGGTCCAACCAGCAGAAGAATACTTTTTACAATACAATGTAGCACTGTTCTTTTAATTAAAAAAAAGAAAAAATGTGTTTTTAAACTGATCTTTGTAATGGACAAGAAACAATTTTTATTATATAAAATGTGCTTGGAACATCTGTTATTACATTTAAACATTGTCTGCTATTCACTACTCTTAAATGCATTAATTACATTTTCCTCTATTACCTCATGAAGGTAGATAGCATATTCAGATTGTCATTTTGCGAGCTTAATTAACAGCACAAGCAATATTTCAAAAGAAATTAAAAACCATGACAGCAAGTTTAGCCAAACCAAGAACAAAGGATCGGATGGGGTACCCAATGAAAATCAAATATCAAAAAGGAAGTCAATGTACAAATTTTATTATACAGAGGCTGATAGTCATGATGTGGCTTGTTGCCAGCATCTCTGGGTGAACACTGTGTTATGCTCACTTTCTTCTTTTTTGCAGCTTTCTGTCATATTTTTCTGTCGTTTTGTTTGACTTTCTTTTAGATACATCTCCCCACCCCCTTTCCTTTTGCATGCTAACAGGCACTGAGAAGCTAGAGCAGTTCAGATAAACTTTAATCTAAGGTGAAAGAGATAAAATTGCCCCTGGGGAAAAGATTAATTTCTTTGGTCTTTTTCTGGTGTACCTGCTGGTCATGATGAACATCCTTGTCTCAGATGGACAACAAAGAGAGCTTTTCTTTCCATTCCTCCTACTATCACTGCCAGGATAAAATGAATTCCAATTATATGATCTATAGAAGCCCCCACGTGCAAGGTTCTTCTTTTTCACTGTGACATTCAAAGGTGAACAATGAAGAGAAAATCAGTTCTATTCTCCATTCATTCTAAATTCTAATTTTCCCCAACATTTTTGAGTATTTCATTATGTATGTTGATGTGTATATATCTTTACATGTTATGACATTAATTCTTATAGGAGGAAAGTGAATCCAGTCCCTCTCGATAGACAACACAGGGTCTGGTGCTTGGTCCCTCACACCCCTTTGTCTGTACTGCTTCCCTTTTCTTGATTTTTGCCTCTCACAAGGGTTTTCCTACTGCTATGCAGGCAACATACTGCTCTCACGTTCCTTTCCTCCAGCCAACACAGATATATCTTCACACATTATGACATGCATCACTCATGTCTCAACCTGTATCACCATCTACAATAAAACACTTCCAAGAAAGAAGTCCTCAGTCATCATCTTCCTGTTACATTACAGCTTGCCTCTTGTACATCTCTGCTTGGATAACTGACCACCATCTACATCTCTTTGCAAGACTGGGATTCTCCATCTGCCGGTAGGTCCATTCAACTGTTGGGAACTTTCTTTCAAGCAATACAATTTGCTCATTTCATTAGCTTTGTTGATCAAGAGCTTTGGAATACCAGTCTCTGTTTTTCAGCACAAAGAAACCAAAACCCAATCTGACAGATACCTCCTGAGTAATATTTGCAAGATCTGTCTATATCTCACAATACATACTGGAAAGCTCCTAGTCCAGACCATGGTGATATCCCACCTATACAACTGCAACTCTCTCCTGTCTGGTTTTCATGTATCTGCTATAAAGCCTCTCCAACTGATCCAGAATGCTGTGGCACCAGTAGTTTTTGATTTGCCAAAGCACTTTCATGTTTTTCCCCTGCACATCTTTAAGCATTGACTTCCGGTAGATGCCAGTTTCAAGCTGATGTGATTAATTTCAATTTGAAGTATTCTGAAAGAGCATTCTTCTCACCAAGATGACACAGCACTGAACAAAGTTCCAAGGAGTGGCATGATACACAGAAGAATGGCACAATACAGATCTTCATATTCTGAGGAGGCAGTAATGATTAACTAATATGATAAGCCAACCTGAGAAGAGGAAGACAAAAAAAACCCCAAGTGCAAAGAAAGGGAGAAAAATAAACCTCTGTGGATCCAAGTATCTGTGGCTACCAATGACTCTTGTGCATTCAGTTGTCTCACCATTCACTTGTCAGTTGTCTCTCAGACATTAAAGTTATTATCCAGGCCATTGGTTACTGATTCAATTAATAGTGGTAGACAGTCAAGTGCTCCCAGTCACAGAACTCAGTACAGTATTTATTTTAAGCTGCATCGGGTAACTTGTCTTGGGAAGTTAGTACCACTAGCTAGTACCAGTGTGGGCCTCAGGAGGAGGCTTTTGTTGTCAGGGCAACAACACATCTCAGATATTATCATCAAGAACATAACTATAATGCAGTATATAATGATACATATAGCAGAACTGTAACATATATGTCCAGAAACATAACTACTTATCATATCATAACTACACAAACTGTATGATAGCTAACACTATTGTCACACAGTGTGTGGGCTGTTCAGGCTTTGGTTTGCATCCAGCTTAGATTCTGTGGAGTTTACATGTTGTACTCTTGTATGCTTGGGTTTCCCCTGGGTGCTCTGGTTTCTTCATTTAGTCTGAAAACACGCATTTTAGATTAACTGGTGACTTTAAATTGTCCTCATGTATGCGTATGTGTGTGACTACCCTGCAGTCACGCATGAGACTTGACTCCTGCCCTGTGCTTCTGGGATAGGCTTTAGACTGCTGCAACCCTGACTTTGACAAGCAGTTAATGATAGTGATTAGTATGAATTAATGAATCTCACCTCTATAGGCAACTACTTAAGTAATGTGATTGGAAGTATTAGATTGTCCTTTGCCTTCACTTTCCTGTGGAAGTTTATGGGAATTCATCCACAGTAGTGTTTGCTATTTTAAAAGAAAAAAAGAAATTTACAGTGCAGATTTCTTTTTATACTACAACACCTGCTACCTGTTTCTTTTTTAAAGTTGTTTCTCTGTGGTGGGGTGGGGGTGGTTTGTCATAAACATAGCTGTGCTACCCTTTAGTCTAAAAAGCATCATATTGGCAGTATTTATTTACGTTTTTTAAAACAACTAATCAAATGTATTTTATCCATTATTGTTAACCTCTTAATACTAACCAGAGATGTAGTGGTCTGGAGCCTATCCCACAATCATTAGGCAGTAAGTATGAAACTACTCCTCAATTCCAATGGTTGCAGGTTGTTGAGTGAAAAACTCATTGTTGTTTATGCATATGCATTGAATAGCTGTTTTAGCTTTTTGCCTTCCTGGAGAAGTTTGGAGATGTACTTGACAGGGCATATCTACTTAATCACTGTCATTACCATAAAAACACAAGCTATGGGACTTGGAAATTTTAGCTACTAAAGCAACTTATTTACTTACCACATATTCACTTATCCAGACTCGTGTCCCTTGGAAGTGAATAGCACCAAAACAGGACAATGCCGGACAGTTTCCACATAAGCCAATTATCCACTTATGAGGTATCCACTTAAGTGGACTCCTTTGTAATTCACTTTGTGGTTGTTTCATCCATCTTCAGGCCACATAGTCTGGAAAGTTGAATGTAAAGAGGGGCAGAGTTGTTGGCTGATCATCATTTGGTGTTGAGTTGCATTTGATGTCTGAGGTGTTGTCTACAAAATGTTCAATAGTAACTGCTAAAAGCTGTAGTTTGAGGGCAGGTGGTGCCTCTGTTGGTAGAAATCAGCAGTGTTAGAAGCTGCTAAGATGAAAAAGGAGGCTTTAAAGGCAGTTATTCTGCAAGATATCTCCTGATTTAGATGAGAGGTAGCAGATTATAGTGAAAGATTTTCAATTAGCCTCAAATTTACTGTGGCAAACCATTCCTTTCCTGTACATCACCAAGCACTCATCTCATCCCTTGATCTTGACCCTTAACTATGAGGTGGTAATTTTTGAGAACTTCTGAGGAACCCATTATTCTCTGAACCCTGCAAATTGTGCAGCTTTTTTATGAATGTATAACTACAGTACTGTGCAAAAGTCTTAGGCACCTGTGGGAAAAATGCTTTAAAGCGAGAATGGTTCCAAAAATAATGCCATGAATACTTATTAATCAATAAACCTTCTAAAAAGTGCAGTAGATAAAAAAAACCTCAATCACATCACTATTTGGTGTGACCACCCTTTGCCTTTAAAACAGCATCAATTCTCTTATGCAAACTTGCATGCAGTTTACGGTAGGTTCTTCCAAACATTTTGAGGAACTGGCCACAGTTCTTCTGCAGACTTTGACTGTCTCTGCATGTACTCCCAGACTGGCTCGATCATGTTGAGATCAGGGCTCTGTGGGGACCATACCATCTGTTGCAGGATTCCTTCTTTTTGCTGGAGATAGTTCTGTATGACTGAGGTTGGGTGTTTGAGGTCATTCTCAGGCTGCAGAATGAATTTAGGACCAATCAGAAACCTCCCTGATGGTAGATAAGAATCTACCTGTACTTCTCAACAGACATTGAAGTTGCATGCCTAAGACTTTTGCATAGTACTGTATATTATTAAAGAGAAAATGCATAGTACTCTTTGTAATAAAAATATACACACATTTGTGTCATATTTTCATTGTTTAAATGGATACGATGGTTTTATCCTTTTTTCTTTATTTTATTGTACAGTTATTTGAATAGACTTTTAAGACCGTTTTATCCATTTATGTATTTTTTTTGTTAAAAGTACCTTGTTCAAGAGCCTATAACAAGATAGAACATTTAGTGGCGTAATAAAGTCAAATTCAATTGCCTTCTTTCTCCTTAAACACCAAAGCAAAGACTGCCATGACATGGATGTAGCTTGTTGAAATACAAGTTTCAGTTACAGTGGTGGATGCTGCTAGCTGCTTCTTGTGCACATAATATACCTGCAACTGGCATGTAAGACTATACAATGGAACAACCACAGGAATTAATCAAAATGAAGCACTGTAATCAATTATATGAAGTTAGAGGACAGAAAAAGAAAACAAAGCTCAGGTGAAACAAAAAATTATATCAGTGATCAGTAATTAAACAATTGCTAGCAAAATGTTATAGTTAATGACACATTTGGAAAATATGGAAGCAGCCAAAAGGAGTCTCTCACAATCTTCAGTTACTCCACTGCCTGAAGTGGGTCAGTACTCACCAGTATGCAGTAATAGCATTTATATTTTTGCATTTTAGAGTACTAGAACTTTTCTCTGACTGAGCCACTCTGCAAGCAAAAAACTGTTGTAGTGTGTTTCAGTTCATCGTAGCCCTCACTACATTTCATTACCCAGGGTGCACAAAATTGCACTGCAATCACGTGCTGCCTCCCGAGAGTTTGTTTAAAAATTGTGTCCCATTAATTAAAGAGAGATATATTGTGAAAATTAGCAGTAATTTCTTCAATGCCATTTATTCACTGTAAAAACAAAAAAAATTGATGCTTAATAGTTTGGAGATATCAACTGATACACATGTCAATATGCTAAGGGGAGTATCGGCAGTTTTTTCCACTGCAGTTACTGGTTATCCCTGTGTTATCAGACATCCAGCCATCCACCACTGTTAACCACTAAATCCTGGTCAGGGTCACGAGTTCTGGAGTCTGTCTGAAACTATGAAACCACATGCTGGATTGGAGTAGTAAAAATAACGTTTGTATGTTTATATTCCCTTCTATCTCCCCTTTCAAGCCTGTGGGTACTTTCTCAGGAAACCGCTGAGTGGCTGGAAGAGGCAGTGGGGAAGCCTGTATGATTATCCTACTGCCACAGGACCATGGCCTTCAAGCTTCTGTTTGCCTCACAGAAAGTAACACATAGGACCATGTGGTCTGGTTTTTTAAGAAGACACACTAGAGTTTCCAGAGTGTAAGCCTTATTTGAGTGCATCCCTTGTGTTCAGAGTATTATATCATAAGTAGCATCATATATTATACTATCATATAACACATTTTCTATATGCCCAGTTTAGCTTTGCTCATCTATCCTCTGATTTGGCTTGATAATTCTGTACATTCCAGGTCCAGAAAATAAGGCTTTAATATTTCTTCCCATGTGATATTTTAATTCAAAATAATAATACAAAAATGAATTTTTATAAGCCATCATGAATTTTATGATTTATATTTGTGTAGTATAATGCTGTTTGATACATATTTGCAGATTATCGAATGTCTAGGAGAACCCATAAAGCTACCATTGGTCCTTCTCAAATGCTGATTTTTTAACACCACAAGATTGTACATGAAAATTTTAAGGTACCACTTTTACCTCAAATTGTGCAATATCTATTATTCTTAATCAGGTTTTTAGTCTCCGGTCTTGTCTTCTTTTTTTGAATATGCAATTTGTATACCAACAAAATTATACAATAAAAGCATTGCAAATCCAGTCTGAGAGCGCTCTGTGAGGGAAAGTGTAAATTCTGGTTCCAACAGTTGTCATGAGTTCTAATACAGCAGCAGCACAACATTCTTCGAGGCAGTACCATGCAGGATATGCAGACAGGTCCTGCATTGTCTGGAGATCCAGAGCTGGCACTTACAATGGAAATGAGGGCAGATAAGGCCTTAGGGCACAGCATGTCTCCCTCTCATCCCACACGCTGCAAAAACCCACTACCACCTTGGTCACGATGCTGAGGCACGTGCATATGGCTGCTGACCCTGGGCTGCTTTGATTACTTGTCTGCCAAAAGTATGTACTCCACCTGACTGTTCCCCACCATTAATAGTCCCTACAGGGCACTGGTTTTTCATTTCCCTAATATATTTACAGCTTTTCATCACTGAAATTGCTGCTCCAAAATATTACACCTATGTAGGAAATATTGTTGTTGAATCAACCAAATGAATAGATGCCATAGATAACAAATCTTGATATGATGGATATGAGACTAAGTCCTTTAACTAGCACACATCTGAAACAGCAAGATAAAAAGACAAATTTCATAACAAAAAATAGGCAACTGGAGGGAATTTAATAATGTATAGTAACACTGAAACACTTGTGTTTCCAATGCAACATTTGTCAACCCAAGAGGCAAAATTTAAAAGACATGTATGTTAAGCATAAAAAGGACATCATTTGCTTTTGTATGCTGGAATCTCCTTGATGGGCAGCAGGAAAATATGCAGCTGTCAGCCCATTCTAGAAGAAACTGCTGAACCATATGAGAAGAGAGGATCAACCAGATTGATGCAGACCTCAGAATATTATTGGAAACATTTAGTTGTGGTGGTGGTGGTCCTTGGGTGCAATCTGTGTACTCTCTTGCAGAAAACCGTTGAGAGCAGAATGACATGTTTAAAAAGCCATGTGATGCCCCTGTGCCAAACAGTGTGATGAGGTATTATGTTGCCTTGGCAACAGCTCTGACATGAGAAGCAGAACATCTGCACTTTAATCCCACACACCATAGCCAGCCCAGAACCCATTAAGAAACTTTTTTAATGAGGCAATAAGAGCAAAATAACATTTTTTCTGTTGACAATCATACATTTATACATGGAATTCTGTTCACAATAACAAGTTGTGCATTGTTGTTAATTGAAAAGCCCATGAAAATAATTCTTTTCTGCTCATGAGCTTTTTGCTTTTATTTTGCAAGAGGAGGCTTCATTTGAACTTAGCAAGTGGTGCTGAAATTTAAATAACCTGAGACATACATAGCTATAGCTTTCATCACAACAGACAATGCTGTAAATCTTGTATCCTGCTACCGTGTATGCTGCTTTGCCAAAGGTTATTTTAAGCTTGGCATGTTGTAACTTTCTACAGCGGATGTTGTTAATTTTTAAGGACTGAAAATGGTAGAATGGCAAAGATCTTGGCAAGATAGATTACAGAAATTGTGAGAAGTCAGTACTTTTATTAAAGCAAAGTTTAATATTCTATTTTTAAAAAGATTTTTTTTTATTTTAAAAAGAGTTTCTTTACTGTCACCTATTTTAGCTTAATTGCCTTTACGGACACCATCTTACTAGTGGAGCTTTTAGCTACTTCTTTTATATTAGACATGCTGTAATGCTGCCATGCTAGTAGCAAAAAAAATGCCTGGCAGAGATCACCATATGTCATAGAACATAAAACTGGATATGCTAGTCAATTAAAAAAGTCAGGTGCAGTGACAATACAATGACTTCTAAATGTCTTTTTTTATTAAATAAAAATATCTATGCACTTTTCTGACCTTTACACCTTTACATGACAGATAAATGCTCTTGTGAGTCATCAGAGATGAGTTACATTTGGTCTTGCAGCTCTGAGTCTCATTCTTTTCACTAACACTGTCTGTCTGCACACTTCTTATGTTGAGAGCTGTACAGAAAATCTCACAACACAGGTTAATGCTTTCTAATATAAGTAACCAGACAAGTTTCCTAAAAGATTACTCTGTGATTACAACAAAGCAAAGTTCTGTCTCCAAAAAAACTGTTAAAATAAATGGTAGCTGCTGTGCTGGGAAATGAGCCAGGGAAAAGGACACCAAGGGACACTAGCCAAATAGCCGTAAAAGAGCAAGGCCTTTGATGCTGCCTCTAATGCGACATCCTTTATCCCCATCCAGAAAGTGATCTTCTCAGAAGGGCTTGTGTGGCCTTCGCGGTTTGAAGGCAGCAACTGGAAACTGTTTAGGTGAGCTACTAAACATGGGCAAGGCCTAATCAAGACGTGAAACTGTAACCCAGAAGACAGGCAGCATGGCTGGGCATCCTACAGATATTCCAAGGAGTGGAACCTTCCGGCACATGGGGATCAGATTGCGCCTGCTTCCTCATCAGCAGAAACGCTTCCTGTTCTCCCTAGACAACTTGCTGCTAAAAGTGGTGCAGATCTGAGCCATGGAAAGTGGCATGATGCTCAAACAGGGTGTCTTCTTACAAGAGACAACTAGATGGGGTCAAGCCTGGTCCCTGTGATCGTGTGGAATGTTATTAACATATGTCCCTTCTTATACTGGCATCAACAGGAATCAGCAATACTTTGCAACTTAACTTTGATTTAAGCCCCTTCCTAAAGTGTTTTTGTTTAGAATGATATATATCTTTGGTCAATTGTCTTTATTTTATTATTTTTTAAAAACCTCACTTCATGTGTTAATTTTTTTCCACTGATACACAAAATATAATTTATATTCAGAGTCAAATAAAAATTAATTCTATGTTTTTACATCCTAATAACATAGAGTATATGCTGGGATCCACTGCGTATGCAAAAATTATTACAATTGGACAAATCCTGATTAAAACTGCCTGTTGAAACTCAACCCGAAGAGTCTTTATAGACATACAGGAGGTGGGCAAAATATTGGAAACATCACATGACTAGGACTCAAATATTGTAGTAAGATAATCTCAATTCCATACATAGCTGCAGTCATAATTTGACTTAAATTCAAAATCAGTTGCGTAGTGTGTCAGCTTTAAAAAGAAATTTGACAATGAGCACATATGTTTCTAAACCAAATTTATATACCTGAGATCAAAAGGGGCAGGAAAATTATGCTTGAATTGCAGGGGTACAGGTAGAAAAAAACTCTAAAATGATTGCATGTGAGAGGTGAAAAAATTTTAAACAAGTCAGCATATGTCAAAGAAGGAAAAAAACAACAGAAAGGGGGGCAGTAAATGCTTATTGATTGTAAAAAAAAAAAAAGACAAAATGGCTGCTGAAGCATAAAAAAGTTTCAAAATGATATAAAATAGCACTACTGTCACTTTATCTCTATCAAGCGCCATTCATATACTACTAGAACTGAAAAAAAGATCTGATCAAACTGAATGTCAAAAAGTAGCAAAAGTAGAGAAAATTTGAATATAATTACATTAACTGTAATCATACAATATTATATATTGTATACAATATTATAATAAATAAATAAATAATTCAATATTATAAGATAACAATACTGAGATTTTTTGATTTAGAAGGTCAAGAAAACTGATGCTGATCCTGATGTTCATGAAACCACAATTTAATCTATATACATTGTATATGAGGCTGTTCTTGGGATCTGAGAATATTGTGAAAAATTGTTTATGCTATAGGATGCACATGGTGGCCAAAATATCTTAATCTTAATATCTTAATACTTTGTAATCAATATCTTTTAAATATCTTTATCTTAGTCTGTTATTTGACCAAGAACAGCAATCATGGGACCCATTAACCCCAAAACATGGCTATCAATACAAATCCAGTACTATTTTTAACCTTTGGCTAAAGAAAGTGTGCAAAGGCATCTTTATCCAAAAATAAATCCATCCGGATGCAATAAAAACGGTTAAAGGTGATACACTGGATCTTATTAATCTAGTGTCGATCACATAAATGAAGTCATGCTGTAATGAGAGAAATGTTGTGTCAGGAACTTTGATGCCAGTACCCTGGGAGAACACCAGAGGTCCTCCTCTACAGAAGTCTAGCAGCACACCTGACCCACATTAGCCTATCAGCGCTGTTTATATAAGGATGTTGGTAGTGACTGTCTTTTGTTGAATCTTGACTTTTTGTCTGTCAAAAATGTGATGCAGGTGGTGTTGAACTTGATGTAATTTAAAAATTTGATTATTTCTTGGGAAGACAGTAATTTGTGGAGAAATTTGAAGAAAAACAAAAGGGAAGGCAGGACTCAATCAGGGAGACACTGGACACAACCTTTTCAACCCTAAGGACTCAAGTGGACAACAGTTTTCTATCTGAGGTACCAAATAGCAACAAAAAATACTTTCTTTATGCCCTTGATCCTCCTATAAGACATCTCATTGACTAGCATTAATGTATTTTTAATACAAAAATCTAATGTACTAATTTGTTTATCTGTTGGAGCAGTAGGTTAGCATCTTTTAGATCAAGAACTATGGGATTTCTCTTTCTGATAAGACTGAATTCTCCTGATCTTTGCACCTTGACTGTTCTCTTTAGGGATCCATACCACTTCAGCATACTTTTGGTGATGTGCAACTGTACAATATTCTGGATCCTTCAAGACCCTATGAAGCCGGTGTAACAGCTTTGGACAATGTTTTCTTTGGGCTTATAGACATGCTAGAGTGCTTCACGTGGGCCTGGGGATAATTCATGTTGCAGCTTGTCCTTACCTTCCTTGCTGCATCTTGCACAGCTGTCTAAGCAGGTTTCCTCTTGTCCAAGATTGTTAGTAAACTGAATCCATCAGTGCCTTGCATTGCCCCAGCTCTTGGTCTCGTGCACAATAACTGGACACACATTAATAGAGGCTGTTTGCAATTTCCAATTATGCTGTGTTCCTGTAACAGCATAAAAGTGAAGTGAAAAAACATTGGTTAATGAATTGAATGATTATTTGCTGTGCTGGATTAAAAATGAGTCATAATTCTAATCCAGAACAATGTTTATTTATTTTAACAATTATTTAAAAATTGTTTTATGTTTTTCTTGAATCACGGTGGGTTTAATTCATTTTTTGACACTGACCAGCAGAAAAGAACTCTATGGTAACACTAACTGAATTATGCTGCTCTGCCTGGGTCAGAAAGTGGAAAGGTAAATGGTGGTAATGCATTATATAGCACCAACTGTATAACCATTAAATTGGTCCATTCAGTACGTAAATATCATCTGTGGTGTCAAACGGGCAGGTGCCACAGAGAGTGATACATGTGACAGTCTCTTATGAGAAATTGAAGGCCTGGAAAACTTTACTTGTGCCAGAGGAGAACTGCATGTGCACAAAATAGAGAAAATAAGTACACACTGCAGTGTGTCACCTCAGGAAAACGCACTGAGAAAATGATCATTACAGAAACACAAGAGGATCAGTTGTTAGTGTGAACATGACCACATGGTACAGTTACATATAACTTTATGAAGCTAATTACATGTTTTACTCCACCCTTGGTTTGCACAGTGGTGTCACTGGTTTAGTGCTGCCTCGTAGTGCTTCAGCTGTTTGGCCATAGGTTCAAATCCGGTTCAGTCTGTGTGGAATTTGCATGGATTCCCATGCTTGCATGGGTTTCCTCTGGGTGCTTTACTGTCCTCCAATCAGAAAGGTGGTTTGGTGATTTCAGATCACTGGTCATGTGTATGCACAGTTATCCTGTATGGTGTGGATTTCCATCCAGGGTCTACCCTCCTCAGTCTTGCATCTTGTACTTTTGTCACAGGCTCCAGACCACTGCAACCCTGCTTTTCAAAAAAGTTAATACTAGTGAGTGAGTACTCCAAAAGTTAGTCCAAATGGTGCTCCCTTAAATATATTTTCTGTACAAATGAGCTGTAAATATCCTTTTTTCCATTATTATTTACATATATGATCAAACTTTTAGTGGAAGCTATTAGGAGCAATAAAGCCTTGTACTCTATATAGGTATGAAAAGAACATCTTTAGTCCCCTTTATGCTTGCAAGATTCCTTTATATATAAATAACCCTAAACATCAGTTTCAGCAGTCATGAGGTTGATATCCCATTCTAGTAGACATACAGGTTGTAAAATGAATCTTTTTCAATCATTTTTCCCTAAAGAGAACTGTCAAGGATGAGTACTGCTCTCCCTTGCTTTTGGGAGGTACCATTATCTCAAGTGAGGCCAATATGTGTTTCCCTTATTGAATGTGTACTGTTTGATGCTGTGTTTGTTTTGATGTCGGCTGATCATGTTTTGTTAAATGAATGTACTGTTTAAACATTCTGGGCTTAGTATGGCCGTACTCATAGTTCTTGAAAGTGGTCTGTCCTACAATGTTTGAAGGGTGTTTGAGGTTTATAAGGAGGCTGTGTGCACAGCATGGAGGAGAATGTATATAAGGTACACTGCAAAAGCTTTGAAGTTGAAGGCTTTTATTTGTACAGCCCTTGTAAGTCGTGTTATGTTATGTATCTATGTGGACCTGTTAATAGTTTAGCACTCGTCACTGGAGCATTAAAACCTGACATTTGCATTGCATTTCTGTGTCTGCAACTTTGGGCCCACAGATTTCTTGGATGGCAATGCTTTCCCACAACCCTGCCCTCTCCAAAGAATGGAGGGAATGGTTGAGGGGCTTGTCATCATTTCTATATGCAGCTATACTACACATGTAAAGTGTGCTGGCAAAAATAGTGGTATTGGACTCTTAGAATCCTATCTACATCTATGTCTCACTGTCTGCTGGTGAAATGTATGTCTAAATCTCATCAGCTGTAGTGCGGTATATCAGAATTGGCATGTCAAAACTCCTTCTCTGGAAAGAAATAAATATTTCTCAAAAAAACAAGGTTTCAGATTTAGTTTTAGTGTGTCTAAGCAAAAGTTTTAAACTACTTGAAAGTTCATAGGTCTGCCAGCAACTGTATTCCTACAAAATCTAACTGGTTCAAACCCTTTAAATTAATAGCCAGTTTAGATATCTGGAGTTCTTTGTCATTCTTGACTTTAATTATATTAACTATGCTGACTGCTCACTGTTTAAGAAGGTTAAAGAAGACCTGGCTGTGAGGTCCTCCTTACCTTTTTCAATATTTTGTACAATTGTTATTAGAATTGTTATAATCAGTATTCTTGTGGCTTGAAGAAACATCAGGCAATATCTAAGATTTTAAAATGAATTATTATAGTCTTCTAGTGCTTTTAACTCAGATCTCCCCATGACACATCGAGACATTGGTGCCTGTGAACAAATGTCAAAAATGGTGTCAGATACTTTTTAATGGACCTAAGGATCAAACTATGATAAGCTTGGATCTCAGGGAAAAAAACTGCATGTCTGTGATTTTTGTATTTATATACAATTAATTTCTCTAGAAAGAGACTTGATCTCAACGAATGGAACTTGCTCTCATGGTCCATTGAGGAGAAATGGGAACATGACTGCAAACATGTCTTTCAGTAACATTGACTGACTTTGTTTCTGCAACAGTTTTCCCCCCCTGCCTGCACTTCACTGAGAATTCAGCAACTAAACTTTAAGCATATTCACAAAATTACCTTTATTCCTGTATGTCTTTGTAGCATGTTTCTATATAGATCTCAATTGTGAATTAAAGGTAAAGCCAACACAGGTACCTTGATACATCTATGGAAATGGGATAGGAAGTATGCTTAATGTAAATGTTTGTTCACTAGATAATTAAATATTTCATTGTCTCCTATCTACTACTCAGGTTGTGAACCAGTATTTCATATCAGAGTTCAATGAAAAATTTGTATACTCTTTGAAAACCTATATAATGCTTGCTTTGGACAAGCTAAACGGTGAAAAAGTAGCACACAAGTTCATCTCTAATTTCAACAGAACATGTCAGTTTCCTGCAAAAACCTGTTCAACAAATGCCTTGTGAAAAAAGTCTCTGGCTACTGTGATCAAATTTTTGATGTGTGTATTTGTGCATACTTTTGATTTGTGTATGTTTAACAGAAATACAATACAATACAATTGCAGCTTCATCAGATGCTGATTTTGTGATCACTACTGTTCTGTTTTAAATTGACAAGGCGATGAATAAAGAAAAGGTTATAAATATTGCTTCATGAAATGCATTCTCTATTGTATTCTGTTAAATTGTAGAATACATAAATTTACTGCAAATACAGTGCATAATATGCATGTTTTGTGATGTATTTGCTGTATATACATAAAAACCCAATGAGGAAGGTGAGCAAGGAAGCAGATCGGCAGAAACTCGCCTTCACTGAGTTTGCTTCTGCCCAGTCAGCTGGTGTCAGCAGCTTGTAAGGTTCACTGACCTGATGTGGGGCTGCCTGGAGGTCAGTAGGGCTGCACAAACAGAAGAGTGTAACTTGAGCAATGGTTTAAAATGTAATTATGCATTGTCATACGTAATTTTTCTTCATCACATTGATTTGGAAATGTACATTTTAGTTTGACTATGGATTTTTGTCCTTTTGTGGATGTCTACCTATCTGTCAGCTGTTATTTGGAGTAATACATTTTATTTTGTCTAATAAACCAATTTTACAAAGATTTGCAAAAGTTCATACAGCTAATATGGAAAACTAGAAAAATCATTTGACAACTCTATGGAAAGCTGTTAAGTTCATCTCATTGGTATTTTAATACAAAAACACCATGCACGTGTATGCATTGCTGTTAAAGTGTTTGCCTTCCTTCTGACTGTCTGTACTTCTGCTTCTTTTTCAGATTTAATTTGATCTGATCATCTAGGATATGGATGATGCTGGAGAGAGAGAAAATGACAGCAGTATTTTTGTCTTTTCTTGCAATTGTTGCACCTAGTTTCTAAAGTTTAATTTGGAAGACATGGCAGTTGCAGTTTTTTTTTTTGTTTTTTTTTTTGTGCTGCAAATGAAGCCACTGCTTATCTTATCTTGAATGGTATTCATTAACATTACTGGAAGTTGTTTATTAAATTATGTTTAGGATTAATCCAAATGCTCTAACTGCAAAATAAACAATACTCTCTTGCAGAATAGCAGTGAGTAGCAATATGTATTCCAAGCAGATCAACAGTATAAAATGTAAAGTGCATTTTTGTATCCTGCTAATAATTATAGTTTTACCCTTGTTAGTTCTAAAACTTAGCTTAGTAAGATGGCAATAGTACATTTTTCATGGCAATCATTTTTTTCCACAGAAACTGAAATTCCACTGTAATTCTTATCGTAAATCTGTTATGTACGCATAGTTTCCCAGGAATGGGTTTGTAAATGGAAATGTTTGTAGAATATTTGAGAAATGCACAAAATGAATGTTTCCCAAAATACAAATAATACTTTGCGAAATAAAGATCACAATAATTAACTTTTGCGGTGTGAAGTGTTCTATTTCACACTGTTCTTGCACATGTCTCATTCTGATTGAGCTAACAGAATGTGTTTGTTTCCTGAAATGTGAAAACAAATAAGGTTAGCAAAGCCCTGCAATCCTTACACTTTCCAGAATGCATTCCTGGGTCCCACCTAAATTAGTGTGTTGCATGCATGGTGGCAACAGCAACAGAAACCCCATTCCTGCCCTTTGACAGTGTGACAGCGAAGCGCTGCTTGATATTGAGGCACGAGTCTTTGCATTGTTGTCCCGGGTGTAACAGTAATTCGGACAAAGTAGGGTGCTATATCGGGCGCAGGCTAGCCAATGCACCTGTTGCCTGGCTGTCAACACTAGGCGCAGAGCTGCTACTCTCCACATCACTCCCTCTGCAGGATCCCTGAAGTGACTATCAGTTTAGTCAGAACTAGCTGCCATAAAAACAACCCAGATGCTGACCACAATGGTTTGAGATTTTAATTTTATGACTGTTTAAACGAGGAGACAAAAAAAGAAAAGGGTCATGTTTTCTCGGTGGAACATCACTCCCAAATAGGAAGTGATGTCTGGTTGTTGGTCTTAGCAGACACTAGTAGGTGGGAAGACAGTTATGATGTGCCATTTCAGGCAGACTGGATGTAAAAGGGCTTACTGGAAAACAAACATGTTTTGGGATGTCTGCATCTGAGATAACCAGGAACCACAAAAACCTCTGACATGCATTCTGCTACAACCTTTACCTGTAGTCAGTCATCAGCCTGTGTGCTACTAGAAGAAAATTCTTGAGCTATGTGTGTTGCTCTTAGAGGTTAAGGTCAGAGTTGCTTGTGTAGCTTAAATGCTACTGCAGTGTTGAAATTGCTTTAAGTAACAGGTTGTACTAGGTTTTCTGTTCTCATAGCTATTCTAGGAGGTATAGTGAAGTGCCATTGCTTTGATCAGGAGGCAGCCCTCCTAGAGGCCATTGTCCATGCTCTTTGGCCCTAAAATCTTATCTTCTGATTAGAGTAGCATGCTCCAGAATTCCTATGAAACTTCCTAAATTACAGCAAGCTACATGACAGCCACAGCTCCCTTATGATCACACAGCATGTGCAAATGTGTAAGACCATTTTATTGTGTAGAAATCCTCAAATTTTCTGAGCTAACAAAACTGGAGATGGAGGACAGAGGTGAATTTATTTTTAAATGTATTATTTCATTTTTTATTATTCTCACTTAGCTAAAGCAAAGGTAAATTTCTTTTCCTAAAATATTTCACTAGTTTTTTAGGCTACACTCTTGGCACTTCTCAAATAGTTTAAAGTTTAGGAGTTGCATTATTCCATTTTCCTTTTCCATTCATTATAATAAACATTGATTGGGACTATCTCCTATAGAGCTTCTATTTTAACCCTTTGAGTAATGTATTATAATAAATGATAAATTTAGTGAAACTTAAAAAATATTCTAAACTTTTTTAATTTTATATTTGTTCTTCATAAAATACTGTTTTCTTTGCTTTTTTCTTTTATAAAAAGTATAACAAATCTATCTTATATTATGTTGCACATGCAGTTTTCAAGTTCCAATTATGTAATATGCTGTGCTTATGACCTCTCATAATGCTGATTTATTAAACTGATTTCTTAAGAACACATATAGAGTGCTAAATGAAGTATTACAATAACAATTATTTGAGGGTAGTGTGTGACACCTTCTGCTCTGAGCTGTGTGAGTTAATCAGAACTTAAGTGAACACAGAATGAAAGTACTGTAAATCTCCATATATAATAGCCATTCAGTGTCATTAGGGTTTGTTTAACTGAATGACACCCTTATTCTGGCTGAAATATACAGCCCCATTTTTAAAGATTTTTTTTTCCCAATCGATCAGAATGGATGTGCATTGACAATGTCAAGCACCACCAAACTGTCCAACATGACAGTTATAATCTCTCCATTCATTATCTCTGACTTTATTAAAAACTTCTAAAACCATTACAATAAATAGTTAAAACCGATTTTTACAGATACACATTTACACAACTAGATGTTCCCTGAAGCTGTTTAAGTCAAAGCTATGATTCAGTCTCTTGGCCAAAGGGTCTTTAATTCTGCATGACGGACTTCAACAGAAGATACTTCACTTCCATAAAATGCAAAAAAAGCTATTCTACCATTAGAATTGTTTGAAGAAAATATTGACAAATGTGAGAAAGGGTATGAGCACAGTGCATCAGCTAAAGTCCAGACCTAACAGACCTAGTATATCCTAAGCTCAGCTCCTTACTACTGGTCCACTCATTTGTAACTGATGCATGTGGAAACAGATGCAAAGTTTTACAAAAACATTCAGTGGAACCGACAAGCCCTGCATGCTAGAAAAGACATCGATAAGATCAGTCTCAGCAGGGTTACCCAGGGATCTTGGACTCTTGTCTGTAAATGAAACTCGAGATATGTTGCCTCTCATATGCAGTCCTTTTCTGGAGGATTTACCGTGCTAACTGGCATGGTAATGTCACAATAATGTCCTGTCCCTAGAATTGGCCACATTTGCTCTACAAAGCGTAAAACTAGTTTGTGTTCAATGATATGTTGAGTAATCCCTCCATAATTTGTTCAATATGTTAATAAATAAATCAACAAGAATAACCCTCCAGGACATTTGCTCATTCCACAAAAAATAAATGGGATAAAAAATAACTAATTAACAAGTATAATGCTATTCTAGAAGCAAAAATCAAATACAGAACTTTGCTTTTTTACTGGAAAAATATTTTAAAAATTTGACATCTCACTACCATAGAAGCAAATCAGTGCTGATCTCTCTTAACTGGGATCTATAACTATAAGAACATTCTTTCAGAAATGAAGAAAACATTTCCATGTCTTCTGATGGTTTTTTTGCCCTTTAAAATTTCAGATTAACAGTACAGAGTAGGGATTTCTAGTATTAAATGAGTTCCTGTGGAATATTGTTTTTCATTTTTATTTTAATGAAAAAACTGAAATATACAAATAAAATAGAAAAAGCAGCATCTTAAAATTTAATTCCATTCATTCTTAGATTTTTTCAGATATAAAAATTTTAGTATTTCTGAAATTACCAATGTTCTTTCAGTAAACTATTTTGTATTAAATTTTAATTTTTGGTATTGGTTGTATTCAGCACTATATCACTTAACAACTCAAATCCTGGCAAGCACATTAATAGAATGTCTCCAGAATGTTCTGTCCACTGTTTGTGTCCTTAGGGTTTAAAGGGGTGTATCCATTGTCCCTGTAATTGAGTCTATTGATTTGGTTGCTGCTCTTATTGTTTTTCGTTAAACTTTCTCAAATATTACAGCTGTGTCTGAAGTACAATAACCTCAATCTCATCATTTGTGCTCCTGATGAGCATTCTGGTCTGATTTAATCTCAGGTTCAGCTGTTTGCTTTTCTCATTCTCCACGGTGTCCTTAAAAGTCTCTTGCTGTGCCATAGTTCCAAGGAGTCTGCTTTTCCTATCTTGTCTTTCTAAGTCATATTCATATAGTGTTATAAAAAATACCAATGCCTGAGCAATTCCTATGTAGATTTTTTCGATGCATCAGTACATTTAAAGAACTTTTCCATATGTTTCACTGGGGATCTGCCGAATGCTAGTTCTTGCTATACTTTGTCACTCCTAGATCATAGATCCCAAGAGTCAAAGTTACACTTTATCATCACTTCTAAAGTTTTCTGCTGTTCCAATTTCAGGATTTTATTTTTCTTTATTTATAGGCAGTTCCATTCTTTGCTCTTTACTATGACTTTTTGATGTCTTTTCATCTTCTGCTACTAGTGAAGTACCCTCCCTTTCACATTTGAAATTACTTTTCTTTTTTCTTGTCCAGCTTCTATCTTAATGTGTTTATTGTACAAGTTAAAAAGGAAAGGAAAAACTATGTTGGCTTTCTTACCCTTTGCTAATTGGAAACAATTCTCTTTCTCTGTGGTCTATTTTAACTGAGGTATCCTGTTCTTCAGCACAATCAAATGTTTTTTTAGATAAATTCCACATTTTAGTATGTCTGACACATTGAAAGGCTTCAGGAAAGCAAACATAGAACTTCTTTTTGTAGCCTCTGCCCTTTTAGTTATCCATCACACAACATGTCTTCTGTTCACCTTTCTTTTCTGAATCTGGCTTGTACATGAAAATTTTCTGTTTAATGTGTGGCTGCTGGCTAGGTTGAATGACCTTGTTACATTACATTGTTGAATAATTTTCTTTATTGCTTACATTTAAAGGTTAGTCTGATGTAAATAAAGGTAATAAATTAAGTAAGAAAGGAATTTTGTGAACATTAAGAAAGAATTAAATCCCCCAAAATGTTCACAGCCACCCAATCAGTGAATGGTGTAGTTATGGAGGTAGGAGAAATTGGATTTCACAGAGGCTCTTTGCAGTAATCTTGGTAAATTCAATGACAGGTAGTTAGAGGAGGATGAGAACAGTGAACAAGCACTACACATCAGGTCTCAGGGCAGGCTGTGAAATATCTGGAATATGTAGTATCTGGATTCAGTTCATACACTAGGTAAGGACATCCACTTCATATATTATCTCAAGGTGTTAGAGAGCTTGTCAATGTCCTAAAAGACAGATATTTTTGGATTTGTCAGCAAGTTTTTGTTGTGCACCATGCCCTATTTTCAAAGACACCGATTGTCAAAAAATGCCATATACAAAGACAACATTTGTCTTTCTTTGTGGCAACACCTGGAACTTGCATTACCTTCAGATAATGTTTATTATTCTCAATAAAAAGTAACTAACAAAAAAAGTTTTGTGGTGGGTCACCATCCATTAAGTAAGCATATCAATAAAGAATAATAAAGTTAAAGGATCACAAAGGAAAAGAATTAATAATTTTTGTAACTTTTTATTGACTTGTCAACAACAGGTTGGTAAAAGTTGGTGGCCAAAAATAAATGAAATGCAGTTTTTTAAATAAATAAATCAGCTCCACATATCCTCCACTTTTCAAATTCCAACACACTGTGAAAAATTACACCTCTGATCAATCTCTGGAAGACTTTGTACAAAAATACAATTAAGGAAACAAACAGGTACTCAGAAAATTGATATTTTTACTATCATTTGTTTGTCTCATTTTGGAAAGGTCCAAAGGTCCATAAAGATGTAGCTGATTTGATGCCCCTAGACAGAGATCAGACCAGATTCAGTCGCTAGTTCATCAAGAGAATTAACAGGGCTTATTTTACAACTGTTGATGGTAGAATGCTATCAAGCTGTGAAGAGTGTATATCGTGTAAGAAAGCTACATTCAAATAATGTTTCCAGAAGATCATGTGAATGACTGTCTATCAGCATGTCCGTTACTTGTCTTCAGATTTATACATTTTGGTAGCAATGAATGGGGAAAATTTCAAAGTAAAACAATCCCTTGATATCCCAGCTTTCTCTATCTGAATTTTCACAATAATGGCTCTTTAATTTTATTGATATTAATTATAAATTTTAAAAAATTTGGTGTTTGAATGAAAACTTGCTGTTACAAATTTTAATCTGAAGCTTATCTATGATAAAAAATCAAAACGCAAATAAAAATCTAAATAAAATTTAAAAATCTACAAATAAATACCATTCAGTACAGTTTGGTGTACTGTAATAAGATAATACTGTATTTATTATAATAAATTCTATTGTGTACCGTTACAAATTTATCTGACCCCAGATGTTCGTGCACGGGTCTTATTAGCTGTTCCTGCCTGTTTCACACTGTGTGAGCATGTTTATTCTACATTTCATGTTTAAAATAAACCCATTTATTTAAATGCTGGTTGATGTGGATACAGTGGATTACTTTGACACACATCTTTATTCAACATCTCATTGCACTGAACTCAAACCCTGCACATGCACCCTCTCACCTCCCATGTGTAACGTAATGACACTGAGGGGTTCCTAAGATGTGAAATTTCCTGTATTGTACATACTGTACCACACATTATAAACATGCAAATTAATGGCAACATTAAGTGTTTTATAGTTAGGTAACTGGTGTTTAGAGTGTTTTATCAGGCTGAAGTCATTGGTTGATAGTTATACTGGTAATTTTGGATGGGCTGGGAGCATATTACCTTTTTATATTCCCCCATTTGAAATAATGGGAAATAGGCACTCGGTATCTGAAAATTCAGTTTTCTGCACATTTTCAGGAATGAGTTACATTTGGATATCAAAATTACCAGGGTTACTTGCATCTCAAATCATTTTTATTTTTTCGATTAACAATATGAAATTTTTGTTTATGTAGCTATAAGGAAAACATGACCCCTGAACTTGTCCTCCTCAGATAATAGATTTCAGGAACTTTGGCTCTTTGTCGCATTTGACCCTATGTCATGACCTGGACATCTGACACTGGACAACAGCAACTGCCTAAGGTCCAGAGTGAACTGTGGATGGAGCTTTGTGACCTGGAACACTAAATTGTAAGCAAACAGCATTAGGCCATGCATTTCCATTATTAGCCTATAGAGATGATGAAGCTTTATTTACAATGCTTAAATTGATTATTCACTTGTCCACAAATAATTTAAAAATATATTAAACAACATAAAAATAATAGACTATAAGCATGAGAACACCATATGATTATAATATTTTTTTTCTATTTTCTTTCTCATATTTAAGGAATCATTTGCAATTAAAATCGCTTGAACATATTTGACTTTAAAATATTTACTTCTCTGATAATACTGGATGGCAGCTTTGTGAGGCAGATAATCAGCTTCCCATAATTACTTTTCATTGAGAGTTTGACTAGGGTCATTGTACTATGGGTAATTACAGGAATTACACATGACATCAGCTCCAACTTGTCAAAAATGTGTCATGCTGAGAAGGTCTTTAAATACGCTCAGTGGAAAGGAAAATTTGGGGCCATCACCTACCAGGTATTGTAGGAATGAGGGAAGCAAGCTGTGAGAACACTGAAAAGTATAGCTCCTGAGTATCTGTCCAAATGCACATATGGCATCTGCAAAAAGTTACAATGCATATTTGTGTTCCCATGTGGTGTATGGTTGCAATAAAAAGAGGAATTTGAAAAAAAATTTATAAATTCAGGTATGAAAGTGAATCAAAGTTTTTAGTCTCCACCAAAACAGTCTCCATTAATCTATTGCTTGTTGCTTCTAAAACAATCTATGAATAAAAATCCTTGAACATAAGGATTAAGGAAGAATCATATATAAGAATCAAAATATCATTCTGCTCAGAATCTTAAAGGAAAAAAAGATCCATTTGCAAATGCAATCAGTGCAGGCTGTTTTTTTAATGAATACATACCCAAGTCAGTCCTTCTTAAAGTGTCATCATTCTGTTTGCAAGAGTACCCCAAATCACACAGATACATAGTTTTTTATTTGCTGCAGCTTTTGCTCAAGAGTTTAGCAACTGACATCATCCTGGGATGGAATGGCACAGGTTCAGGTCGACAACCCTCAAATACAGCAGCTGCCCATTAGGAGGCTGCAGTTTAGCATGCAGGTGTTTCTCAGCCCTGTAGGTGTAACCGCAGTGGAGCACAGCTGTATGTGCCAGCATGATTCCACTACAGTCCCCAGCTGTGAGGCTGCTGGGAAAGTGCAGTCTGTTTTCCTCATCTCTCTGGGCACTCATCTTCCATTGGTGATAGTGTTGTTGAGTGAATTCCATGTTTTTGGCACGTTTCAACAATACTGTCATAATTGTGCCTTCACCTTTCCAGCATTAAATCTATATATATATAAACACAGCAAAATATATTTGGCATGATAATCATATGTTTTGATGTTTTGATTTTTGATTTTATGAATGATGCATTTGAGGACAAACAGCAAAGGTGAAAAACAGGCACATCTACTTATTAAAAAAATTATAAATTCTATTCCATATTTCACTATATTATTGCTTGGAAGATTATGTCACTGGTGAATGTAAGAAAACCACAATGTGAAAACCTTAATTTTTCTGGTTTTTGTTCCTGTCCTATAAAATAAACAGCATTATTAGTGGTGTTGTTTATATTCCAGTTTAACATTGTACTGAAGTCTTATAAGGACCTATATTAGTATCTTTTTTCAGTTTTAATAACCCAGGAACATTCTACTCAAAGTTTCCTCCATATGGATGCTTAATACAATGAATTCTCTTATGTGCGATAAAATTAAAATCTTATCTGTATTACTCATAGGTACTATGCAAACTTTTTTCTTTTTAGGACAGAGGTACTTGGTCCTTTTTGGATGCTTTACAATTGGTGGAACCATTATTTCGCTGCCTTTTATTCTGCCTTTATGTTTCTTATTAATTAAGACATGTGACAGGTCTAACTTTGCATGTTATTTTGTGCAAAAAATGAGTATTCCTTTGAGTTGCCAAGGTGACGTGTATTATTATCACTGTTTTCCAATTAAATAATTCATGGGGAACCTCAAAATTTATTTAATGTTAAAACAAGAATTTATTTTAAAACACTATATCAGGTTTGGTAGAAACATCAATAGGACAGAGAAATTCCTGTTCTACAGAAATGAAAAGAAGGTGATATTTAATACCTGCCATTCCAGAACTGCACAATGACTCATAGTTGGTAAGGTTCATGGCATGTCATAAATTTATTGCCCTGTTCTTCTACAGATAACAGGGGCTGCACCTGTTTCTTGAGGCATAACTATACAAGGATACCTTTGTAATGTATCTACACAGAGAACTATTATCATCAAAACAAAGATGCCAACACCCTTGGTCCACAGGTTGTTAAAAATACATATGCCTTTCAAATTTAATTTTTTTTGTAAGATTTGAGAATTTTGCTGCTTTACTGAGCTTAATTGTGTTAGAAAAATTAAGTAATATTGATGTATACACTATAAAAAAGTATACAGTATGATCACTCTGAAAGAATGGATCCTCTTGAGGTGTAGATGTGGGTAGTACAGATTAGATGGTCATTCCTTTTTCCCACATGTCAGTGGGTTAGGGCATTTTCTAATAATAATATTAAATTATTCAGAAAGATACATAATATACAATAATAATAGTTCTGGCAAGGCATCATTGTAAATCACTGTATAGTATTTTACACATTAGAACCTAATCCTAACAGAAACTTATTTTCTTATTTACAATAATAGAGAAAACTGTATATATCCATCAATGCACATTTAAGTATATTGCTTACTGTAGATATTCTGTATAGCAAAAAGCCAAAAGAGGTTTGCAGCTGTTCAAAACACATCTACCTTAGTACAGTATCCCCTCCAAATATAAAATTGTTTCTTTGTCACCTTGTCACAATGCAGCTATCATGGCACCTGGCAGGCTGGCACAGGGTGGAGGAGTGAGGGACCACTGGCAGCCTACACATGTGTAGGAGGTGTTTATAGAGTTCTAGCCAAGACACCCCTGCCAATGTAACCCCCGCAACAGAACAATACACTTTATGTTTTCCGTCTGCACAGTGTTGTTCTCAGAACTGCTGTCCAGGCAACCTGCACTTGGAAAGGATAACTTCAGCTAAATTAGCACCACTGAATACCCAGTTGCATTAAGTATTGCAGTATTGCATAGATGACAGTTGTACATCATAGCCAGTTTCCTCATCACAAATATAGCCAATAAAAACATCAGTAATAACATCATCAGTAAAAACAAAGGTTATTCATTAATGATTATAGTACATACAGTAAAGGGCGTTACTCAAATCAAGAATGCAAACTAGCTTAACCAGAAGCTACACGTGGGAGGCAAAACAAGTTAAACATTAGCAAAGTTTATTATTCTTGCCATTATAATGTGGGCTCATGCATTTGCTTATGCTGTGGAAAGCATAATTTTTGGTGATCAGTATCAAAAAGTGGCCTCCGTCCAAAACAAAGCAAATTGTTCAAGGGTATTTGTCCATATGGAATCTAAGCATGTACTTTCTTTTTAACATTTTATTTATAACTATGTATGCATTGTATTTTTCCATCATTAATGAATCCTGTTCACACCACCTCAGGGAATTAGATAATGTTCTCAAGTCCAACTTAAAAAAGTTGACTGTTGAAACTAAACTCTGCAAACATCTAAATAACAGTATACATTTTCTAAGTAAAACAGGAAAAAGAAAACACAGTGTTTTCAGTATGACACAGCCGTATTGAAATGCAATATTCTGCATTTGCAAAAGCAATCCACAAGTACAGAAACATAATTACAGCAAAATATGTAATATTAAATAATGTGAGTGGTCTGTTGCTAACAGGGAGAAGTGTTGTTTTTTCTGCAGCTGCCCTTGCCTGAATGTCTTACCTTCATCTGTTTGCCACCACCTCTTCTCCTGAAGGGAAAATGAAGACTAGACTGGTAACCTGTATACATGGTATGACAGTTGGTACTTTATCATTTATTGAGCTTTTAAGTGCAATGTTTTTCATGCATTATAAAACCTAACCAGAGTTGACCTATTGCCCTTTATATACAGAGAACTCTCAGAATATATTATATACACATTCTTCAACAAATATTTTAACCTCTAATTCTCTCTACTACAGAGAATGCCTATAAAAACATTTTGCAGCTAACGGCATTTACATATTCCTTATAAATTCTTTATATACAGGACACATCATGTCATGCTCTAAGGACATCTCTGAAGAACTCTGGGAAAAGGTTGCTAATGTCCATCAGTCTGGTGTGATGCCGTTGGCAGGAAGCAGACATGTGCAGGTGCGACTTAGCAAATGAGGTTTATTTGCAATAGAAGTTCCAGAATTGTGGTCAACACACAGGCAAGGGTCAGATCCAGAAGTCAACAGAGCACCAGAAGTGGTCGGGCTAGATCGAAGGTCGGGAACAGGCGAGGGTCGAATACCGGAAAGGCTAACGGGAGAAATGCTCGGTACGCTCAGCAGTAACATGGGCAATACTTTGCACCAGCATGTCGGGCTACACAGGTTTTATACCTTGTTCGGGGAAACAAGGAGCAGGTGCTGGCAATTGTGGAGCTGGGCGGAACGGCAGGCAGAGCAGGGGGCGTGACATCTGGACAGGGCTACACAGCCAATAAAACTGCAGTCAGAGCCATATTCTTCAAATGGACATAGTTTGGGACAGTGCTGAATCTACCTAAGTGTGTCCATCCATAGCTCAAATGAGCAAAATGTAAAATAATGAATAACTTCATTCAGAGAATGGCAGGGTTCTCTTGCCTCAGCTTAAATCAGCCTTCATAACACCACAATAAGAAAGACACTATGCAAAAAATGGGATACTCCACCATTCACTAAACAAGAACAAAAAAAGCTAATCAACATGTGGGCATATTTCTCAAAAGTTCAGCAAAAAATTC
Organism: Arapaima gigas; assembly: GCA_900497675.1. Classification (NCBI taxonomy): domain Eukaryota; kingdom Metazoa; phylum Chordata; class Actinopteri; order Osteoglossiformes; family Osteoglossidae; genus Arapaima; species Arapaima gigas. Next base: position 141,698 of record UFQX01000197.1, on the reverse strand, counting down.
TGTGGGCTGATTAATCAAAAGTAGAATTTCTTGATTTATCAGAACTTCTAAAAAGAGTCAAGGAGGATGGTGAGTGTGACTGTCGGAATATTTTGCTGCCACAGAACCTGGGTACCTTACTGTCATTAAAGGAGCTGTGAATTCCTGTTTGTTTTAAAAAAGTCAAAAGGAAAATGTCAGGCTGTGACGTGAAGCAGAAAAGTAGTTGGATCAAGAAAGAAATTGACCAAAAAACATACAAAAAAATCAACATCAGAATGCCTGCAGAAGATACTGAAAAACATAGAATACTAAGCTGGATGTGGTTGACATTTTTTGGCAAGAACTGAAAATAGCTGTTCAGAGTGTTGTACTGGGGACTTCTGTCCTGGGTGCCAGGTAGAAGGGAGGGGCAATTTTGGAGTCACTAAAAGAGGTGAAAACAAATAAAATAATTGTCCAGGCTCTCTCCTCAGTGTGCTCTTGTTTGTTTCAATAACGTGCGCACAGATGGATGTAAATGCCTGCACTAGTGTGCATGTATTACGTGTAGTCTGGGCAGAAGTTTTCTTTTATGTCATATATATTTCTTTTCTGATATGCATATGTAACTAAGCATTTTTTCATGCTTTCTTTTGAGTTACTGGAGTTTAGGAACATAAGGTTCTTTCTTTTTTGTCAGCGCACCAGCACACCCAAAGTCACAGAACACATCGACACACCTGCAAAAGTTCCTGAACCCAGTGAACAGATACAGAGTCCACAATCACCCTATAACATGTGCAGCAGCAGTGAATTATGAGAACCATAATGCATTGCTGCAATATATGTGTATATAGTTGTTTAGCCCTTGTGAGGTTTTATAGGGAATTTACTGATCTCCTCATTACTTTAACTGTTCAACAGTTTTAAGGGCAGGTGAACTGGAATGCTGTGCCAGTGCCAATGGTTTGCCCAGCATTTTATTTGGGGGGTTGCCAAAAAAGATCCAACCCAGGTGGGAAATATTTTGGGTACACCACTAGCTGTTCATGCTCAAAAACCTACTCATGTTGAAATGCTGCTGAGCTAAAGTTGTTCTGCATGGAGAAGTGGGCCAACATTTCTCCACAGTCATGTGAGATCTTCATCAGAAACAAGAAGCCTTTAGTTGCAGTCATTGCAGCTAAAAATGGTGCAACCAGTGATGGACTGTGAAGGGGCAGTTACCTTTTCACAGCTATATTTGCATATTTTGTTATCTTCCACACCAAAGAAACAACTTGATTTGACACATACACACAACTGAACAAACTTTAACATTTTTTATGCTATTGGTGCTCAAAATAGTATTGATACATTGCTTGATATGACCACAAAATCAGCAAGGCAGGTTTTTATTAACAAATTTACTTCTGTGAAGATGAAATTTTTCAAATTGATTTAAGAAGTATCATTGTGTCTCTTCCAGAATGAAAGAGACCATACGATTTGGTATGTTGCAGCTCCTGGGTTTGAATCCAATTCTGTTTCTGGAGTTCGCATGTTCTATCCATGTTGGGGTAGGTTTCCTCCCACAAACATGAGTTTCATCTGAGCTTGTGATTCTAATTTAGTAGTACTGTGTACATATGTGAATGAATGAGTGAGTGTGGGACTGCTATGTTGAGGACTGGCATTCCATTCAGTGTATCCTGCCTTACACTCCAGGCTTATGGTATATAGCTATGGACAACGTGATCCTGCATTGGACAAGTGATGAATGAATATTATTTTTTTTTACAGAGTACCAACATTTCATGCCTGCCACTAAATAAATCATTTACCTAAGCATTACGGGTAACACTTCTGCTAAAACATAGAAAATGAATGTGGTTATTGTAAAGCATCAGATGTCTAGAAGCTACTATTAACACTGGTTAATTATTAATTTGAGCTATGTTGTCCAAAGCTTATCATTACACCAATGTTATGTGATAATCCTACTAAAACAGTAATGATATTCACATAACATTACATTTTTATACAGCCTTTATGTGCTAAACTTTAAGGTGGCCTTATACTTGAATGGAAAATAAGGGACACTTTATATTCCTCACACCATTCCAGAGTTGGAAAAGGTTGCCAGCAGGATACTATGTGAGAGTTAGGAACTTTACCTAAACCTCAGGAGCAAGGATGTAGTTAGACCTACATTGGCAGTTGGATTAATGCAGTTTGAATACAGTTTGAAGAAATAACTTGGTGACAACTATGATGTTATGAGACTTATTGTTCAGATGTGGCCACACCTGAATAGTCATTATTACGTATAAGTTTCTTATAGAAACTAAAAGTATCTAAAAAGGCTTGCAGAACAATAGTTCTTCTGACAGATATCATTAGCCAGAGTAGTTTTTTTAAATTTTCCCATAGCTGTAATACAAATGAATTGTCTTAAGTACAAAAATAAATATAATGTATCCTCCTACAAAGTAGCCTTAAACTATTATTTTAAGTTTCATGTTTTACATTCATTTACTTCAGTAATTTATGCTTATTTATAATTTCAACTGTTCTGTGGTAAAAAAAAATGGTGTTGCAAGCATCCTTCCAATGAACAGATTCAAATCAACTATGGCACTGTATTACCCCTCATTAAAGTTCTTACCCTGAATTCGTCCAGTAAAAATGAATCTGCTGTATAAATGGGTAAATCATTATAAGTAGTTTAGTACAGAAACCTTGCAATAAGTTGGACTAAACAAAAGCTCTAGGGGATTGAATATAATGTACATGTAAATAGATCTATTTGTGTAATCCCTCAAGGCGTTGGTACATGTAAAGGAGAAATGATCATTTTATTGCATCCTAATGTGTAATCAAGAAATGAAGCAATTTGTGTTTTTTTCAGTTTCAGTTCATGTTTATGTTGAATGTGTTGAATGTGTCACATAGTCCCTGTTTCTGAAAATCACTGTGCAAAAAAACTGAAGGTTGGTTTCATTTACAGTCAGTGCAGATACTGTACAAGGATTTCTCTGTATTTGTTCCTTTTATTAAAGAAGAAATGGTTTATGATTGTAAAAATGGGAAAGTGGGCCACACAGTAGCTCCAGGACACCCTTCATTTCTTAAGGGCATTTTTGCTAAGCAGCCGACTGTGTAAAACAAGGCAGCCTTGCACACATTTAGATATTTTGGCAGCTGTGCTACAAGATATTTTATTGCAAAACTGAATAAAATTGTATGCAAAAATGTAAAAATATACAAACAAACACGCCCATTTTGGGGAAAAACATGCTTCTTATGCTAATATGATACAAAAAAGATTGTGTTCACCATTAACAATGGAATGAATTATGGTTTTCCACAAAATAGGGTCTCTTTCAATTTCAGTAGAAACGTATTGTTTTTGGATTTGTCTGAAACAACTTTGTGCTACACAAATATGCACTGAGGTCAGGTCCATCTGGGATCTTCACCCATTTATCATAGCAGTGAAGAGATGTGATGGGGTTGAGGGTTTATGGGAAGTTTTTTATCTGTATTTCACTGTTAAAACAAAGTGGCAGATAAATTGCAAATGGTGCTTTAGTTGAAAAATACAAAGCTTTAATTCTTCACAACTTACCTGCAATTTCAGTAGGAATCTGACTGATTAGGTAGAAATGCCCACAGTAAAATTTGAATAATATTATGCTGTGCATTATTATTTTGCTGATGTTTTCGTCCGAGGTGACCTACAATGTTTCGATTATCAGTTTGCACTTTTGGAAATCCTTGCTGGAGAAATTCAAGGGAAGTACCCCAATAAAGGGCGCTACACGGGGAGAGGGACTCTAACTGGTTACCTTCAGACTGCAAAGGGAACCGTTACCTTCTCAAACTTTCTTTCTACAAATTCCAATACATGAAAAAAGCAACCAGTAAAATGAAGCAGCAGATATGTTTCCCCTGTGGAAGAAATTCACTTTTTCTTACATCTGTTCCCCCAGCCCTTCCATGGGAAAAGACATTTTCCTGACGTCCTCAGGGAATTACATCTATTTTTAGGGTTTACGTCACACATTTCTGATTCCCCCGTATTTCTCTCCGCTGCGCTACCCGAAAGAGTCGCTTCTTTATTAGGATCGTCCTTTATAGATGGGGAGTCACTGGAAATAAACATGCGGCACGTCTCGGTCTACTGGGTTTCACACTTTAAAGCAACTGCTGGGCGCAGTGGTCCCTCCCGAACCTGAGACAGGTGTCTAACCGGCGTGCAGTGTGTACAGTTGTCACGATATAACCAAAAATTAAATAAATAAATAAATAAATAAATAAATAAATAAATGCTTGTTTTGTTTTGGAATGACTGAGAAACCGTTTGTTTTTGTTTTTGCTGGGGATGAAGAACTGTTTTGTTTCGTTGTAAACTTGTGGCAACGGTGCAATTTGTGCACGTAAACAAGTGGTCGCTTTTGTTTACATATTCAGTTAAGGCGCAGCACATGGGCAAGCGTGGCTTTTTTAAAAGTTGAAATTGCACACAGGTTGTGGGGTCTCAAGTGCGTCGACATTTCGTTGTTTGCTCTGTCGGTCACATTAGCAGACGAGACAGGCGCGCGCGCGCGTGTGTGTGTGTGTGTGTGTGTGTGTACGCGCGCGTTCTCGGTGTATTCGGAGAGAGAGTCCATACGTCAGTCCGCTGCGAGGGGGGGGTACTGCTGCTTAAAATGCTGTGAATGTGACAAGCGACAGTGTAGACCACCCTCGTGGACAAGGTGATGGCTCTGCGCGCGTGAACCCGTGGCGACAATGACGGCGCAGACGGTGCCCACGCGCGGGCGAGACGCGCGGCGCTGAGGGGACGAAGGGCTCAAGGCGCACGCAGCCGCCGAGACAGGGGACGCCGCGGACACTGGGGACAACACCGTGCTCGAACAACAGCGCCGAACCATGACAGTGGTGCCAGCAGACAACCTGGACGAGAGCGTGGCGCTGGCAGCCCTGTCCCAGGACGCGTGCGACCCGGAGCGGGCGGACCAGGAATGCTGCGAGCGGGTGGTCATCAACATCTCCGGACTGCGCTTCGAGACGCAGCTCAAGACCCTGGCGCAGTTCCCCGGCACGCTGCTGGGCGACCCCAGGAAGAGGATGCGCTTCTTCGACCCGCTGAGGAACGAGTACTTCTTCGACAGGAACCGGCCGAGCTTCGACGCCATTCTCTACTACTACCAGTCCGGCGGCAGGCTGAGGAGACCCGTCAACGTGCCTGTGGACATCTTCTTGGAAGAGATCAAATTTTATGAACTGGGAGAAGAAGTGATTGAGAATTTCAAAGAGGACGAGGGCTTCATCAAGGAGGAAGAGCGTCCGTTGCCGGACAACGAGTTCCAGCGTCAGGTGTGGCTTCTGTTTGAGTACCCTGAGAGCTCGGGTCCGGCAAGGGGCATCGCCATCGTGTCCGTTCTGGTCATCCTCATCTCCATCGTGATCTTCTGCTTGGAGACTCTGCCTGAGTTCAGGGAAGAAACCAAATACTCAGAGGATCACCTTCCCCTGAACCGAACTTCACGCATGAAGAAGCCCAATCCCTTCACGGACCCTTTCTTCATCGTTGAGACACTGTGCATCGTCTGGTTCTCCTTCGAGCTGCTAGTGAGGTTCTTTATGTGCCCCAGCAAGCCCGCCTTTTTCAAAAACATCATGAACATGATCGACATCGTGGCCATCATGCCCTACTTCATCACTTTGGGCTTGGAGCTGGCCGAACACCAAGGAAACGGTCAACAAGCCATGTCTTTAGCCATTTTGAGGGTCATCCGCTTGGTCAGAGTATTTCGGATCTTCAAGCTCTCCAGGCATTCAAAGGGACTTCAGATCCTGGGAAAGACCCTCCAGGCGAGCATGAGGGAGCTCGGACTCCTCATCTTCTTCCTCTTCATCGGGGTCATCTTGTTCTCCAGCGCCGTGTACTTCGCAGAGACCGATGACCCCGACTCGGGCTTCAGCAGCATCCCTGACGCCTTCTGGTGGGCTGTGGTGTCCATGACCACCGTGGGCTACGGGGATATGTGTCCCGTCACCATCGGCGGCAAGATCGTAGGGTCTCTGTGTGCCATCGCTGGGGTGTTGACCATCGCCCTGCCGGTGCCCGTGATCGTGTCCAACTTTAACTACTTTTACCACAGGGAGACGGAGCACGAGGAGCAGGTGGAGTACACGCACGTGACGTGTGGACAGCAGCCGCATCAGCATACGCAGCATCCCGCGTTCGGGGAATTCAGACCGGCCAGCAGCAGGCCGTCTCTGGCCCCGTCAGAATACCTGGACTCGGAGGACTACGACGCTGCGAAATACAGCAACTGCAGCCCGCAGAAGGTGTACACGGGCAAGCTGACGGACGTGTGAGCGCGAGCTCGGCAGGCCCCGTGAGTAGAGTCACACAAGTGCGCGCGCGCACACACGCACCAGACACACACCCACACCGCGTGCGGCAGCTCTTTCAGCGCGAGGGGAGGCTTCGCTCAACCGCGCCGAAACCACGGTCTCTTGTTCACCAGAGAACCGAGCAAAGACAGGACCCCTGATCCTGTAACCTGGCCGCAGGTTCAACGAGTGTAACGTAATGTTCACTAAAGTATGAGTTAAATATAAATATTCTGCCATCTCATATGTCAAGCTCTAATATTATTACTATTATTATTATTATCATTATTATTATTATTATTTAGCCAACACCTCTATCCTCTCAACGTACACAGTTATAATAATCTCCGAATATTCAACTTGTTATTTGTCAAGTTATTGCAGCCGGATATTATTATAGGAGTAATTCAGTGTTAGCGTGTTGATTACGTGCGCCGCAGCAGGAAGGGGAATCAAACACATTACCTTTGCTGTTTTTATACGTTTGTTTGTTTATTTGTTTTGTTAATATGTTAGGTGTTAATTAAAGGTCAATAGGCAAGTTAAATGCGCGGTCAAAAGGTTCAGTAAAGCTCCCCCCCCCCCCCCCCCCCCC